>CM076570.1:616364836-616846435 GCA_034641835.2 Pinus albicaulis | reverse complement strand
AATAGTTTGTATACAAAGAAATAATAAAATCAAGTCAGAGAGAGATCAGAATGATGAAATTTTCACAGTGAGTGGTAAAAGTGAAATAATAATTCACAGGGACAGTTAAAACATAACAATTAAAGAGTATTAGTGGTTAAAGTGTATCAAATAAAAGTTAGAGTGAAGGTTAAAACAAAGTTACAAAGTAGTCAAAGGTAAAACAGTAAAAGTAAATACAGAGGAAGTAATAGTTAATAGAGATGAAAATACTTTTACCAACAACAATTAATGTTATCCAAAGTGAAAGTAAAAACAGTTAAAAGAACAAAAAATTTAAAAGATGAAAACAGAGCAAGGAGGGACAATTTTGTAGAAATTTCCTATTTAAGTCATTGTTTTGTAGAAACTATTGTGACCAATCCAAAATGAATTTTGAAAAACCAAAGGAGGTTTATGTTCCTAAGATGTCCAACTACAAAAACCTCTCTCACGTTTCTAACAACCATTATGGGTTTGGAAATATTAAACAATATTTGAAAGCACGTTTTATAAAAAAATCCTGTTAAGTCATCATGTTGCAGAGACTATTGTGGCCAATCAGAAATACATCTTACAAAACCAAAGGAGGTGTATGTTCCTAAGATGTCAAACTACAAAAACCTCTCTCACTTTTCTAACGCCCATTATGGGTTTGGAAATATTAAACAAATATTTGAAAGCACTTTTTATAGAAAATTCCTCTTAAGTCATCATGTTGCAGAGACTATTGTGGCCAGTCAGAAATAAATCTTACAATACGGAAGGAGGTTTGTGTTCCTAAGAGAACCATCTAAAAAAAATATCTCAACTTTTACATGGGTATTACAGAATGAGATATACATGCACATCTTTACAACCTAGTTTTCAGACTCAGTAAAACTCTGTTTTACACATATTGTTGCAGAGCCTATTGTGAATAGTTGGAGCAGAATTTTAGGGAACTGAGAGAGGTTTATCTCAAAAAAATATTTATCTACAATAAAATATTTCTCAATTTACATATATATTTTGTATTGAGAAATACAAAGGTATCATTGGACCCCAATTTTGCAGAATTTCTGGAGCGGAATGCACAAAGAAAGGAAACAGTTAGTGACTTGGATGCCTCATCATCAACTAAGAGTTGAGATAAAATTCTAATTCTCCTCTTTGTAATAACCTATCCATAAAAAATAGTGCCAAATATATGCATTAGTTTTGAGTATCATTTACTTAAGTTCTATTTATGTAAAATAGTTGGAGATATTTGTAAAACAATCTTGATATTTTTTCAAGATATTCTAGTTTTGAATTTGTATAAATACTTCACTCTTTGAAGTATTTTGTGTGGAATAAAATTTATGGAATTATTATATACATTTTTTTTGGACATTGGAGGCTTTTGTGTGTTTGAATTTGATTATTAGACTGGAAAAAGATGACTGGCATCATACTTCAGGATCCCTCTGATAAGATAATGCAGTGAAGTACTTCCTACTTGTCACTGTTTTTCCCTTTCTAAGTTACATGCATCCATTTATGTTTGTTCTAAATAAAAATGTGTAACTAGGAGTATTACTACAGGATTAGTTAAGAGCTCCCTATTTTTAACTAGTTTCCATTTTCATGTTTTCTTCTGATTTCCGGTGTAAGGAACCCTTAATTACTCCTTCTCCCATTTGACCTCTGCCTACTACTTCCCTTTTCCGGACCAAAGGATCCTTAAGTTCCCTTTATCCCAATCACACCACCTCACAAAAACCACTTTCCAATATCTCCAAGGGTTATCTATCTTGCCCTGAAGACATTTGACCTTTCTGGCCTTGATTACCAGTGCTGCTAGCTTTACTTTGACTCCATAGCCCAATGGAAAAATAGATTTCCCTCTATCCTTAAATCCAAGTGATTTTTCCCACCAAATCATTTAAAACCAAAACCAAATTGTACTTTCATAACTATCCTAATATTCATAAATTAAAACAAAGTTCAAATTTAAAAAGAGAGCCCTCTCTGAACCCTAGGAAGGCTAGATCCTAGAATTTGAAGTAGGTTTTTGGTTACCTCGGTGAGTTCTCTCTTGAACCTGGAGAAATTACTGAGTGATAACATAATGGCAACAATAATGGGGAAGACTAACATTTTCTTCAGAAATATTTTACAGGTTCAGATCTGATCTATGATTGTGGATAGTGATCAGACATACAATGGTTAAAATCATCCACCTGGAAACTCCATTGTCCAAGATCCAGTACTTCAAAGTTCAAAAGAAACACCATAACCAAAAAATCCATATTCCAAATCATTAATGGTGATACAAGATGACAGGGTATGTGGAAAACCTTTAATCTCATGAGATTTTCAATGAATTCAGGAATAGCTTATTAGAATTTCAACTTGATGAGGATTTTCTAAGAGTTGTCTTTCTTATTTTGAAATCAAGAAAATGTTCTCCTCAAATTAAAATATGTGTTCTTGATTTAATTTCTAAAAAATATGAAAATGAAATTAAACTTTTACATTCTCAAATTTAGTCTTATAATTTCCGAGATCCTAAAGAATTCTTGGAAAATATTCCTTCTCCAAAGCAAGAGGAAATTGTACTACCTTTTGACTTGCAGATTGAGGATGATTATTCTTTCAAACACAAGACTGAAGAAATGGTTTCAAGGTTTAATGTTAAGAATACAACTAATCAATTTTTCATTGAAGGCCTAGAAGCACAAATCATACATTATGCTTTTGATGATCCTATAGAAAATTATATGGAGACTTTTTGTAGCTCAAGTTTGCAAACATGTTTTATCAATGAGGATCAAATATATCAGCAATTGCCATTAGAAGACACATGATCAAGTTATGATTCCAAGTTTGATGACAAGCTGTCAAATTATCCATTCATTTCAACAACTACTTGACTGGCTTCATTGGCATTTTTGTATTACCTGATTCAACAAAATTAACAGTAGATTAGAGTAGGTAGATGAGTGCAAATAAGCTGAAAGCTCTGAGCATTTTTTTAGTATTAATTTTTTAGCTAGTTTTGAAATAATTCATTAAGATTTAAAGCCAAGGAGAAGGTCCTAAAGATATTTAAGATCTATCAGTTTGGTTTGAGAATTGAAGTATGTTCTTTTAGTTTTAGATCAAATTTCAGTTTGCAAAAAAGGTGTAAATTCAATTCAAGAGTTTCAGTCACAGAGATTTTATAACAAAGAAAATGCATGTTTGGGATTGGCTTAAAGGATCAGGCTACTAGTCTTAGAGTTCTTGACATCTCACAAGGAGATGCCATCCCCATGTGAAGCCGCTGTTAGGGTCCTAAAATAATAGGGTTCGTAAAATTTTGAATTGAATTTGATAGTCTTGAAAATATGTACATACCTTGCTTTCTATAAGTTGTTTTCCCATATTTTGAAAAACAAAATATAAAATATAAAAGAGGGTAAAAAGTCCTAAAAGAAAAATAAAAGGACTTGGAAAAATATAGACCCCTAAAAAGAAAAGAGATAAATAAGACCTGAAAGTGAGCAAGTCCAAATGCCACTACTTTTTACTTTTTCTGCAAAATAATGATTATGGGAAAAGTGTCAATAAATGCCATAATCCATGATCAGTTAAACAGTTAAATATTAACTTGTAATGTTTTCAATTTCATGTTTTAGATAGTGAATAAAGATTTGTCAGACAATTTAAACTTGACAAATCAGTAGATAGGTAGAGAATAATGAGGAGCTCATTAGTTTAATCTGAGCCCTCGGATGAAATAAGATACATTTAGATAGTTTATGCTTTAAAATAATAAATGTTTTAAGGCTGCAAGCCTAACTGCACCTACAAAATGAATAAAAAATGTTAGAATAAAGCTGGGTAGGTAGAAAGCAGTGGAGAAAGCATGTAATAAATTATTATCGGGAAAAACATCACTAATTTCACCTCCCCTACTTTTAACATATTCTATTAAATCCGTAAAAAATACCCTATCCTACTTATTAATTCCCTATATTTAAATATCCCCAAAAAACCCACTATTATAAAGTTTAAGACCAAAGTTTATTACCCATGTGCTAAATTAAAAACACCAATTAAAAGACCTTTGGTCTAAACTATCATTAAATAAATATCCCGACCCTATAGTATTTAAATGCATATCCAAATTTTAAATCACTATATAATAATACTATCGCGCCCACATTTTCATTTGTTAAAACATTTCATTTTGAAGAATGTTTAAATACATGTTATACTACCACCCCCTCCTCCCCCGCATACTTTATAACCCAAGTCTTTTGAAATAAACCAATGTTTTCATAAAGACTAAACCCTTGCCACCTATAAACCCCACATCATATTCATTATAAACATTATATATAAATTTTAAACCTTATGTAAATGTTTTACCCCTCCGCCCATTTTAATAAAGGCTAAAGGCTTTAAACTTTATTAAACATAATTAATAAAGCTTTAAATTCCTTTCTACCTATATGAAAGCACCGGTCCCACACCTCTCCATTCAGTGCAACTCCCAGATCAATCCTGACCCTTCACGTTCATCCCTCAGATCCAATGGTTGATACGCGATATCACATAGAAAACATGCATGACCTGTTGAACTCTTAATGCACACGAAAAGGGCGGTTTCACTTGGACCCCTCCCCTCCACGTGGCCTCCATCGATTGGATCGCGTGTGTTTTGAATAAAACAACTTACCACGTAAACCTTTCACGATAACCACTGTTTGGTTTTGTGTTTAAAATCCAAAACCGCCCTTCCCGCTGATGTGACAATTATTCAATGCCGAAGTAATACAACCCAAATGTATATAAAACCTTTGAAAATACATTTCATTCCTCATCTTCTGTGCATTAACCTTAACCCTACGTGAGCGTCCCTGACTGTAAAAACACTATTTGTCCGCCATTTCTGTGCCCGAAAAGCCTCCCTGCAACCTTTGATGACTTTTGAGGAGTTGTACATTGCTCCAAACAATTCACAGAAGTTTCCAACTTTTTCTAAAAACCTCTAAACTTCTTTCATAAGCCTATTTGGAAGGAAAAGCCCAAAAAAGAGACTATAATTTGCCTGTTTTTTCCATTAAGCCTCTGTTACCCATTTCAAAAGACTTTTTAGCCCAAATTATTCATTGAAAAAGGCTCAAGAAACCCCTATTTCTTGTTCTATAAATCAGTGAAGGTCTGTAAATCATTTGAAGATTTAAATTGAAAGAAAAAGGCCAAGGAAATAACCATATTCTACTAATTTTCATCCAAGAACCTTTGTTAAAGTAAAAAATACTTATGTAAACGATTTAATCTTATAGAAGTAGTCCAAAAATGCCTAAAAAACAGAGTTAAACCTCCACAGACGGATCTCATTCCAAAGGTCTTTCAAAAGCCTTTAATCACCTCCTTGCAGACCTATGTTTCATTAACAAATTTATTTATTTTTGCAGGTTATTATCAGAATATGAAATTGGGCCAACAGTTTCAATACTAGTTGATAAAATTGTTTGCTCCAAATTCTCAAATTTTAATTCAAAAGCTTCATTCAACAAACAGTTTGTATACAAAGAAAGAATAAAATCAAGTCAGAGAAATATCAGAATGATGAAATTTGCACAGTGAATGGTAAAAGTGAAATAAGAACTACAACGACAGTGAAAACATAACAGTTAAATAGTATCAGTGGTTAAAGTGTATCAGATAAAAGTCAAAGTGAAGGTTAAAACAAAGTTACAGAGCAATCAAAGGTAAAACAGTAAAAGTAAATACAGAGGTAGTAATAGTTAATAGAGATGAAAATACTTTTACCAACAACAATGAATTTTATCCAAAGTGAAAGTAAAAATAGTTAAAAGAACAAAAAAGTTAAAAGATGAAAACAGAGCAAGAAGGACATTTTTGCAGAAATTTCTTGTTTAAGTCATTGTTTTGCAGAAACTATTGTGACCAATCCAAGATGAATTTTTCAAAACCAAAGTAGATTTATGTTCCTAAGATTTCCAAATACAAAAACTTCTCTCGCTTTTATAACAGCCATTATGGGTTTGGAAATATTAAACAATATTTGAAAGCACCTTTTACTGAAAAATTGTGTTAAGTCATCATGTTGCAGAGACTACTGTGGCCAATCAGAAATACGTCTTACAAAAATGAAGGAATTTTTTGTTCCTAAGAGACCCATCTACAAAACCTATCTCACTTGTTACACAGGTATTACATAATGAGAGATACATGTGCATCTTTACAGCCTAATTTTCAAACTCAGTAAAACTATGTTTTACACATATTGTTGCAAAGCCTATTGTGAACAGCTGAAGCATAAATTTAGGGAACGGAGAGAGCTTTATATCAAAAATATATTTATCTACAATAACCTCTTTCACTTTTTACATATCTATTTCGGATTGAGAAATAAAAAGGTATCATTTGACCCTAATTTTGCAGAATTTCTGGATCAAAATGCACAAAGAAAGGAAACAGTTAGTGACTTGGATGCCTCATCATCAACTAAGAGTTGAGATCAAATTCGAATTCTCCTCTTTGTCAACACCTATCCATAAAAAATAGTGCCAAATAGATGCATTATTTTTTAGTTTCCTTTACTTAAGTTATATTTATGTAAAACAGTTGGAGATATTTGTAAAACAATCTTGATATTTTTTCAAGATATTCTAGTTTAGAATTTGTATAAATACTTCACTCTTTGAAGTATTTTGTGTGGAATAAAATTGCTGGAATTATTATAGACATTTTTTTTGGACATTGGAGGCTTTTGTGTGTTTTAATTTGAGTAGCAGACTGGAACAAGCTGACTGGCATCATACTTTTGGATCCCTGTGATAAGTTAATGGAGTGAAGTACTTCCTACTTGTCATTGTTTTTCCTTTTCTAAGTTACATCCATCCAATTATGTTTTTTCTAAATTTGAATGTGTAACTAAGATTTTTACTACAGGATTAGTTAAGAGCTCCTTGTTTTTAACTAGTTTCCATTTTCATGTTTTCTTCCAATTTTCGGTGTAAGGAACCCTTAATTGCTCCTTATCCCGTTCAACCTTTTCCTACTTCTTCTCTTTTCTGGATCAAAGGATCCTTAAGTTCCCTTTATCCTGATCATACCACCTCACAAAAACCACTTTCCAAGATCTCCAAGGGTTATCTATCTTGCCCTGAATATATTTGACCTTTTTGGCCTTGATTCCCAGTGCTGCTAGCTTGATTTTGACTCCATAGCCCAATGGAAAAATAGATTTCCCTCTATCCTTACCTCCAAGTGATTTTTCCCGCAAAATCATTTAAAACCAAAAACAAATTGTACTTTCATAACTAGCCTAATATTCACAAATTAAAACAAAGTTAGACTTTAAAGAGAGAGCCCTCTCTGAACCCTAGGAAGGATAGATCCTAGAGTTTGAAGTAGGTTTGTGGTTACCTTGGTGAGTTCTCTCGTGAACCTGGAGAAATTACTGAGTGATAATAGAGCCTGAGCAGCTCAAAATTATAATATAGTTGAATATTTGGCTCAGTCACCTTAAGCTATGTCGATGCTTGAGGTACTTAAAAAGTTTCCCTCCCAAAAGCAGGCATTGTTCTCAGCAATTGGTGGAATCGACCCGACAAATTCCAATCTTGTAGTCTTTAATCATACGGGCTATGTACCACAATTACCAGCTGAATTAGAATTCTCGATCCAAATAAATGTTCTCAATCACCATGCTCATCGCACTATTATTGATGACGGATCATCTACTTGTATTATGTCTCTAAATTGTTGGAAGTCACTTGGCTTGCCTCGCTTATCTCAATCACCTACGATGTTGAAAGATTTTTACGGTCATACATATAAGCCTTGCAGTATCATCAATAACCTACATGTCAAACTAGGGGGAAAACTATAATTGTTGAAGCTGAGGTCATTGACGGACCCTTGACTACAAAATTTTACTTGGAAAGCCATGGGTTTACGCTATGACTGTGATCATCTCTACTTACTTTAGAATGATCACCTTTCCTCATAAAGGCATTATCACAGTCATTACTCAACTCTCCTTCTTTGCCTCTAATGCTCAGGTAACTAGAATAATTTTTTTATTTCACGCACCCCAGCTATCAATTCAAAACATTGGTGTAGGGCTCTTAAAGGATTCTTCCCTAATGAGCACCTTTTCATTACCGCCACCTGCGACGTCAATGAAAATTGAAAGAATAGAGACCTGTTGCATGATATCTTCCACTTCATCTAAGTTAAGGAAGATTACCAATGATTCTGAATTTGATACGTTGGATGAATTTCTTTTTCCAAGCCCAATTGAGTTGGCATAGCAATAAATTTACTTGGCTTGGGTGGTGCATCCCGATTCATCGTCGTCGATTGTATGGGTCAATTGTTCATTATATTTTGGTACACCATATGATCCTTTTTCATCCACATTCTTGACTGATGAGAGAATTATGGAATCCATGATGTCAAAAGGAGAACCATGGGAAGATAATCATCATCATTCCCATCTTCAGGATTACTACAAAGATAATCTTATTGAACTATATCACCCTACGATTTCTAATTTCTTTTCAAATTATGTTCCAATTAACATCATTCAATCTAAGTGAAACTTATCAAATATTGAAGAAACCATTTTTATCAATATTTCGACCAAACCCGATGTTGTAGAAAAAATTCATGACGACGTGTCTTATTCTCCATCCGAACTTGATACTTATCGCTCTCTCTTTCGTGAATTTCGAGATAAATTTTCTTGGTCTTATGAGGAAATTCCAGGCATATATTCTATTATCATTGAACACACAATTAAAATGTACCTTGATTTCAGATTGGTACGTCAACGCCTTCGTCCTCTTCATATAAAGAAGGTTGTTGCCATTAAAGAAGAAGTTGAAAAAATTTTGTGTGCTGGTTTCATTTACCCTGTTCTTATTACTGATTGGGTTTCCAATATTCTTCCTGTCATGAAGAAACGAGGGACAATCAGAGTGTACATCGCTTATCAGGATGTCAATCTTGCTTGTCCAAAAGACAATTATCCTTCTCCATTTAACGACAAAATTATTGATGAATGTGTTGGTTGTGAAATATTTTCGTTCATGGATGGATTCTCTGGTTATAATCAAATCAATATTTACCTAGAGGACCAATATAAGACAACATTCATCTGTCCCTGGGGCACATTCACTTATCATAAACTCCCATTTGGATTAAAGAACTTTGGGGCAACATTTCAAAGAGCAATGGATTATGCTTTCAATGGCATTAAGCACATTGTTCAACCTTATCTAAACAATTTACCCACGCATTCACGAAAATGGACTGATCACCCGATGCATTTGGGAGCTATATTTTTACAGTGCTGACACTACAAGATATGCCTCAATCCACACAAATGTGTGTTTTGTGTTGGTTCTGGTCATTTTCTTGGATTTTTCATCTCAAAAGATGGAATTCGAATTGAACCACTGAAGGTCCTGGCCATTATTTATTTTCCTACGCCATCAAATATACTTCAGTTACATCTGATATATTATTTGAGTCGTAATCTCAATGGTATGGAAGTTAAGTATTCATATGTTGAAAATCTCGCCTTGGCAGTCGTTCAAGCTATCCAAATCTTTCGCCAGTATATCCTGCTCTAGAAGACCATTGTCATTTTGGATTGCAACCCCATGACATACATTCTGTCACGTCAATTGCTGAGGGGAAAATATTCAAAATGTATCGTCATTTTGTAGGAATTTGATTTGGAATTCATAAAATCCAAGTCAAATAAGTCTTTAGTTTTGATTGAGCTTCACTGCGACCTTCCCTTTGATATTACTAAAACTACATAGAAACCATCAATTCCAGATGAGTCTCTATTTTTGATTGGGTCATCTAACCCTTGGTATGGGGATTTTATCATTTATCTCCAAACCCAAACTTTCTGGTCTGATAACTCTCACTCACAACAGCGACATATTCGATACCAAGCCAAAAATTATCTAATCATCAGTGATACACTTTATCATCATGGTGTCGATATGATTTTAAGGAGGTTCCTCGCTCATGGGGAGGACGAGAAAGTTCTAAATGATTGTCATGCCGGTTCTCGTGGTGGACATTTGTCAAGTTACGCTACCACGCATAATATTCTCTGCGCCGGTTACTTCTGGCCAACCATATATCACGACTACATCCTCATGGTCAGAATTTTTCATGCATGTTAGATATTTGATGGTAAAATCTGCATTCCACCAACACCAATGCATCTTGTCATTTTTGTGGGACCATTTTCAAAATGGGGCATTGACTTCATGTCCTACAACCCTCGTTCAGTGGGGGGGCATGGTTATATTATTGTCGCAGTCAACTACTTCACCAAGTGGCCCGAAGTGATGCCTACATTCAATAACACAGGTGAAACAGCTACATTGTTCTTTTTCAATCATGTTGTCTCACGGTTTGGTGTACCACAAGATATAGTTACAGATCATGGTAAGCATTTTCACAATAACATGATGAATGATTTGACTGCAAAATTAGGACTGTCGCATGATAGTTCTACCCCTTATTATCCACAATCCAATGAACAAGTTGAATCCATTAACAAGATCCTTAAGCGAATTCTTCAACGAATGATAGGTGTTCATAAATGAAATTTTCATTTAATCCTATACTCGGCTCTATGGGCATATCGAACCTCAGTTAGAAATGCAACCAGATTTACCCCCTTTCAGTTGGTGTATGGTCTGGAAGCTATCTTACAAAGCCAACATGAAATTTCGTCATTAAAACTCGATATTGACCTACTCCCTGACACCTCTAACGAAGAAGTGTGTCTTTTTAACCTCATCCATCTAGATGAAACGTGTTGTGAAGCCGCATTGGCCAAAGAAGTGCATAATAGACGAATAAAGGCTTAATATGACCAACAATGTCAAGCCTCACATTTTATCTAGGGGACCTGGTCTTGCTTTACGATCAGGAAGTTGATTTGATAGGAATAGGAAAATTTGAGCCACTATGGCATGGCCCCTACATTTTCAAAAGAGTTATGGCTAAGGGCACCTACGAGTTAGTTTATTATGATGGAATTCCATTGGTGCAGCCTCGAAATGGGTTGTATCTTAAACGTTACTATGCTTAATTGAGCGTAGTAAACTTTTGTATCATATTGTATATATGAGTTGATTTTCATTACCTGTCTTAGTTTGTTTTTCTAAAGTTTTCTTGAATTTAATAATCCACTTTACATTTCATCGCAGATGAATGAATCTTTGGAACCATTCGTTGGGTACACTGATGGTGCTAGTCATAGTATGCAGAATCTATCCTCTGTAGCATGGGCCATTTTCACTCCAACTGGAAAGTTAGTGATTTTTCAATGGATTTGTATCAGTCGATCCATAAACAATATCGTTGACTATAGCATGTTGAACGAACTTCTCTCTAATACCATTTCATTTGGTATTAACTATATCATCATTATGTTAGACTCACAACCTGTCATAATGCAACTTACTAGCATCTATACTGTCTGAAATCCAACACTTCATCGTATGTTCCTAAGAGTTCGACTTTCAGAACGACATTTTGATTACATTGAATATCAACACATTTGCAGAAATTTGAACACATTAACTGATTCCTTAGTGAATTATGTTTTAAACAGACATTTGCAACACATGTAAAGACACATTTTCAATTCACATCACATAATTGAATAGATTGTGCATTATCATAGGAAAACACTAAAAAAAAATTGATAAATAGTTTAGGTTTTTACAAAATTTGTGCCCAAGAAACATTGGTCATCTGACCTCAAAATATATGCAAAAATGTCAAAATTAAACTAGTGATGCTCATGATAATAAGAAACTGCTCTAGCTATCTTATGCAATAACCTCATCCAACATTTAGGAACACTAATGGTATGGTGCTGCAATATCATAGGTAAATCCTCGATCCATAAATCTGGTATCCCAAGAGTCAATCCCTCTATGTGTTGCTGCAGTTCAGCAAGAGTCTTAGCCAAATATAAATCCCGAAGGACTTCTCTCCCGATATTCCTATCTACTGGCTCATCTACTGCCTGCTTTGGTTGACCCACAAGTCGAACGCGACCCACATCTGTGTACATCAAAACTTTAGTTTAGTCTTGGGAAACATAAAAAATAAAAAAACATGTAGAAACCTCAAAAATAAAAATAAAAACATGGTCAAAACATATTTACTCATTGCACTCCATTGAGCGCCATCTGGTAGAATCAAATATGGATCTCCACGGAAATCTATGGCTGCATATGGATACTCATATATGGCGATTGCATGTCGTCTAAACTAGGCAAAGAATGTAGTAGATGATATGACGGTCGATTTACCAGCATGTCTAGCCATCAATTCAACCCATCTTTGCATATGAGGATCTCTAGGACTAGATATGCTCTGTGTAACATGTTGTGGTTGCATCAATGGAACCCGATTTAGAATGAAGGAAATCAGGATCGAGCCATAAATGAAATTCTTCTTCCTGCCTCCCTTTGCTTTAGTCAGATGTTCTTTCATCTGAAAGAGTATTGTTTCAGCCCAATTGAATATTGTTGGCTCTAAAAACTCAAGGGCATATTGCATGTATGATCGATTTGCAACATGTAGTGTCACAGAGCCATCAATCTTTGCAATAGTAAAAAGGATGGTTCTCAAAGGCAAATCATGCACATCATGGATATTTATTTTCCCATATTTACTTGGTTAAGTACCTGGCTGGAAATGTTGGCGTGTGTAGCCCTCACTGTCTCTCCTCCAAGATCAGATTCTGCAAGGGAAATAGGAGAACCTCATCTCCATAATCCAGTGAGAAAGTAAATATACTCAACCAATATTGGGAGAAATTTGTCCCCAATGTGAAAAGCCTGCAATATCGAATCCCATGAACGAACTGGGAACTCCAATAGTTCTATATTTTGCCTCATCCCTGATAATATGAAGTATTTAAGCAACCCACAATCCCTAGGGGCTCTTACTGTACCCGGATCGTTTAGGGCAATCATATCTTGTTCTTCATGTTATCTTTCTCACCATGTGATGGCCATTTTGATCCGATCAATAGCTAAAATCCAACCATAAGCTTCATTAGGATCCATTTCATGCAAAAAAATTGGGAAATGTTGAGCACACAACAAGAAAAAAAAATGAAAAATGCGCCCAACGCACCCCAGGTCAAGGGACAGAGCATTTAAATGTACCTAGACTTCAATTCCAATGCACTACAATGCACCTTTTGACATTCAAGGGTGTGTTTCCCTCATAACGTAATATATTTACCCTAAGTGGCTCAAAACCCTAAAAATTTACAATGAAATGCAACATAAATTATACTAAAAGAAAGAGAAGTTTCATAGCTCCAACCTGGATCAAATGGAAAGAGAAATCGTCCATTGAAACTGTCACAATCAACTGCTGAAGTTCAAGGGAAAAACTGGTTCAGAGCTCCTAATTTTCAAATGGTAACTATGTAATGGTAAAATGAAATGGTAAAAACTACTTTTTAATATTCATTTTGATTATTTTATTCATATTTAATGATGTGACTATAGTTTTTATTTTTTACTATGAAATAGGTATTTTTAATTTGTTTGATGTTCCTCTAAACAGGTTTCACAGCTAATACAGTGAATTTAATGTGCACTACTATTCAAGAATGATTTGACCACAAAGCATACTTTTATCCTCTTTTTTCAAGCTTTGATAAAAATGAAAAAGGAATTAAAGTGCACTTTTATCTCTTTTTTGAGCTTTGATAAATGCGAAAAAGGAACCCCCTGGAGTCTTCTTTTAGTTTTTTTCAGACTCCAATAATGTGAAAATATTGTCGAGCACTTGTACTTTCAAGCTAATAAAAGTAAATGAAATGACATCTACTCAGTATAAGTTTAACCCCTTTCCAGACCGATATAGATTATTTACAAAAAAGGAAAACCTTAGTCGAACATGGCGAAGATATTTTATCAGGTATCATTTTACACTTTTTTCGGACCTCTGCGAAAAATATACGAAAAAGGAATCATGGAGTTTTATTTTTGTCCCTTTTTCAAACTCTCTAAACATGAAAAAGGATCGGGTTTTCATTTTCGTTAGACTCGTTAAAACATAAAATAGTGACGGACTTGTCGATCATGACAAGATCGAGTTTCATTATCTCTAGACCCATTAAATAATTAAATAGAGATGGATTCACTCGAAGGGTCGAATTATAGATCAAGCATATGTTACCCTCCTCAATCTTGTTAAAAAATAAAGAGGCACTGGTCAACAATGACTGAGGAAAATTTTGGAAAAAGAACAAAACACTTTATGGTAGCAGGTCACTCTTGAACATGACTCTTTCACTTCATCACCGTGGCTTTGGGTTGGGTAATCTTCTTGAAAGTCTATCATACCTATGGTCCATCATACCATCACCTTGGTTTTGGGTCAATGCTACCAATTCATTTTAGTGTCGTTGATATGTTCAAGAGAAGTCATCCAGTAATTCCTCATCTTCTACAATACTCATAAACCTTTATTTTCATGACAGTCATCCCTAAACATTGCTACATCAAGTCACATTTTGTCTCCAAAATCATTACTCTCGTTTCATGATTATTTTTCTTCCGGTCAACATCAGCTCATCATCTAGGAAGTTAAATTAGAAACATATTTCCAGTGCCTTGGAGCTTGCTACATCATCGAAAAGTTTCTCGCTTCTGAACCTTCAACCGGAATATTTTGTTTGGAATTTGACATCAAATCATCTATTCACGCCTTGCAAATTATATTGTAGTACCTTGAGAACCATTAACATCAAAGGTGGTTTCTCTCGCGTCTGTTAATAGCTTACATCAATGGCTGGTAATCAGACGATGTCTTCCCATGATTGACTTCAGATCATATATTTGCATGGTTATACTTGTACTTGAATGATCGAGTGAACGAGATAAGAAGACCCTAGATCTATTTTCATCCATCTGGACTGCGATTTTAGGAATTGTACCACATCATCCATACGATGGATTTACATAAATATGGTCATCCAAACATGGGCCTACATCTGTAGGCATGTCTATATATGTAGACGACTTTTTGAATTATGTACATGTTATGATAGTTTATGTGTTGAGCATGGGTATGCCTCCCTCAGTAATTCATGTTCAAGATGTAAGATATCATGATGTAATGTATTGCAAGTTGATGCAGGTCACCATCTACTTCAGATCAGACTCATCACATCATAAATCATCTCATCCAAATATTATCATTATTTTGACTTCATGCTTTAGGGGGCAGTTGTTACAAGTCAATTTGGGCATCATCCCCCAAGACCTGGTCAAATTTGGAATCATCCCCCAAGACCAATTTGAATAGGGTCTATCATCCCCTAATTCAGTTGCTATATGCCCTAAGAGAAATCATTCCATTGATGGCTTCAATTGTGAGATTTCCAACGTTTGAAGTATACATTATACGACCCATTGACTCATCAGTGCACCTCTGAATGGGCCTAAGTGTGTTGCAGTGCACTTACCTCCATGCAATATTTCACTGCAGTGCACTTCGCGACACTTAAGGGTGCATTGATCTCCTGGGAGCGAAATCATCATTGTTCTGGGAATATCCACATGTCCAGTGCCTTCTAAAAGATCTCATAGGTGTCATACTTTGAATACAAGTGTTCATCCATCACTTCTGAACTTGGAAACATGTCTCGCCTATTATTAGAAAGTCATTCAATTCCATTTATTGAGAAACTACCTTCAATTTCCCTATAAATTGAGCACTCATCTAAGTGTTAGGGAGGGAGAAATTTGTGTAATGTTATGTTGTTGGATTCTCAATTGATGAGATCTGGAAGTATTGTTATGTTTTTGAGATGACGCTTGGTGAGATGAGGACGGAATGAAGTTGGAGCAGGTTGACGATGAATCGATCTATTGGTTGTAATCTTGTCCTCCTACTTTCTTAATAAAGATATTTTTTCATTTTCTCATATGTATGCTTCTATCTTGTGAATTGCATTCTCAATTTTTTATATATTCTCAATAATCGGTTCGGTTTGGTTAAGATAAGTAGATACTTGTATATTTGTATGTTTTTTGTCGTTATCTATCTTTGATTGCAAGCATCGATCTAGCGGCTTTAGTTGGATTGAGAGCGAAGACAACAACAAAAGAAGGAGAAAGAGACTGAAAGGATTACAAGTAAGTTTCTTTCCTTTCTATCTATCTATTTGTCTTAGAGAAAAGAATAGTTGTCTTTCTTCTTTTGTTGATTGAAGGAACACCACACTCAGGGAATTTAGTTTATCCGTAGATTAGAATTATGTATAACAAACATGCTTCCAAATAAATTTGCAAACAAGGGGTTTATCATTATGGTCATATAATTTGAGGGATTATTGATGTCACCGCTCTTGAAAAGAGGTATTTCCAGACTAGTTTTCCAATCGGTGGGGAAGCCCTGTTGTAAGATGTTTGAACATTTTTGTAATGTGAGGTGCAAGAATTTGTAAGCCCTAGTTTAGATACTTTTCTTGGAGTTTCGCTAAGTCTTTTGCTTTTCCAACACCCAACTTCTTGATACCCATCTCTACCTCTTGCACCGTGAAGAGTTTTGTATCAGTGTTGACCAAGGGAGGAGGGTAAACCTTGGGATCCTACTCATAAAGTTGTCTTTCATAGTCAAACCATTTAGAAGTTGTAATATTGTTTTCATTTTGAATCTTTCTTGGTTGGAGCTCCTTCCAAAATAATTTTGGGTTATTTCTCTCAAGAAATATTAGTTCTTCTCTCCTTGAAACCATGAAATCAACATTTTTCTTTCTTAATATCAGCTTGTAAGCGTTGCAATTTATGTTATCCTTGTTTGAATCTTTCCACATTCTCCTTGCATTTTTGCATTCCTCTACAAACCAAGCATTAACCGAAAAGCAATTTATTTCAGACTTCCTAATTTTTTCTCTTTTGCACTCTACAAGTGCGCTTTGAATTAAATGTGTTAATTAGTGGCTATGCAGGTCATGAAATGGGATTTTCTCCTTCTCGAAGAGCCTCTCTAGATGATCGATATTATTTTCGATGATATCATCACCAACATGCATGCTTTTTATTTCTTAAAAATAGATATTCAATGGTGGAAAGGTAATGAGAAATTATACAAATCGGGAATTAATTAAAAAATAATAATTTACAACACACAATTTAACAAATGAAAACACACTAGTTTAATCCATACATGATATAGAAAAAGAAATGGCGACGAAAATTGGAAGCCAGTAAATTTTTACAAATTAAAGCACTCGGGCAATAGGAAGTGTATCAAGTTTGTGGTTTGCCCCTACGTTGATGCATATTTCTTGTAGATCACTATCCATAGTATACCCCATCTTCCTTCATAAATAGTAGGCAAAACTTTGATTTTGTCAATTATCAAGAGGGCAGCAAAGTGAATGCACTCATATCCATAACTTTGCCATTGTTTATCCCACTTTAGCACCTCAAAAGAAAAAATTACTCTGCCATTATTTATTCCACTTAATACCTCAAGAAAAACCTTACTTGTGCTAACTATGTTTATTCAATTTCTTCTTGAAATATGAACTGACATGGAACCCTAACCCCTATGTTGGGATATCTAATTATAAGCATTCTCTTCATTCATTTTCAATTAGGTGCAATGGAAGTAAGAATGATACTAATTTGATTGTATGAGAAGAATTCACATTGTCCACCACTTCGATTAATGATCGTCGACGTTTTCTCTCATATAGTAAAATGTAGTAAGAATATGGCATAACCAGCAACTTGTAATAACTAATTATGAGGAAACAATATCAATGGTCTAAAAGCACTAGTGTTGTACTTTGGACTTGGAGTATCAATGTTGTAGTTTGGTCTAGTTGCATTATATTGTACTATAAACCCTAATTATCGTGTTCTTACAAGTTCATGTAATTTATGTGAGATGTTGAGTGCTCCACTTCGTCATTATATTATTGTTGAACCACTTTGGTCTTAAAGCATTGGTGGTCCACTTTTATCTTGGAGCACTAAATGACCCTAATTATCACGCTCTTCTAAGTTCTCGTAATTTCTCTAGGATGCATAGTGCTCCACTTTAGTTTGAGTGCATTGATACTTCACTTTAGTATCGCTGCATTAAAGGTCCACTTTGGTGAAGGTGCACTAGTGCTCCTAATACATTGACACGCCAACCATAATTTGTATTGTTTTTCCAACTTATTCAAAGAGGTGGGAAAAGCCACAAAGTGAATCTTAAAAATAAAATATATGCCTCTTGTCATTTCTTGAATTCACGTGATAGAAGAGGAGATAGTAGTGCTAGAGGATGAAAGAAAAATAGCCATGAATAGAAATATGTAGAATTCCATCGAAGTAACCCTTCTTTTCCCTCTCCTTTATTTCATTTCTCCCCCTTTCAAATTTTATCTCTTATTTTTCATATATGTTTTTAGGGTTTTAAAAGTTTTGTATGAAGTATTTTCTCTTGTATTTTTTATATTAATTCCCATTCTTCACAACTATACTCCATTCTTTAGCCATTTTTGCTAGTTTTTGTTTTTTTTGGTCATACGATGCAAGTCAATCTACCTTTAAAAAACTACATTTTTAATCAATGAAGGCATCTCATGTTGACTTTGAGACGCAAAGTAAGGATTATATTTAGGACCCAATTATCAATGGTGTATTGTGGAATATATAGTTGAGGATGTCACATTACAAATAAGCATGAGAGGATCTTAAAGGAGGAAGTGACTCATATTCCATAATGGCAATCTTGGGTTTCACAAGATCTCGAAAAAATGCCCATAGACCACCCACATAATTGTTAGAAAATTTTTATAATTTCTGAGGTAAATCCTTCATTCTCTAGATCAACATATTGGTTTTGAAGTCTAAGGATAATAGCAATATATAATAGCTATTGGGTAGGTACATTAAGTGAGAAGCGAACCTTATTAAAGTTTTATGAGTCGCAAAGGCATAATTGAACCAATGATTTTATTAATGGATTATCACCTACAATTGTTAATGGAAACATTGAGAGATTATGTGTTAGCCTTCTCCATGGGGGAGTTCAATAAGTGGATATCTATCGTTTGTATTGTAAAATTTAATATGTTCTCAATAATTTAAGGTATATTAAGGATTATTCTATATAGTATTTTTTAGTATGAAAAAACTCTGAGATTTTTTTAACGGGAAAAGATAAACT
Source organism: Pinus albicaulis (assembly GCA_034641835.2). Taxonomy (NCBI): domain Eukaryota; kingdom Viridiplantae; phylum Streptophyta; class Pinopsida; order Pinales; family Pinaceae; genus Pinus; species Pinus albicaulis. The sequence continues at coordinate 616,827,175 of CM076570.1, read as the reverse complement.
CATGTAGTTTCCGTGAGAAGAATACCAATAGTTGTCTTCTTTGTCACGGATACTTTACAAATTTGTTGAATTTTATATCATATTTAAAAAATATAATATAACCATGAGGATCTAAGATGACCTACTTTGTAAGCTCTCGTTAAAAATTCCACCATGAGGAGAAGGGAGGAAACACTCCTAATAGTTGTACTACTTGCATTCAATGTGACACCCTCATCCTGCTTGATCTCTTCAAAGCAAGTTGTCTCTACAAAAGGTATACATGTATTCTAAATAAACAACCCTTTGGGCTCTTCAAAGCAACCATTATCCATCCTCAAATCATGATTTGGGCTCTTCAAAATCATTTTCCATTTAATAACTTTATTGAAAGCACCACGGATTCCTTCAATAAACTTCCTCGTTGGTCCATATGACCCACACATTTAGGAAATAAAATTATAAATGCACTATTAATTTATTTGATATATTTTATTCAAAGATGGATGCATAAGGTATGTTAGCTATGGGGCAACAAAGTTTAATCAAAATGCATCATTTTTAGATGAAAGTTTAATTTAGACGGATTATAATTTCGAGGTCAATTTTTCCTTTACTAAGGAAACATTTAACAACAACCTTACAATTTTATATGTTTTGAGTCACTGCGTGAGTGTCGAAAAACTTATTCAATGGATACCAACAAGAGTGACTAAAAACTGCTTATTTCTAAATTATATTTTATATGAAGTATTATTGTTTTTTATATATCATATTATTAAATGTAAATGGGGAATGTTTCATTTCCTCAAACAACATTTATTTTAAATCTTATATCTCAAAACCATAAATGGTGCATATCATTTCATTTAAAGGGGGAGCTTTATTTCTCATATAAGATTATAAGTCATATTGCACATTGTTATAAGTGGGGAGCCTTGGTTTCATAGGGAATATATAAAATGGGATTACATTTCAAAGAGGAGACTTTAAATAGCATGAAGCCATATTCATTTAGGAGGCTTATTTTACTTTGAGCTTGATCAACTTTAACATGGTAATAGTTAATCTAATTTCATACTTAAAGCTCTTTAACTTAGTAATAATTAATCTAATTTCATACTTAAAGCTTATATATAAAGGCTTGATTACATAACTCAAAGAGGATAGAATTTGTAATGGAAGAGGATAAGCTCTATTATTTCCATCTAGCATGGCTTTCAACATGTCATGTGATAGTGTATTTTATTATTATTTGCTTCTACATTTTAATAATGATTTTTTTCCACTTTTGTTCTATTCATTTTATCATTTTATTCGCATGGATAATTAATATGGGTCATTTCCTTTTTCAAGTGATTTCACTTATATTCTAATTATTTAAATGGTTTATTTTCTTGGTGTATTGTAGTTTGATGGAGGGATCAATAGGTTTTGAAAGGTTAGTAGTCATGGATCATTTCAAACTACCAACTTGTTTAGGAATCGTAATCCCTTCATCCTACAAATTCGAAACTTCTACTTTTGCTTTAAAATTCCTCCCTTATCAATGTTTCATTCATTTTGTTTCAACAATTATTCATGTTGGTTGCAAGTTTGTTCCTTTTTTTGTTATTGTGAAATTTTTAGTCAGTTTAGCAAGTCATGGAGCTGCTTGAAGTTGATTATGCTTGTTTCTTGTTTATCCTTACTTAAAAAATCAATAAAACAAATTTGAAAATCCCTTCAATTATGTTCTTGCAAGATTTGAATGTATTTAGCCCCATTAGTACCAATCTCAAAGTCACAAAAATGTCATATTTTGATCTCTAATAGACAGTGTCATTTAAAGTATTTTCTCTTGTTTCTCTATTGTTTGACTTGTGAATAGAAATTTAGTTTAACTTGCGCATATTGAACTTTTATTTCAATGTGTTCCACTTGTAGGTCTCATTCTTAGTATCATGGATTTCAATGTACAATTTTTCTTGAAGAGCTGTAAATAATCATTCCCTCCTTATCACCTCTTTCTTAGTTAGCTTTAATTTTGCATATTTTCCTTTTTAGTTTCTACCTTAGATTTGTATTTCAATTTTTTTCATTCCATCAATAATCCATTGGGGTCCTCAGTAGCATTTGTAGTGCACTTCAATCATACCTAATGTGAATATTGAGTGTCAATACCTTAATACTCCATATTAAATTTGAATTGCAAATGGTGTATAATGTGTATGGGGTTTGCATTTTTATTGAGAGGGGATAAGGTTTTGAACACTTTATTTAAGGGTTTGTAATTGAATGATTGTTGTATATGTCTCCCAAATGATCTCCAACATTGGTTTGATAAAAATGGTTGGTCCCACTCAAGGGACATATCAAATAGTGGTGAGCTTGAATGTTTGTGTTGCAATATTAAGAATAATCATGCATAAAAGGAAAATTAACTTACATATAGCTAAATATAAATTTATGGATATATATTTCAAACATTTTCTTAAGAAATTCATATATATTCCCTAGCTTAAATTTTCCCTTAAAAATTTTCCTCTTCCCCACTTTTTTCCCACCTTTCATAGCCTCAAGATTTGCTTCAAGGTGGTCATCTATCTTTTTCCTTCACCTAATTACCACCCTAAACTCCCTTTAATATTGAAAGCTTACTCATTTACTCTAAAGTATGAATGTAAGGCAAGTTTTACTACTTGCTTTTGAAAGTCTAGAATGATATACATAAAGTTCTAATATTTGTAATTGAAGTGATTTCTTTTAACATTTTCTTTCTTAATTATTGGTAAATTATGAACAAATTAAAATCTTGAATAAATTTATCAATTTGTTTGTGAAGGTAACCTTCAATTCACCAAATTACTTTTTACTTATGATATATATATATATATAGAGAGAGAGAGAGAGTGAGAGAGAGAGAAAGAGAGAGAGAGGTTTTGAGGAGCTATGGCATTAAAAAAATGTGGACAAGAATTTAGTCTCTTTCAGGAAGATGGCTTGAGGGCCTTCAATATTATGGTTTTAATGAATCTTGAGCTAATTGATTATTTAGAGGATCCTTATGAGGGGACATCCAAATATGGTATGACCTTGGAGCCCCCTCCCCCCTTGCCCTCTGACTCCTTATACACCTCAAGAGAAACCCCTATCTCATCAAACCCTCTCTCCCAGTGCAGAAACTACCCCTCTCTCCAATGCGTTGTTTCCACCAATTATGACCACCTGCCCCCTTGACCCCCACACTCACCCCTTAACCCGCGCGCCCCCCCCGCGCGTCACATTCTCTATTTGTGGTCTCCATCCTCTCCAGGATACCCTTGAATCCTCCTCAATTTTGATTTATGTCTTAGCATCTTCGCCTCTAACTTTTCCTAGCGGATTTTATGACCCAGCAGCTCTAGTTCCAGTAAACCCTCTCTACCTACCTTCCTCTTCTAGTTTTCTTATTGACATAATTACCTGGTAAATGCACAACGTGGGTAACTCCTCAAATATTTGGTCACTTTCCCTCCAGCTAGCATCTAATTCTTTCCCCAAAACTAGTAAAAAATGTGTGAAATGAAATGTCGAAGAGCCAAAACTATTTTTGGGTGCAAATATAAGCCTCAAAGACATCTCTAAGATGGAAGACACTATAGTGGTAGGAAATTTTGCAAGAAAACGAATGGATATAGTGGTAATGAGGAGATGGAATGCAAAACATTTTGTTCTAGTGTTGGGATACTCACCTCGATGCATCATCCTAGTGAAGGGATGGATGGGATGGCTCATGTCTTCTCATGCGAATGAAGACAGACTTCTCCAATGAAAATGGTAATGGGGTTCACAAGCTTTATATCTAAAAATTTGGTCATTTGATTTTGGTGCTCACTTAGATGCCTTTCAGTGGTTTCGATCTGGGTTAGGCTCCCATCCCTTCTTTTGTAGTTCTGGTAAGATGAGGTTTTCAAAGAAATTAGCAATATTTTATGGTTTTTTATGAGTTGAAATCCTACAGGAAAAGTAGCTACGTGATGATCATTGTAATATTCCCAATTAGCAGTAGTTAATTGGAAATATTAATTTTGTTCAGTTTCTCCTTTCTAATGTTATTCAGTCAATAAAGGGGGTGATGGGACCCATAACCCACACTTAGGAGATAATAATTCCCTATAGTCACTTAGGAAAAATTTAGTTAGCAGCATGGGACCCAGGAGGGACAAGTGACAACGCAGGGAAGAGGCAGCGTGGGCCAGGACAGCGCAGTGGCAGGGACAGCGTGGCCAAGGAGAGACACCGCATATGAGTGGGGCCTAAGGGGGGAGCTAGGCTCTCAAGCATAAAAGGGAGAGGAAGCTCACCATTCAGTAATTCTATTATGCATCTTATAATTTTCTATCTTTAGACATTGAGCATGCTTTTTCTGTTGAGCGAAGTCTACAAGTGTTGTTCAGCACATGGGTGTCTCTGAGCAGAGATCCCAACCTCACCTCGGGGGACTTTGAGTGCCTGCTCAGGTGAGGAGATCCACCGTTGTTTTCCAGGGCTTAGCATTTAGCATTCTTCAACCAAGAGCATGCAGTCACTTGGGCAGCGCAATCCCTCTATGAGATTATGCAGTCTTGAGAGGAGGCAGCACTAGGAGAGAAGGGAGATTGGAGATTTCAATCCGAGAGTATTGTGAAGGGATCAGCCCTTCACAAATCATATTTTTCAGTAGGAGGAGGCCATCAGTTGCATTCTATCAGTTCAGGGCCAGCGTACTCACCTGGAGTGCGTGATTTTCCAAGGGAGGTCAATTTATGGGGTCAACCATTTTGGGATTCCTTCCTGGGTTTTTCCGAGTTATTGGAGGAGAGCTTATATCCCGAGTTTCATATTTTTCTGAGTATGGGAACAGCTCCAAGGCGCAGCTCCATTCTAGTAGTAGCAGCAGTTTCAGTAGTAGTAGCAGCAGCAGTTTCAGGAGTTACGTAGTCATAGAGAGAGCAATCATTCAGTGAGAGATTCTGAGAGTATTTCCAGCTTGCCTTGATCAAGCCAAGGTGCCATCATTCTGATCACCTTTGTACATATTTTTATCTTTCAGTTTAATAAAATGGCTCAGTGTTTCTCCATACTTGCAATGTTTTTATGATGTCTCTCTATTTGATGTAGTTATTTGTTTATGTTGCTTTATATTGTTGTCTATTTCCTATTCGGAATATTACATGGAGATCGCCATAATTTTTGTGGGACTAAACTTGGTGTTAGGCCTCCCAGAAATAATTACCATTCAATTTGGGACAAAGAATCACAAGTAGGCTCTCAATTATGAGGTAATTTCATACAAATGTGCTTGCTACCACTCTTACAACCATCTTGGGGATGAATTCCCTAGCAAGAAATTTAAAAAAAAAATATCCACGAATCACCTAAGGGTTTGGACTCTGCTAGTGTTCTCTACCATAGTATGAACATTGATGATAACACCACAATGGAAATGCCTTTGGCCCTACTTCAAGTTTGAATGGTCGATGGCTGGCTCATGTGGAGACAATCCAAGGAACACATGTTGCAACCTCAGTGGAGGCTCAAAGAGAAGCGGTTCCTCTATATGTAGTCATCAGTTCTCCTTCTTCCCCTTATTTTAATGTTAAAAATTATGTTTCTCAACTTTTATCACAGTGTTCCTACCCCCTTTCAAATCTTACCAATATGTCCTTTCCCCCTTCTCCCTCGATCAATCTTTTTTTCCTCTTATCTCCCCTCCAATCCATTTTCCCTGTTCACAAACCTTTCTCTCCTCTCTGAGGATAATTTACTTCCCCCCTATTGCTTCTCAGAAACATCCCTATAATCTCAAGTCACTTTCCTCTAGTCCAATAGAAAGCAGCGGGGATTTTGAACTTAACATGGTGTGGGTCTCGGCATTCGTCGAAGATCAAATGACTCGGGGTTCAAGCCACAGAGGAAAGTCTCTTATCTCTTCAGCCATGAAGCAATCTTCCTTTAAGATTAAGCAGGGGAATCAAAAATCCATCATTGAGGCACTTAGAGTAGCAGGCCCTAGAAAGGGTTCCGAATGAGAGTTCTATCATTGAATGTGCAAGGTCTGGTCAACTCTTCAAAAACCTTTCCTTAAAACACCCGATCTCTTTCCTCTCCCCTCACATTATCTTTCCATTAGGGGAATTTTGAGGTCAAAAATGGGCTTCTTAAGGAAAATAATAAAATAAGATTTATGAAATTTTAAATAAAAAGAAAGGAAACTAATTTTTTATTGTATTTTTGACTTAGCTCCTTATAGGTTTACTCAAATGTCAACTATAGACACCCATTTCAAACGGAATTGAACTCCACATCCAATGAGTACCCACTTTGCATACTTAAGTAGATCCTCATCAGAAAAATTTGAAAATACATGAAAAATGTGTGTTGATCCTCATCGAAAAAATTGAAAATACATGAAAAATGTGTCTTGAACACACTTTTTCATGTATTTTCACTTTTTCACTATGAGCATCTACTCAAAAGTATGCAGAGTGGGTACTCGTTCGATGTGTAGTTGAATTCTGCACACAATTTTTCATGTGTTTTCAATTCTTTTCAATGAGGATCTACTCATAAGTATGCAAAGTGGGTACTCATTGGATGTGGAATTGAATTCTGCATCCAATGAGTGTATACACTTGACATTTGAGTAAACCTATAAGGAAATAAGTCGAAAATACAATTAAACAAAAAAACAAAAAAAACAAAAATTCTTCTTTTCCCTCCAAAATATTTTCCCCTGGGGATGACATCATCATCTTGAATCATATTGGTTCTTTTAAGATTGATTTTGTTAATACATTTTTTGTTTTGAGGTCCATTTTTTACCTAAAAATTTCCCTAATGCTTTAGGAAACTATGATCGAAGGCCCCAAGGTGAATTCCATTCTATCATCCCTCATTCCCAAATAGTATGTTCATTACACTATGATGTTGTAGGGAAATCAGGAGGCTTGATTACTGGATGGAATACCGCCATTTTACACTGCTCACTGGCATGGGCCTCTAGGTCTTGTCAATCTATTGCATTTATTTACAAGGATGATTGCTTCTCCTTTAAAATCCTAAATGTATAAGGTCCTCATCTAGAGAGGAACTTTCTAGGAAAAAATCTGCAACTCCCCCTATTTTGGAACAAATTTTATGTGCCTCAGGGGGTACTTAAACTTCACACTGGAGAACACTGAATTTTGGGGACTCTCAGCTCATCTTGACACTCTGGAATATTTTTTTTGGACAATATTAAGAGCACTAGCTTAGTAGATGTCCTCCCTATAAAACTTCTTCCAACCTGGAGAATAGCAGGATTGGACCTGCATACATTTCCAAGAGACTAGACCACTTCCTCATCTTAGAAAATCCTTTGGATCAAAACTTTCAAATTCATTATTGGGTAGATTCTAGGGGAGTATTGGATCCATAATCCAATTATATTGGACATGATTCTTGGATCCCAAAACCTTACGGGGCCCTTCAAATTGAATACTAGCTAGCTTGAATAGGCATAACTTATTGAAAAAATCAAGGTGGATTGGTCTAGGTATGATCCTGCTTTCGGATCATCCCCTCCAATTCAATTTCAGAAGAGCTTAAAAAAAAAAAAAAAAAAAAATTATCTCACAATGTGAAAAGGAGGAAAATATCTAGGATGAGAGGCTTCTATTTAAAATTAAGGACAAAATAAGGGATCTCGTGGAATATGGAGACCATTCCTCCCTCTCTGACGAACAATTAGCTTCCCAAAAATACCTAGAAGGGAAAAAAGGATCTTGCTTATTGAGAAGGAGAATGAATGGCGTTTAAAAATCAGATCCCTTTGGTTGTAGGCAAGGGATGAGAGCACGAAATATTTCCACATAATAGCAAACCATCGGAAGAACATAAACATTATCAAGGAAATTAATATGACTAATGGTTCTAAAGCCACTTCCTTCAACAACATTACTGAAGAGGGCATATCATATTTCAAGGACATTTTTAAAAACCCTAAATGAGAAAACATCGACAAGATTCTCCAAGTGGCTACCTTCTTTCCCTATTTTATCAATGAAGATGACAGCGAATAGCTTATGGGGGAAATATCCAAACTAGAGTTGGAATTCGTTTTATATAGCTTCGAAAAGGATAAAAACTCAGGTTTGGATTACCTCTCCATTTAATTCTATCATACATGCTTCGAGTTTATTGGTGATGACTTATTGAAAGTAGTGGAATACTCCAGATAATATGGGAGAGTTCTATCCCCTTTCAATGTGACTTTCAACTCCCTAGTACCAAAAATAATCTTGTCTCTTTCTACCAGTTTTGTCCCATCTCTATCTATAGTTCTATTTATAAAGTCATCTCAAAGATCATATCCCTTCGTTTAAAGCCATCTCTCTCTGAGAAAAGCTCTTTAGAAAAATTTAGTCTTTTGAAGGATCAACAAGTCTGCAAGGCGATTGGACTCACTCATGAGGGTCTCCACCTTATCCATATCGATAAAAAACTGAACATGTTTTTGTAAAGTGGATCTACCAAATACCTTCGACAGAGTGGATTAGCTCTACATCGCATTGATTCTCCTTCACCTTGGGTTCAACTCTTTATTTGTTAAATGAATCTACATTTGTATTAGCACCTCTTCGATAGTTATTTTAATCAACGGATCGGCTTCATCCGTCTTCAATCCTTAGAGAGGTCTCACGAAAGGTTATTTGATGCAGGTGCATTAGCTTGTGCACATAAACATGAGAAATTATTGAAGTTAGACCAGGAGCCTAACAATGTGATGGATTGATCAAATGCCAAGGCTGGAACATTTAAGTTTATTTGTGAAAAGTTTTTTATATTTAGTTAAGAACATCTAGTTAAAATAAATTTAAATAGATAACGATAGGATTTGATAACTGGTAGAGAGTTAGAACTAAGGGGAAAAAATAGATCTTGTTTCAACAAACTTATTTTCTTGGATAGTTTTGTTTTTCAGTTTTGAAAAGAAAAAGAAAAAAAAGATTTTCTTGAGTTTTTTGGGGGAGAGAGGGGAATGCTGTTTGGTTCTCTGTGTGAGGCTAAAGAAAATCTCTGTGTGAGATTGAAGTTAGGGAGATAGAAACTAATACATCCATGAGATCAATTTGTGGCATTTGATCCTCGGTCTGTGTGAACTGGATGTGGCATGTGGAGTTATTAGATGACTGAACAGCATTGTTACACAAGTTTTTTTTTTTAAACAACAAATTGAATTTGTAAGTGTATTTCAAATGTGTTTGTGAGGTTATTAACAGCAATATAATTATTTGAATATTGAAATTAATTTGGTTTTTAAATTACTGTGTTGAATGAGGAATTTTTGCATTGTATTCCCTCTGCTCTTTACATTGGAATGAGAACCATATTACAGTTAACATTTTAATCACAGCTTGCATCAAAAATTTTGTATTCGAAGGAGTCATTTGCTTTACAGGTTTGAGAATACAGGGAATTCTGTGTCAAGCCCAAAGAAGAATGAATTTTCCCAGGAAAAAACCGTCATCTGACTTACGGCTCAAATTCTTATCAAAGGAAGACGAAATTAGAAATTCCGCCATCTAGGTTTTGTTTAGAGCCGAGTCTATTTGGTAACTCGCGAGAAATTTTCCAAAAAGATATTTGGTTGAGGAGCTTTGAAGTGATCTCTAAATTTTGTTTTTGCAGACTACGTGACTGGAAAAGGACACTTGTTGTTCCTTCGCACCAAAGTCTATGTTTGCAGAGATAGGAGCCATCAATTTGTGGTATCAGAGCCTTAACGTTTTTGTTTTCTACAGTATAGAGAGATGAATAGGCGAGTAGGAAGAGCGCGAGATTGAGGAGGCAGACCCACATGTAATGCAGAACTCCGAAAAGAGATAAGGAGACTACAAGTTCAGTTAGAAGCCATGGAATTGGGGAGACAACGGGATCCTGAAGGTGGAGATGTTAGTGAGGCCGAAGAGGAACCTGAAGAAGAAGGAGCAGCACCTATTGAAGAAGTTGTTGAGGTCAAGTTGTTGAGAGTAGTGTTGGGCTCAAGTTCAAGGCCAAAGCCTGAAATCTCCATTTATGATGGCAGTTTGAAAGATGAGAATCTAATAGATTGGATTAGTGATATGGACAAGTATTTTGAGTACGAGGAAATTGACGAGGATAAGAGAGTCAAGTTTGCCATGACAAGGTTAAAAGGCCATCCAGCACTATGATGGGACAATTTGTAGGCTGAAAGAAGGAAGAAGGACAAACCATTGATCAAGAGTTGGGATAGAATGGTGGCAAAGATGAAAAGTAAGTTCTTGCCAAAGGATTATCAACTAACTCTCTACAGACAAATGAAAAATCTTAAGAAAAAGATAATGACAATGAGGGAGTACACTGAGGAGTTTTACAAGGTGAACTTGAGAGCAGGTTATGTAGAAGATACCCCAAAGAAGACAGCAAGGTATATCAATGGTTTGAGGTTGGATATCCAAGATGAAATCAGCATGCTTTCTCCAAGGACAATAGAGGAAACATACTAGTGCACCTTGAAGGCAGAAGAAAAGATAGCTAGGAAGCAAAACTCTGGCAGAGGACGTGGTTTTTCCAGAGGAAAAGGACAAACAAATGGAAGAGGGAAGCTTCCAGCGCAAAAGAATGATGAAGGCAGCTCAAATCAACAAGGGCGGTCAAAGAAAGCAGGTATCAGCAGAGGATAAATATCTTACCAAAGAGGTAGAGGTAGAGGAAGAGGCAGAGAAATTGTCTCCTGGTATTACAAATGTAAAAAATTGGGTCACCGATATTTTGAATGTCCTGAGAATGAAAATACGGGACATCGAGGTGCATACATAGTTCAAACTGAAGCATCAGAGGCAGAAGTCCCAGAGGCAAAGAATGTGCCAGAGATTGAAGAGGTGTTGATGATGCACAAAGTCCTGTTAAAGTCAACAAAGGAGACCGTCGAACCAGTCCAAAGGAAATTCTTATTCAAGACAATGTGTAAGACAAAAGGAAAATGTTGCAAATTGGTGATTGACAGTGGAAGTACAGACAATCCAATCTCCCAAGAAATGGTGGAAAAATTGGGGTTGAAAAAGATTAAACATCCCACTCCTTATAAGGTATCGTGGTTGCAAAAATGACACCAATTGTTGGTGCATGAACAAAGTGAAGTTGAGTTTCAAATAAGCAAGTATAAAGACAAGGTGCTCTGTGACAAAATTCCAATGGATGCTTGTCATAGTCTTTTGGGTCGCCCATGGTATTTTGATAGAAGTGACACATGATGGAGAGAGCAATTATTATAAGTTTGAAAAGGATGGAATCAAGCACACTCTTGTACCGTTGAAAGAGGAAGGTACATCTAAAACAAGCAGCCCAAAAGCACTGCTTCTTAGTGGAAAGGAATTTCTACAACAGCTAGAAGAAGAAGAAGAGGTAAGTTATGTAGTAGTTTGCAAACCAAAAGTACTACTTCTGCACACTGAAATTGTAGATTTACCTATTGAAGTTCAGGATTTATTGCATGAGTTTCATGATATTGTAGTTGATGAATTTCCAAGTGAGTTGCCACCCAAAAGAAGCATCAGTCATCACATAGACTTGATACCGGGACCAAGTCTTCCAAAAAAGGTTGCATATCGAATGACACCCAAAGAAAACAAGGAAGTGAGGAAGGAAGTCCAAGAATTGTTGGACAAAGGAATAATAAGAGAAAGTTTGAGTCCGTGTGTCGTACCTACAATACTAAGTCCAAAGAAGGGTGGAGAATGGAGAATGTGCACCGACTCTAGAGCAATCAACAAGATCACCATTCGTTATAGGTTTCCATTGCCACAGATGGATGATATGATGGATTGTTTGTGTGGGGAAACTTACTTCTCAAAGGTTGACCTGAAAAGTGGTTATCACCAAATTCAGGTCAGAGAATGAGACGAGTGGAAGACAACTTTCAAGACCAATGAAGCATTGTACGAGTGGATGGTAATGCCATTTGGCTTGTCAAAAGAACCAAGTACCTTTATGTCGTTGATGAATGAAGTATTGAAGGAGTTCATTAGTAAGTTCGTCATTGTTTACTTGGATGACATTTTAATTTTCAGTGAAACTAAAGAAGAGCACTTGAGACATTTGAAGTATGTTTTAGAGAGATTGCAACAAGAAAAGTTATTGATTAACATGAAGAAGTGTTCTTTTATGAAGAGTGAGCTTGTATACTTGGGTTTTGTCATTTCTAAGGATGGCTTGAAAACGGATCCGGAGAAGATAAAGGCAATTGTAAATTGGCCCTCACCTAAGAACATTTTTTATGTGAGAAGTTTTCATGGCTTAGCTAGCTTCTACAGAAATTTATCAAGAATTTTAGTGGCATTTGTGCGCCTATCATTGACACCATTAAGAAGGATAGGCAGCCATTTTATTGCACAGCAACAGCAGAGAAAAAAAAATATCGAAGAAGAAGATCACTGAGAAGCCGATGTTGAAGTTGCCATACTTCAATCAGCGCTTTCAAGTAAGATGTGATGCTAATGGGACAGCCATTGGAGCTGTATTGAGCCAAGAAGATAAGCATGTTGCATATTTTAGCGAGAAGTTAAATGAGTCAAAACATAAATACTCTTCCTACGACAAAGAATTTTATGTGGTCGTTCCAACTTTGATGCATTGGAGGCATTACTTATGCCTAAGGAGTTTGTTATGTACACGGATAATTCTGCGTTACAATACATTATGCAACAGCGTAAGTTGAATCGTAAACATGCAAAGTGGGTAAAGTTCCTTCAAACTTTCACTTTTGTTTTGAAGCACATCATTGGGAAGGAAAATAAGGTTGTCGATGCTTTAAGTAGGAGATCTTTAATCGTGCAGGAAAGTCAAATACAAATTTTAGGCTTTGATTATTTGAAGGACTTGTATGAAGTTGATTCTGATTTTAAAGAAGCTTTTGTAGGGTGTAAGAATCCAGTCAATAGGGACAGCAGTCCATGGAAAGAGTTGATGTTGCAAGAAGGGTTATTGTTCAATAACAATCAGCTATGTATTCCCAATTGCTCAATGAGGGAAACCTTGGTCCAAGAAAAGCATAATGGCGGGTTGGTTGGACACTTTGGTGTTGAGAAAACACTTGGGCAGCGAAGTCACTTCTATTTTTGGCCTAAAATGAAGGCAGATGTACAAAGGTACATGAGTAAGTGCAAGGTATGTCAGCGTGTGAAAGGGAGAAGTCAGAATGTTGGACTGTACATGCCTTTACCCATTCCCAACAGACCTTGGGATTCAGTGAGTATGGACTTTGTTCTGGGTTTACCAAGAACTCAACGAGGTAATGATTCAATCCTTGTAGTTGTGGATATATTTAGTAATATGGCTCATTTCATTCCGTGTTCCAAAACTAGTGATGCTACCCATGTGGCTAATTTGTTTTTTGATGAGATTGTTCGATTTCAAGGTTTTCCAGAAAGCATAATCTCTGACAGGGACACAAGATTCACCGGACATTTTTGGAGGACCTTGTAAAAGAAACTTGGCACTAAGCTAAATTTAGCTCAACGTATCATCCACAGACTGATGGGAAAACAGAGGTTGTAAACAAGAGTTTGGGTAATTTGTTGAGGGTTTTAATAGGTGACTGACCAAAGCAATGGGATCATGTGCTAGCCTAGGTTGATTTTGCTTATAATGACTAACTAAATGGGAGCACAGGAAAGAGTCCATTTTAGATCTTGTACGGCATGCATCCGAGGGGAATTTGTGAACTAAGAGATTTGGGAAAGCTTGAGCATAGAAGTGTTGATGGGGAGGATTCGCAACAGCAATGAGTGAGTTGCATGAAAAATTAAAACAGAGATTAGAAGACACAAGCAACAGCTACAAGTAGCGAGAAAATTTACACAGGAAAGAAATAAACTTTGAAGTGGGAGACGTGGTCCTAGCTCACCTAAGAAAGAAGAGGTTTCCAAGGGGAGAATACAACAAATTGAAAATGAGAAAGATAGGACCTTTTAAGATCCTCCGCAAGTTTTCAGCGAATGCTTATGAGCTAGAGTTACCTCCAGGAATTGGCATTTCACCCATTTTTAATGTAGCATATTTGTATTCTTACACAGTTGGTGATGCAAATCAAATTTCTAGGAATGTTGACCATGATGAAGGAAAGGAACAACAGTGGCTGAAAAAAAATGCCTATGGCAAAGAGTTTGGAGGCTGAACGGATTTTGGATACATGTGTTTCCAAGAAGACCAGAAGGAAAGAATACTTGGAATATCTTGTGAAGTGGAAAGACCATCCGATGGAGGATTCTACTTGGATGGATGAAGCAACACTACAGAAAGCAGGTCATTCTATCGAAGATCGTATAAGCAGGAGCTCATAAATTTTTCTTTCTTGGGGAATCTGATGCAGGTGCATTAGGTTGTGGACATAAACAGGAGAAATTATTGAAGTCAAACCAAGAGCTTAACAATGTGATGGATTGATCACATGCCAAGGCTAGAACATTTAAGTTTATTTGTGAAAAGTTTTTGAAATTTAGTTAAGAACATATAGTTAAAAGAAATTTAAATAGTTTAAGGATAGGATTTGATAACTGGTAGAGAGTTAGAACTAAGGGGAAAAAATAGATCTCGTTTCAACAAACTCATTTTCATGGACAATTTTGTTTTTCAGTTTTGAAAAGAAAAAGAAAAAAAAAAATTCTTGAGTCTTTTTGGGAGAGAGAGGGGAACATTGTTTGGTTCTCTATGTGAGGTTGAAGAAAATCTCTGTGTGAGATTGAATTTAGGGAGATAGAAACTAATACATCCATGAGATCAATTTGTGAGATTTTATCCTCAGTCTGTGTGAACTGGATGTGGCATGTGGAGTTATTAGATAACTGAACAACATTCTTATACAAGTGTTTTTTTTATCAGCAAATTGAATTTGTAAGTGTATTGCAAATGCATTTGTGAGGTTATTAACAGCAATATAATTTTGAAGATTGAAATTAATTTGGTTTTTAAATTACTGTGTTGAATGAGGAATTCATGCACTGTATTACCTCTGTTATTTACATTGGAATGAGAACCATATCACAGTTAATATTTTAATCACAATTTGCATCAAATGTTTCTATTTGAAGGAGTCATTTTCTTTACAAGTTTTGAGAATACAGAGCATTATGTGTCAAGCCCAGAGAAGAATGAATTTTCGCAGGAGAAAACCGTCATTGGACTTATGGCTCAATTTCTGATCAAAGGAAGACAAAATTCGAAATTCCACCATCTGGGTTTTGTTCAAAGCCGGGTCAATTTGGTAACTCGCGAGCGATTTTCCAAAATGATCTTTGGTTGAGGAGCTCCGAAGTGATCTCTAAACTGCGTTTTTGCAGACTACGTGACTAGAAAAGGACGTTTGTTGTTCCTTTGCACCAACGTCTGTGTTTGCATAGATAGGAGCCATCATTGTTTGTTGTCCCCTCTCCTCTTTCTGCTAGTGGTTGAATCTCTTAGAAAGGCTATTCTCAATGCAAATAGACGTCATCTTATAAGAGGTATTGAAATCTCCCCTGCATGTTCTATTACACATCTTTTACTTGTGGATGATATCATCCAATTTGTTGTGATGAATGTTAGCAGCTTACAAAATATAAACCATATCTCGGAATTATTATCCATGGCTATCGGTATGTTGATAAACCATGCAAAGTCTACTCTAGTTGGGAATGCCCTTTATTAGGACGATTCCGCCCTTGTCTCCAAAATCCTTTCAACTGCTCCTTTACCTCTTGGTGACCCCCTAAAATATTTGGGATATATTACAAAGCTAAACAATTATAGAAAGGAGAATTAGAATTGGCTCATTGCCAAAATAGAACTCAAAATTAGAAACTGGTGTAATCGATGGCTATCTAGTGTTGGTAGGTTGATTCTTTGCGAGGTTGTGATTGAAGCTATTCGTGTATATTGGGCTTCTTTAGCATCGGTTCCAATGGGAATCTTACATAAAATTAAGCATATCTCCTTAAGATACATTTGGGCTAGGAAACATGATCATATACCCTTTGCTCCCATTGCTTGGTCTTCTATTTCCCTTCCAAAGAAGTTAGGAGGATGGGGATTAAAATAACTCATGTGGTTCTCAAAAGATGTAGCTTCTAAAGGTGTATGCCAATTGATTCAAGGCTTTGGGCTCAAACTATAGTAAAAAAATACTTTCACCTAGTTACTATTTTGGATTGGCTCAAAGCCCCTAGAAGACCATCTCATTCATGAAAGCTGTAAAAATTATGTTAATGACTTTTTTTTAGGCCTTAGATGGAAAATTGGAGATGGTTCAAAACTTCTCATTGAGAAGGATCCTTGGATAAGAAGCGAGGAATCACATATCCTCTCTAAACAACTTATCCATGCTCTACATTCTCATGGCATCTTCTTCTTGAATAAGGCCTCCACTCGGATGGGCTTACTAGGCCAACAAGCTTGGAAGAGGGCAAAATATTTACATATCAAGGGGGACTTAGCTCTTGAATGGAACCAGTGTATCAAATCTCTTCTCCACGGTCTCATCTCTCTCTCTCAACTTTTGAAGACACGCTAGTCCGGTCTTATGCTCCTACAAGCATCTACAGCCCAAAATATGGGTACCTCGTCTTTGCACAACAACCAATTGCTCACCCACCTCCCTGGTGGGATAAAAAGCTCTGGAAATCAAACTGCCCACCAAAAAGAAACTCTTTATGTGGTTGCTCCTTAAGAATAAGGCCCCAGTTTGGGAGATTCTTCAAAAAAGATCCTTTTTTGGGCCAAGTAGATGTTCATTGTTTGGAGGATGTAGAAAATAACCCCCATATCTTCATAAAATTTCCTTCACAGCAAGCATCTAAAAAGGGATTCATAAATCGATTTGAACAACCCATACTTGGCAAGGGAACTTTGTGGATGAATGCCTAAAAAACTAGTTGGGGAGGAAGACCCCAAAGAATTTGTTTATTGGGTCATATGGCTTGAAAGAAATAGCTCTATTTTTTAGAATGAATGATGGTGCTATATTGGAGTGGCAATAAACAATCCAGCCCTCCAGACTTCTCTTCTGATATATCAATCTACTATGAGAATTCGAAATAGTTCCGAAGTTGAAATTGTAAAAGACAAAATGTGGTCTTTTTTCAATGAAACATCATAATGAGACTCTTCCTTGGGTGGCTCGAGAGGCATTATATATCTAATATATTCTCATTTCTTCTCCTTCTCTTGCAATATTGGGAAGGCTTCAAAAAAAAATTGTTGAACTATTTACTCTTAAATTACTATTGTGGTTAGATGATTTTCTACATATCTCTAAGCTCAATAACTATGGAGATTCCTTGATTGTTATAGAATGGATGCATGGTATAGCTAAATGAAAAATTATAACCTCCTTCCATTATATCAAAATGTTATCCAAAGAAAAAGAACTTTTTCTCACAAATCCTTCACACATATCTACAAGGAACAAAATAAAACAGTTGATTACCCCTTTCAAAGAGAGGATTGGCACTAGATCAGGACCAATGGGAAATCAAAGAAAGCAATGAAGGCTCAATCAACCAACACCAGCTATGCCCTCGGGCATAATTAATCAAATCAAGAATCCTTTTTGCATAGTACCTTCACGTTGGTACACCAACATATTACTCAATCGCAAGCTTACTTTTTGATTGTTATATAAAAAAAAACTCTCTTGTTGAAGCCTATAGGTTTTGTTTTTGTATGGAAGACAAGGCACTGGCAAGTACAAATATATTAGCAGCCTCCCATCATTTATTTTCAGCAAAGTTTCATGATGCTATACTATGACAACAAATTTCTTGCAAGGCATTACATGATGTTACAAGATTTTATCAGGAAGTCTCTTTTTTTAATGAAGAAAGCAAAAAGGATAAGTTAATTTTAAAAACAGATGACATACACTCACTACTACTATAACTTATAAAATGGACTCATCATACCAGATATATTTGTTGGGCCTATGTAGCACTGGAATGCTACGACATCAATGCTTAGTGTATTCTATTTTGGCTATAAATAGAATACTTGTTTTTTTTCTTGGAAATATATATATATATATTGAAATTTCATGGCACTTAATTTATTTGATTCAAAAGTTACATCCAATTATATAACTTGTTTTAGGCAAATTGTTAAAAAAAAAATAAAAAAAATAAAAAAATCTTAATAAATTTATTGTGAAGGCAGCCTATAATTTACCAATTATTTTTATTTATGATATTATGTTTAAAAATTTGTATTTCATGTTTTCTTTGAAATTTCTTTGCATTTTATTTACTCAATTCAAAAGTTATGTCCAATTATGCCCACAGAGCGTAGAATATACAATGATGGGGTGTATCATTTTGGCACTTCATGATGTGAAGGTCGTCGGTTCGGAACTCCGTGGGCAAAAATATAGGCATGTTAAGAGTCGGTGTGGCCCCCAAGTGCAATCCCCAAGTGATTTTGACGGCTTAGATTCCCCTGGGGCCTTGTTTCTCAAGCCAAAGGTTAAGCATGCAATCATCTTAAGACTCACACAACTTAGCAAACAAAAAACAAAAAAGCTATGTCAAATTATATATCATGTTTACCATGATCGTTTCTAGAATTCTAGTTTTTGTTTGTTTCAAGATAACTTTCCAATTATAACTTCACAAATATTCAATTCTAAACCATTTCACTAAGTTATGGATGTGTTAGCTTTGGGACAAAATATCCCCTCCCTAATTCCAAAATAGAGGTCACACCACCAATATGAACACAACTTGTAACATGGCTACTAGCAATTCAATGAATCCATGGAACCAATGAAGAATCATTTCTCAAGTTTCTGTGCAATCTACCTATCTCTTAGGGTCACAAGAATGAAAAACTCCAAATTATTTGTCATTGAATTTCACTACAACTAGTAAGAGGTAAGTGATATTAAGTTTCCAAACTCTCCAAATCTAGAAGTAGCACAATGACATGGAGAAATATATAACATGTTAAGTAGATAATAGTTCATAAAGAGATTCTAACACAATAGGGATTATTTCCATGCATTAATGGCAAATGAGCAACAAGTCCATTTGCATCCAAGTACCTTTAATCCCACATCACTTATTACTAATTATGTGAAAATTGATTTTGAGAAAGAATATAGACATTTAAGAAAAATATTCAAACCTAGATGTACAAAATTCCAATTTCACTTATTGTGGTCATCATACAAGCTCATTATGGTTGTCACTTTAATGCTTAAAGTTCAACAATTTGAATATTTATTATTTTAAGAATTTTCAATATTGTATGACTTAGTACCAAGCTTTCTAACCTAAGAGAAATAGTACAAATATATGCCCACCACATATTGGTTCAATGCAAAGTTTAGGAAGCGTTCTATGAGAAACTCCGAATTTTGTATCTTGTATACTTCTCTAGGCTCGCAATCTAGATATCAAAATTGAAGTGGTAATTGATATCATCATGTCTACTAATCACTCTGCTTGCCTAAATCCCGTGTTTTAAACTATTATATCAACCACCAATCGTACCAAAGGTATCATCCACAAATAATTTTGATATAATATTTTACACCCAATGGAGTATTGCACTATGCTACCTTTATATTAAAATTGCAAAGATTTGAAAATACCTTCTATTCACTCTGCTTGCCTAAATCCCATGTTTTAAACCATTATATCAACCACCAATTGTACCAAAGGTATCATCCACAAATAATTTTGATATAATATTTTACAACCAATGGAATATTGCACTATTCTACCTTTATATTAAAATTGCAAAGATTTGAAAATACCTTCTATTGGCAATGCTTTGAGCATCACACTAATATTTTCTGGGGTATGCATAAACACTACTTACATCTACATTTACAAAGAAAAAAAAATGATAAGATATTCTTATCATATACAAAAGAGAGGTATCACTAGGAAATAAAATTCGCATTCAAGCAAATCACACAACGTGAAAATTATTTAAAAGGGGGAATCTAATTCAAGAACATTTTCTTCCAATGTCAAATCTCTAATCTTTCACTCTCAAAATTAATTTATAAAAATGTTGTTCCTCATTCCTGTAACATAGTAACCCTTGCTCATCAATTCAATAGAATTTGGATTCCTAGATTTTCATGGCGTCAATTTTTGGCATCAATTTTTAAGGGGTATTAATTTGCTCATTCATATGTGAGGTTGACATTTAATGCAATAAATGAAGGATTTCCATGAGTGTAAATAGGTGATATGTTTCAACCTACATCAAAAGTCCATATTCTTGACAAACTAGAAAATATCCAGCCTAACTTGTTAATTGAGTGCAGTTCAAGAGCTTGTGAGGGTTGTTAAAATCTCTATTCATATTTAATTCCTACAAATGACATGTTAAGTGCCTAACAAGTATATTGTTGTAATGACCCTAAGCCTTGTTATGACAAATCTTTGATCCTCCGCAAAAATCTGGTTTGCACCAGATACCATCATATATTAAAATAATATGAAGTGCCCTATGGACTTCTCCAAGGTGTGCATTTCATGATAATATATATATATGATAATATATATATATATATATATATATATGAGAAGAGACCAAGGTAATTTTAATGAGGTGCCCTATTTTAATGAAGTACCCTATGGACTTCTCCAAGGTGTGCAT
Organism: Pinus albicaulis; assembly: GCA_034641835.2. Classification (NCBI taxonomy): domain Eukaryota; kingdom Viridiplantae; phylum Streptophyta; class Pinopsida; order Pinales; family Pinaceae; genus Pinus; species Pinus albicaulis. The sequence continues at coordinate 616,806,553 of CM076570.1, read as the reverse complement.
TTCATGATAATATATATATGAGAAGAGAAAGGATACATCTTGGCCCTAAACCTACTAAGCACTAAGAGGGGAAAGGATACATCTTGGCCCTAAACCTACTAAGCACTAAGAGGGGATAGATATGTGATGATTTAAGTTTTATTAATAGCACTTTTTTGGTTATTCGAAATAAGATAGATATTTGATTATTTAAGTTTTATTAATAACACTTTTTGGTTATTCGTTCTTTCTTCTAAATATTCGATGTCTAATAAAAATAAAATATAAAAACACTTATTTTATTTTATTAGTGAAGCGAGTGAAGCCAAAACAGATGTAAGGTAGATGTCAAAGTACTTCCGTGAGTGCCCAGCACCTCAACCTGTGAAAGGAATTGGTGTACTTTGCATTTAAAGAACAAAAATCAACTAGAAATGTGAGGAAAAAATACTGGCTACTCTTGCTTGAAATAAGCCAGGGTATAGAAAAGGTCCTCCTAAGAAATGGGACAAATTCACAAATAATATAATATATGTGAAGGATAGAATCCAACCAGATGGCTGTGAAGCTCCATAAAGTTGACGCACCTAACAGATGAGCCAAAACATAAGAACAGAAAGTGTGGTGAGAAGTCCTAAGAAATGGTACCAATTCATTAAAATGTTATTATGTAAATGACAAGATCCAAAAATGTTGCTATGTGGAGCTCTGCTGAGTTATAAATCTAACAGATGAGTCACAACATGTGAGCAACAAGTGGTGCACATCATCTTGACCAACGATTGAGGATGCAGCACATGAAGACTTAATTGTTGGCTTTACTAATTAATGACCAGTGGTTTATGAAATTATGTCTCATGAATAAATGTCATTGAGTAGGATTTGCAATTATATATAAATTTAAAATGACTAAAGAGTATTTAAGTTTGAATCATAAATGTGAAAATGGAATTGTGATTATAACTGACATTATCATATTAATATTATTTAACATTTGTGTATATATGGTGCGCCCTCTTACCCATAATTCAAACAGCTGAACCCATACCTGCACTCACTTGTCCAAGCTTGGCTGTAAATCAAGGAGGATGGGACACACTATGTTTTTACATTAGGTAACTGAAACAAAAAAGCAGTCACATAATTACATGGTTTTCTGTTGGTTGCATCTTGATATCTCTCTAGATGCACATTCATAGCCATCTCATATATTAGCACCCGTGATTCTCCTGAACTGCTAAATTTGTGGGTAATGGTATTGTTTCTTCACATTGAATATCTAAAGCACTAACAATGGTACTGAGTCTGTTAGTGTTGATTTCTAAATAGACGACAGAGTTGTGTGAGGGAATTCTTGATGTGCCTTGTTTTTTGTACTTGTACCATGAGTGTGCCATAAAATAGCCGATTGTTTCTTCCTTTTGTGGCTCAAAAATGTTAAGAGCCCAATTCAAAATGTAGCGATGATTCTGGAAACAATGCTTTTACAATCATACATTGTTATTCAACTCCTCTTCACCTACGTATGATGTTTTGGAATTTTTTATCACCAGAATCCTGCTGTTCTCTTAAACAGAATGTGTTCCAGACCTACACAGGTTATTGTGAAATGAATAGAGTATATATACATTCCTAGAATTTCTCACTGACTCTGGCAAAATGTACATCGGTATTAAGTAGACTGCGCAATACAGAATATAGAACAACCAGCAGGAAAATATATGAGAACACCATACAGAATAAATACAACTAATCAGATTAGACCGTATATAGAATTTAGGAAGGATATGAATACCTGCATCAGGTAGTAATAAAACATGAGAATATGTTGAGAAATGTTGAAGCAATCACTCAAGTAATACAATGCATTTGAGGTTAACCTGTCCTTCCATACAAGTTTGATTATATGAAGTGCCTGGATGTCAACTCAAATTTCATCCAAGATTTTGATGAAAGGTTAAGATTGAACATATCCCACGATACTCATGATGAAAGTTCCCAAAATCTGAACACATAGTTACTCAGATGTTTAGATAAGATGTCCAAGCTTTGAAAGGTGGTGATGGTGATCTTCTGCAAGACAAGCAAATATTATTCACATATTCTTTTCCCAAAGCATTGCAATGTGATTGTCCAATAATTAGTAGGATATGGAAATAATTGCCATCAAATGGCACTTAAGAACATGAATCATAAAACGGGCACCTCAATAATGAAAACTATAACAAGTGCAAAGGAAAATGCCCCCAAAATAAACTAGAATTCCAGAGATGATCTCTTGTTGGCTTGCTGTTTCTTCAACATTTTACTAGTCCTTTCCAAAGTCTGCATTATAGTGTGAACTCGACTCTAGCTTCTTTGCTTCATTCAATTTCCGAACAGCCTGCAAGAATTTAGACAAATAACAATCAAGTTATGAAGTAGAAAATGACAACTTTCCACAGCATAGTCAAATCTGATTTCTTGGGAATGTTGAACCAAAAAGCCAAGATAAATTACCTTCATAAAATCTTCATGAATTACATAATCACGCTCTGCTCGTATGGCTGACATGCCAGCTTCTGTGCAAACATTTCGAAGGTCTGCTCCATTGAAGCCCTGTACAAGTAATAAAAAATATTTTCTCAATGCAGGTAATTTTACAACAATCAGAAGCTCTGTAGAAAAAACACTGCAGATGAAAACTACCAGTGAAAGAAAGGAATACCTCAGCCAGCTTCACTACAGCTTCATAATCTATGTCTCCGTGTTTTGCTATTCCTGCAGCATGTATTTTCAAAATTTCCATTCTTGCTTGTTCATTCGGTAATGGAATTTCAATCTTACGATCCAAGCGACCAGGTCGAAGCAAAGCAGGGTCTAGAACATCTGGTCGATTGGTGGCCATAATCATTTTTACCTACAACAAATTATATAAAAGACCCAGATTTTCCACATGGAATGAAAAACAAGCATTACTGAAGTGAAACGTGAGTAAATAATAAATAACAATGCATTATGAACTTGTAAATTCAATCATCCAATAAGAGCTCTTGGAATATGATATACTTTTCCCAGCTGATCAAACCCATCTAGTTGATTAAGTAACTCCATTAGTGTCCTCTGAATCTCTCTATCAGCACTAGTTCCTTCACTGAAACGGCGTCCACCAATTGCATCTATTTCATCCATAAAAATAATGCATGGCTGCAATAGAAAAAACCACAATTAACGGTAGCAATCTAACTCTGCATAGTAGTGAAAGAGTCAGCAATGAAATTAGATTACAGGGGGGGCACAAATTGGAAGCAAAATCTGCATGCAACACATTTAGAAATATATTGCCAAAATGGAAAGCATCCAAACAGAAAAAACTTTCACACCATCAACACCACAGATATTAGATGCACTGAGATGAGAATACATCTGAGGTTAGGTTGGCAAAAATTAGTAGACTGAAAAATAAAAAATAACAAGATTCAAGGGAAAAAAAGAATCATTTTTTAGTTAGAATAAAATGTATCAAGAAGATGTGCACTCTTCCAATGAGAAGCAAACAGATAGATACGTAGGTAAAATATTATTTTCCTTGCTTACAAGTTTACATTTAAACAAGAATACCTACTTGATGATCGCGTGCATATCCAAACATTTCCCTTATCAGCCTCGCACTTTCACCAATATATTTATCTATTATGGCACTTGAAACGACCTGAAAAATGGCATACAATAGCATAAAGAAGTGCCTTGAAAAGAACATTTCTCAAAAGCTGAAATCACCAACAATAAGAAGCTGATATTGCTTAAAAGGAAAAACAGACAAGAACTGAAATTGCATAATACCTTTAAGAAATTGGCGTCAATATTGCTGGCAATAGCTCTTGCCAACAGTGTTTTACCTGTACCAGGAGGACCATATAGAAGAACCCCCTGAAAATGGAAGCAAACAGACAAACCTTTATAGAAATGGATTACACACAAAAATATGAGAGAACGTGCAGATCTTATTTATAAACATAAGACCTACAAAAAGTGAAGGTTCTGCACATGTTTACCTTGGGAGGCTTGATTCCAACTCTAATAAAGAGTTCAGGATTCATAAGAGGAAGTTCGATAGACTCTCTAAGTTCCCTTATTTGATCTGCCAATCCTCCCACAGCAGAGTAACTCACATTACCAGGATCTTCATGAAGCATATTATATACAACAGGATCCACCTACAATCAACATGTGCCAAATTCAAAAATTAGCACTTCTCAGATTCTGTCATCATAATATAATCAAATAATTCCTGCTTCTCGGACAGACCACTTGAATGAAACTTATAATTAGAAAATAAATGATAAAATACCTCACGAGGCAAAGCACGCATTATTGTGAGGGTTGTCATGTCTAGAACGACTCGTGTTCCTGCAGTGAGCTTCTCCTTATCCACCTTGTTCCGGCAACCAACCACATATCGAGGACCACTGCTAGCTTTGACAATCACTGTGTAAGGAAGACAGACTTAGTCATCAATGAACATCATATTGCTTGCTAAGATTGCATCTTAGCTAAAAATAACTCTACTGTATCTCTGCCAAAGAAAGGCTTGCCATTACCTCTCAAGTGTCATGGCCAAAATATACATTAATATTCAAATCTCATACAGATAATAATAAAGAACTCTCTCTCTCTCTCTCTCTCTCTCTCTCTCTCTCTCTCTATATATATATATATATATATATATTCCAAGAAAACCCTCATCAAATTCCCCCCTCTTGCACAAAATATCCAGATGGCGGATTGCTCAACTGCCAGCCACAATAGCACAGCTGGTAACTCAAGAGGACTCAGTGGACTGTGGGACTCAAACCTCAGTGGGCTAGAACAGGCAATTCCGCAGCAAATTCCAACTTAAAAACAATCCATTCAAAAACAATTGAGGTAACCCACTAGTTAATGTCCAATGAAAACCTCATGGGATCCACTCTTCCCTGGAATGTCTGAATGGAAGGCAGCACAACTGCCAGCCAAAATAGCAGAGCTGGTAATGCTGAGGGACTCGATGGGATTTGAACCCATGACTTATGGCCCTCCCTGTCACCAACATGCCTTGGGCAGATGGTTTAACCAATTGAACTAACCCCCTCTCTCTCTCTCTCTCTCTCTCTCTCTATATATATATATATATATATATATATATATATATATAATGGATCACAAATGGCATCTCAAAATTGACAAAAGTTTCTATCGAGTAGAAAATATAACTGTAGAGCATCTAAAATTCCATACAACTGATTCATTTCTCGATTCTTGCCAATTCAAGGTATGTCCATAAAATAAGAGCATTTCACACAAACTAGAAGAAAGACCACTGAGACAGGATATTTGACTATACCAACTGTAGTTACAGGAAAGACATACAATTTAACTAAGACATATCAAACCTTGCACAAGTTTGACGTAAACCTTGAACAAACGTTTTCTTGGACCTTGCATCAATAATCAGGCATATGTTGTATCTGCCAAATATTTACACAGACCATATGTTACTTTTGAGTTAGACATAACTAAATAGAGGATAGGATAGGTAATAGATGGAACACTGAAAATGTGAATAGTGTCTTCTGCAGTTTTTTTAATCATCAGTACTGTCCTTTGAGAACTACATTAAGCAATCTAGGTGACTATTCATTCATACTGACCACTACTTAAGTCCTTTGCCAGCATCTTGCAGAAACTCGCCATGAAGAATGTCACTTTTCGATACAAAGTCAGTCTCTGAATTTGACTACAATTTATATTACGTGCATGTAATTTGGGTTCAATAAACCATTAGATCTCATTCATCCCAGGGTACTCTAATTGCTGAGATCAGTCATACAAAACAGTGCATTTGAAAAGAACTGATCTATTTCTAAAATGATCATTGAAAGTCACAGTAAGAAAAAGCAAGTCTGATCTCCTGAAGCCTATTTGGACTCTAATATTAGACAGCAAAAATGTTTCTATAATAGCTGCTTTGTAGCACATTAGAGAATAATGGAGCCAAAAATGACAGCTTCCCTCCTGATAGAAGTTTTGAGAAGGAGAAAACATTGATAAACATCGTCGCATATTGCACAAGATGACATCATCAGAGACCTTGAATCAGTGCAACGAAACTATGGGAATTAAACCCCCAACCTACTGCCAAAACTTAGAAAAAACTCCACAAGCCACATGCTCTTTTTATGGTATTCATATTTCCATTATTGACATTCATGGGAGGATTGTCACTTGGCAATTATGTGATTGAAGCTTTAACAAGAGATACATGAGTAAATAAGTATTTACTGAGCCAGTGAAGCAGTTAGTAAGTAAATACATAGTTTCATGTCTATCTTATGCTGCTTTATCAACCTATAAATATCTATATCTGAATAAGGCAAAAGGGAGAGAGATATATAGAGAGCAGTATTGCCAACATCGCGATAATTTCTGAGATTTTCAAAAGGGCCGATATTACCACTTTGTAATAGTAAGATATTCTCATTGGCGATAATATCACAATATTATCATAAATATCCCGAAGATATCGCACTACAACCCAAAACATTGTCATGGCACAGACAGCCTGGAAACTAAATGACTTTTGGGATTTTTTTTCATTTTGCAAACCGAATGCAAGAGCTTGGAGAGCAAAGGAAGAGGAGAGCATTTTTGTTTGAGCAAAGGACAAGGAGACCATTTTCATTTGCCATCACCATTTTATTGTGAAGTGGCTATTGATTTCCCTCAACCATTGGCATATTTGTAAGTGTTAATTCTCCTGCAAACCTAGCACCCAGCAATCCATTGACTTAGCAGATTACTGACCTACAGAATGAAATTTTAATGCATAGCTAGGTTTTTAACATTAACTTAGCGAAAGCAAAAACATATCCAATCTCACAAAATGACACAACAGATTCTCCCCAATCAAGTCAATCCTTCATTAAAAAAATTCAAAACGAACTTGGGCTCCCGTCTTCTGATAATAGCCCAACTGAGGAAATTACATGTACAACAATTGGATCTGATCCAGCTGATCAAGCCCTCCTTGGTTGATCTAGCTCTCCTTGCTGACCCCTCCTCAAACCCAACACACTAGAGTATCACACACCTCACTGAGATGCCTCTCAATCTTGTGTTGTGTATGGTGTGTCTTCTCCTTCTCCTTAGCCTTGCTATTATAACTTTTATGCGCATTCCACACAAAGAATGATTATTTATCTTGTGCCTTCATCCTTCTCTACCTAGTAGAATTCCATGCATGCTAGAAGGCCAAGTTCGATTAGTAGTACACACTAGAGTCACAAGCTTCCTTTAGTTGTGATTGTTGCTAGAGATAGGATCGACCTGCTCTGCGAATCCTAATCCTCTTGCTCCACAATCCTTGTGCACTGTTGCTCCTAAATCTATGTGCACTCTTACTACTCAATAATGTGCATTCCACAGAGTGATTATTTATCTTGTTCCTTCATCCCTCTCTACCTAGTAGCATTCCATGCATGCTAGAAGGCCAAGTTCAATTGGTAGTACACACTAGTGTCACAAGCTTCCTTTAGTTATGATTGTGAGTTAATTAAGAACTCAACTCATTCTCTCTCCAATCAACAATGGAGTCTTAACTCGTTCTCCCCTCAATCAACACTAAAGTCTTAACTTGTTCTAACTGAACTTGTCACTACCACCTCATCCTGTAATCTAACTAAAGAAGACTCCAACGAATTGAAACTTCAACATTATGCATGCAAACTTGATGACCATTCCAGTAAACTGGAAATCAACTCAACATAACTAAAGTCTATCTAAAGAATTCGCACTCATGTGAGAGGAAGACTAATTTGTGGTCTTCATTGGCTAAGGCACAAGTCAAAAGGCCTTCCATCACTACATTTTCAACACTCCCTCTTCGTAAGGAAGGGATTTTGTACAACTCTCAACTTATCTCTGAAAAACACGAACTTACCTTTAACTAAGGCCTTCGTCAAGATACCTGCAACTTGCTCATCTATTGGAATGTACGATAGCTTCATTATCCCTTTCTTCACACAATCCCTGAGATGATGATATTTGATCTCGATATGCTTGGAGTGATCATGAATCATTGGATTCTCAGAGAGCTTAATGCAACTCTGGTTGTCACAGTGGATCACAGTGGGTTCCATCCTCTACCTGAGAAGTCCCACAAGCAACTTCCTCATCCAAATAGATTCATATGCTACCAAACTGGCAGCCATGTGCACTGCCTCTATTGAACTGAGTGAAACTGATCTTTGCTCCCTATTGAACCAGGAAACAACTGATGACCCAATGTTGAAGACGCAACCTGAATTACTCTTCTGATCTGTAGAGCTCTCTGCCCAATCTGCATCTATGAAGCCCTCAAGCCTCACTCCATCAACCTATCTATATACCATAATCCATAATTTTTCATGCCTCTGAGATACCTCAAAATATGCTACGTAGCAACCCAATGAACTATGGTAGGATCAATCATGAACTGGCTCAACTAGTTCACTGCAAAACATATATCGGGTCCTGTGTTGGCTAAGTACATCAATTGACCTGATGAGCTGCATGTACAATGTAGCATCTACCTGGTTCACTGCAAAACATATATCGGGTCCTGTGTTGGCTAAGTACATCAATTGACCTGATGAGCTGCATGTACAATGTAGCATCTACCTGCTTTGCTCTGCTAACGTCCACCTTCCTCCAGTTTGTGACTAGAGGTGTGGTCATGGGCCTGCAACCCTACATATGGAACATCCACAGAATCTCTATAGTGTACTTCCCCTACCCCAAGAATATTTCCCCATCAACCAGCCATACTTCCAGCCTAAGGAAATAGTGCATAAGCCCTGTGTCCTTCATCTCAAGCAAGATCTGCCTTGCAATCCCGAATCAAGTTGTCTGCTCCAGTCAAGATAGAATCGTCAACATAAAGCACTAGAATAAGCAGAAGCCCTCCAACGATAATGTAGTAAAGGTTGGCATTTGTCTCACTTTTAGTGAAGCCCAATCCTTGCAGGTACCTATCAATGCGAGTGTATCATGCTTGGGGTGCCTATTTGAGCCCATAAAGAGTTTTGTTCAACAAACAAACATGTCTCTATTGAAGGTCTCAAACCCCTCTGGCTACTCCATATAAATCTCTTCCTCAACCACCTCATTGAGGAATGTTGTCTTCACATCCATCTGATGGATCTTTCACCCCATCTGAGTTGCTGCAAGTGACAGAATCATCCTAATGGATGAATAACAAGCCATTGGGGAAAATGTCTCATCATAGTTGATTCCCTCAACCTACGAGAAGCCCTTGGCTACAAACTTGGCCTTGTACTTCTCCACACTCCCATATGCTCCATGATTCACCTTGTATACCTAGCATGAGGCTACCAGTGATTTGCCCATTGGTGGTGGCATAATCTCCTAGACATCGTTCTTCATGATGGAGAAATATTCCTTCACAATGGCATCCCACCAAACCTGCTGACAGGTTGCCTCATAACAAGAAGGCTCTATGTCCATCAACTCAGTCATCAAAGTCATGGATGCGGTAACTGCTTGCTCTGTTTGAACATAGAGTTGGGAGTCTCAACTCACTCTTGGGCCTCCTCAATCAACCTCTTGGCCCACTTGGCTCTCTTCCTCCCTGTGCTAGGAGTAACTGACTAAGTCGCTGCCTCCACCGTCTAGTCTCTCCTCCTCATCTTGCAATGACTCCTTGTCATCCTGCTATACATCACACTTGCCACCTAGCTATGACTCAATCTGTGATACTGGTTGAGGCTCCTGCTTTGGGAGCGAGTAGCTCCTCCTCAAGTACTCCAATTTTCTCTCGCTCCAAGGACTCCCTCAAAGCTCGGTCCTCCCAAACCTCACATCCTGCCTGATAATTGTCTTCTTGAGTGATGGTATATACACCTTGTACGCTTGAGAAGTCTCACTATAACCTACGAAAATTCCCTTTTCACTTGTGGGCTCTATCTTCTACATGCTCTCTTTGTACATATGGCAATAAACTTTGGTGCCAAAGATGCTAAAGTAAGAAACGTCACGCTTCTTGCCTGTAAAAGCCACCTCCGATGTAACTCGTCCGAGCACCTTATGTGGACTCTTGTTCTGCAAAAACACTGTAGTGTTGCATGCCTTTGCCCACACGAACATGGGTAGCCCCTAGTCATGCAACATGGCCTTGTCCAACTCCAACTATGTTGTGGTTCTTCCTCTCAACCGCCCCATTCTGCTAAGCGTTATGGGGTGTTGTAAGATCCCTCCTAATGCCCTCCTCAGCACACATCCCTAAAAGCATTGGAGACATATTCCCCGCCATTGTCGCTCATGAATGCTTTGATCTTCTTCCCAATCTGGTTTTCTACCAAGACCTTAAACTCCATGAACTTGGAAAAAATTTCCTCCTCCATAAAGAAGATCCATGTTTTACGAGAATAGTCATCTATGAAAGTGACATAGTGATTGTCTCTCATGAGGGATGGAGAAGAGAAGGGCCCACATACATCTGAATGTACCAGCTCCAAAATCCCTTTGGCTCTGTTGTCTCGGCCTTAAAAAGATGACTTGGCATACTTGCCAAGTGTGCACCCCTTGCACACATCATGCTAGTCAAATGCGCACGGTGGTTGTCCTCTGGCTATATGTTGAAGGATCTTTAGCGCCCCATGATGCAAATGTCCCATGTATTTGTGCCAAAGCTCCCCCGTGTCTCTTCTTTGCACACTTCCTGCCTTGTTTCTCAAGGTTGTGCATGTCTCAACCTACAGTTTGTAGAGATTCTTCATCCTCACACCAATCTGCTTCATGGATCCAAAAGCTAAGTGCTTGAGGTAAGCATTACCTCTGCTAAAAATGGCATCATAGCCCTTGTCCTCTACTGTAGCAACAGAAACAAGGTCCTTCTTAAGGCCTAGAACATAGAGGACATCCCTGAGATGGAGAGAGCTACCAAACTCCCTCTCAAAACAAACAATCCCTACTCCCCTAGTCAAGTACTTGCCATCATCTCCTAACTCAACGTCAAACTGCATGTCCTCCTTCAGTTGGCTGAAATATTCCTTGTTCCTGATCATGTGCAAGGATGCTCCAGAAGCAATGTAACATATGTTTTTGCCTATTGAGCTTGCCATGCAAGCTATCAATGAGAAGTCTTTCTCTAAATGAGAAGGAAACGCATCTACCTTAATTGATGCAGCCAAATGGTCCTTACTGGACCCCTTCTTCTAGTTGGGACACTTAATGGCATAATGCCCAATCTGGTGACAATGGAAGCATTTGATCTTTGCTCAGATCTTTCTTCTTATTGCCCTTCTGACTGGACTCGGCCTTTCCTTGGCCTTTCTTTCCCTTGGCCTTGCTAACCTTGCTTGCCAAGGCAAAGTTCTCCTCGTCCTCTGTCTTTGTTGAAACTTCAGCTCTCGTCCCCCTTTGGATTTTTTCTTGGACGCAGTCTCCCCATAGCCTTTCCCAGTTGCGAAGATTCTCTCTACCACTAACTACATCTTGGAAATTCTCCCAAGACTTATGAAGTCCCGGTAGTGTAAGACTCATAAGGTCTTTGTCTACTACAGTCTTGCCCACTCTTAGCTAGCTCATCTTGAACTTGAATAAACTTGAAAAGGTACATAATGATGGGCTCTCCTTTGCTCATTCAAATATTTCTTCGCTTGTCCTTCAGGTTGCAAGCTTCCTAGAATCACTAGATCTAACTTGCCCTAACACTACACCTTGCCAAGCTCCAACTTGCCCTAACACTACACCCTAGTTTTACCAACTCCTTTCGAGACTCCCCCAACAATTTGTGGGAGGTGATTTTCCAAAATGTGCAGAAAAAAGAGGATAAGTTGAGTCACAAAACCCTTATTTTTTAAGCCAATTTAGAAATTTGCACCATGATTACTACAACTCATGTTTACTATTCATCCTGTTGGGTTCATTCCAATAAACTCAAAAGCCTATTTGAGGCTAGAAAAGGCTAGGAGAGATTACATATGGGCCTACAACTCTAGCATCAAATGATTCCACAAAGAAAATTAAGAATGGTGTTGTCCACCAAAAAACTAGGGTGGCTTGTATGTTATCAATAACTAAACATAAACATAGGCCCTATGTGACAAATGGATAAATTGACCCAGAATATGGTGAGGAAGCAAGAAAAATTCTAATATGAAATTGCATCTCACTTAGTGCACCTCTGGGCAAGAAAAGCTAGCAAGATCTTTTGCTCTAATCACTTATCACTACCTTTACTTTGGTCAAGATTAAACAAACTTTTGCAGCACAAAGCATATGGAACACTTGGAAGGCCAAGAGTCATCTCATTAAGGTTTACCTTATATTTTAATGATCATCATCTTTGGTGGTCTCTGTAGAAATTTTTATATCCACTCCGGTTTTTAGTTTCTCCTTATTTTTCCCATTAAGTTAAATGCCCATTCCCATAATCATACATTCAACAAGCTGGAAAAATAAATATTTTCTGAAAACACAAATTCTGGAAATTTCACAATGCTGAAAATGCAGAAATAAAAATTCAGAAAAATAAATCAGCCACACACAGAAATTTAACACACTGATTTTTTATCAAGATGACATTGCAAAAACCCCCTACAACTCTTGGGGAAAACCAGTTTGAAAGCTTCTCTTTATTTCTAGAAAATGCTTTTACAGAGAAGTGAAATGTACCGGAAAAATTCCAGCAAACAATGTACAAAGTCCAGACTTATCTCGTTTTCCATGCTTGCCTCCACCTCGGAAAATGTGTCGAATCAGCAAAATACTCAAAACAAAAATTTATAAAAATAAATAATAGCCTTGAAAACCGTGCCCAATACTTAACTGTACAGACTGTACAGAAAAGTACAGCAAAACTTCCTCCTCGAAATCCATGCTTGCTGCCTCGAAAATTGTGCCCAGCAACCTCAAAATCTGTGCCTTTAGCTTGTTGTACCTTCTCGATTTATGTGTTGTCCCTCTTAAAAATTGTGCCTCAAGCTGCTGTACGGACTACTGCCTCGAAAACTATGATGTTTTACGAACTGTTGAAATTTGGTACCGGAGGACAGGTGATTCCCTAAGGCTTTGATCTTTGGCCTAGGGAAAAGTGTCCAAAAGAATTTAATTTTTCTCCTAAAGTGACTTTATAATTTTTATAAAGTCAAATCTAATTTAAAAGTGACTTTCTGTGATAAAGTTACTAAAGTCTAATTTTAAAGTGACTTTAATAAAGTGAATGTAAAATTAGAAAGGAAAAAGTGACTTTGGAAATAAATGACTAAGTGGGTCTTTATTAAAGTGGGGTGAATTAAAAAATAGAAAGTGAGATTTAAATGAGCGTTTAATCTCAGCCCTAGATCTCAATCTATCTCAGCCATTGGATTTAGGGATTCCCCAAAAGTCACTTAGGGTTAGGTTAAAGGAGGAAAAGGAGGAAAAAGTCATTCATTCTTTCATGAGCAGATTGAGAGAAGGAGAGCAAGAGAGCAAGGGAGATTTATGAGCAGTGAGGAGAAGGAGGCAGCAGCTTGGCACGCATTCCAAGGCAGCATTTCAGCAAGACAGTACAGCAGATTTAGCACACAGCAAGGCAGTTTTTTGGCACGATTTTTGAGGAAGGAGGGACGTACAGCAGTGTCGTACAGCAAGGCCGTACAGCAGATTTGCACAGATTTCGAGGAGCAGATTTGAAGGAGTCCGTACAGCACGTGGCTATACCTTTGGCACGCATTTCGAGGCAGAAATCGTACAGCAGATTTTGTGGCAACTTGCACGCATTTCCAGGCAGGCCGTACAACAGCATTTAAGGCTGATATTTGGCACAAAAATCGAGAAAATCCGTACAGCATTTATTGTTGTTCCTGTTTTGCTATTTACACACTTTCCGAGGCGGTGGTTAAGCACGGAAAACGAGATAAGTTGTAAAAGTCTGTTTGCTGATTTTTTGCTGAATATTTCTCACTGTAAAAAGCATTTTCCAGAAATAAGAAGGAGCTTTCAAACTGGTTTTCCCCAAGAGTTGTAGGGGGTTTTTTCCTGTGTCATGTTGACCAAAAATATCTGTGTCAAATGTGTGAATGACTATTTTTATGCTTGCTGATTTTTAATTCTGCATTTTCCAGCATTCTGAAAAATTTCCAGAATTTGTGTTTTTCAGCAAAATTTATTTTCCAGTTTGTTAAATGTATGGATATGGGAAAAGGAATTTAACCATTTTGGAGTAATAAGGTGAAAAATGAAAACCGGGGTGGGAAACTATAAATTTTTACATGGTATCAGAGCTTGAGTGCTGAAGAGCAGTTTGGGACAGCAAGGAGGAAAATTACAACCTGCTGATTTTTCACTCAGAAAATTCCAGCAAGCTGATTTTTCACAAACAGCAGTTTTACCTTTACTACAGCAGTGCTATTTTTCAGTTTTAGGACAGCAGGATGTCTTTGGGACTGAGGGTGGAGGATAGGTTGGATGGGCATTCCAATTACAACATTTGGAAGGAGAGAATACAGAGTATCTTTGAGGAGGCAGAAGTCTGGGACATTATGGTGCATACCACACAGAACCCTGTGAATGTGCCCACTGATGCTACTCAGTTGGCAGCATATAATAAAAAGCACAACAAGGGTAAGAGACTGATTCTAGACGGAATCAAAGACCATTGCATTCCTCATGTGAGAGGAAAGAGAAATGCTCATGAGATGTGGACAGCATTGTCCAATCTCTACCAGAGTACCAATGAGAACCGAAAAATGGTCCTGAAGGAGAAGCTGAAGACTATTAAGATGGGTAAGACTGATAGTGCAGCTGGATATCTCACAAAGATTACTAATGTGAGAGATGAGTTGGCAGCAGTTGGAGAGGTCATTCCACCCACTGAGTTGGTGCGGATAGCAGTGAATGGCCTCCCCAGTTCATGGATGAACTTTGCTGATGGGGTTTGTGCACGTGAGACCCTTCCCACATGGGAGAGGTTTTGGGATGATTGCATTCAGATAGAGATTAGGAAAGGTCAGCTTGGGGCAGCCAAGCCAGTTGAGCAAGATGAGGATGTAGCACTGTTGGCAGGACACAAGAAAGGCAAAGGGAAGAAGCAGGCTTCCACAAGCAATGGTGAGGGCAAAGGCAAAGGTAAAGGTAAACAGGATAACACACAGAAGGACTATTCCAAGGTGAAGTGTTGGAATTGTCAGAAGATGGGACACTATGCAGTTGTGTGTCCAGAGAAGAAGAAGAAGAAGGGGAAGAACCAGAGCATGGCAGCTTCACGTAGGTTGAGACTTTGCGGCATCGTTTTGACCAGAGTCAGTCGACCGCGTGGGGAGTCCTCTAGTGCGGACGTCCGCCATAGAGGTTCCGTAGGAGCATGTACTTCGGGACACGGGAGCATCTTCGGTATCTTGCATGTGGACAAAGTGGGGCTTCACGTCACATGACAGAGTCCGTGAGTGCCTCTCGCAGCCGGGAGAGTGGCACCGATGGGGAGGTAGTACTTGCGGATGACAAAAAGTTGTTAGGGATAGCTTGTGGGAATACTGATGATTTAGGAGTCTAAACCTCCCTTGAAAGTGTCAGATGTTCTTTATGTGCCAGGGATGAGGAAGAAACTCATATCTGTCTCAGCTTTGGAGGACAGAGGATATGAGGTACTGTTTAGGGGAGGACAGGTGTTGATGTATCCCAGGGGCACTCCAGCTGATTCAGCTAGAGTGATAGGTGTACGCCATGCAAAGGTGTACAAGTTTGCATTTCAGCCCCTTTTGGCATTGAGCAGTAGTACCGACAGCAGAGCTAGCAGTTCTGAGCTGTGTGAGATTTGGCACCGCAGAATGGGGCATATGTATCATGGAGCCTTGAGGACTTTGCGGGAGATCACTACAGGTGTGCCAGATTTCAGTACTGATCACTTTGATACTTGCAGAGGATGTGCGATGGGCAAGTTTGCCAAATCCTCTTTTCCCAGCAGTGACAGCAGAGCGACTGGGATACTTGATTTGATTCATTCCGATGTGAGCGGTCGGATGTCTCATGTTTCCTTGAGTGGATATGAGTACTATGTGTTATTCATTGATGATCACCCCAGGAGGACCTGGATTTATTTCTTGAAGACCAAGAGTGAGGTCTTCAAGCGGTTTCAGGAGTTCAGAGCTCTTGTGGAGACACAGACAGGTCGGAAGATCAAGTCCCTGAGGTCGGACAATGGAGGAGAGTACACCCTTGGAGAGTTTGTTGACTATTGTGCGGAGGCAGGCATTAGGAGGGAGCTCACCGTTCCTTACAACCCCCAGCAGAACGGGGTTGCGGAGAGGAAGAACAGATCCATCGGAGGGGCTGCCAAAGCCATGTTACATGATCAGGGGTTGCCATTGTTTTTGTGGGCAGAGGCCTGCAACACAGCTGTTTACTTGCAGAACAAGAGTCCGCATCGTGCCTTGGGGCACATGACTCCGGAGGAGGCTTTTTCTGGGAAGAAGCCTGATATTGGTCATCTTCGTATCTTTGGGTGTATCACATACTCCTACATACCTAAGGAGAAGAGGACCAAACTAGAGCCCACCGCAGAGAAGGGTATCTTTGTGGGCTACAGTGAGACCTCAAAGGCCTTTCGGATTTACATTCCTGCACAGAGGAAAGTTGTTGTCAGGCGGGATGTGAAGTTCGAGGAGGATAAGGCCTTTAGGAGGTCACGGGAGTTAGAGTATCTGGATCAGCCAGACCCTCAGCAGCAGTTGAGTCAGTCGCAGGGATCCAGTGGGCAGGGATCAGGAGGATCCGGAGGTACATCTATGACGATGTCGGGTCCGTCAGTGGGGAGTGGCTCACAGAGTCAGAGGGGTGGAGCTATGGGCAGCACGCAGAGCGTACTACGAGAAGTTCACGGGGAGTCCACCATGGACAGCCCACACGGCATTCCCAAAGATCTACAAACTGTGTGCAGCAAAGAAGATGCTTAGACAGACAAAGAGTTCAGCTCCCGCGTGGAGGAGGAGGGAGCCCCGAGGGCATCTCCCATAGAGAAGTGTGCAGATAGGTGGGAAGAGGAAGCCCAAGTGGCTTCAGGACACCTTGAGAGATGCCACGTCTGTTGCTGAGCCTAAGAGGCCGGTCAGAGAGAGCAGACCACCTGAGAGGTTTTGTAGCTATATGGCAATGGCTACCAGCATCCTTGACTCTGAGCCTTCTAGCTATGAGGAGGCAGCTAGCCAGCAGGTCTGGAGAGAGGCCATGCAGGAGGAGTATTCTTCTATCATGAAGAATGATGCTTGGGAGGTGGTGCCGAGGCCTGAGGGCAAATCCGTGGTTACTTCCAGATGGCTTTACAAGGTAAAGCATGCTGCAGATGGCAGCATTGAGAAATTCAAAGCGAGGTTTGTGGCTAGAGGGTTCTCCTAGGTAGAGGGAGTTGATTATGAGGAGACCTTCGCTCCCGTGGCTCGATATACTTCAATCCGCTCCATTATATCGATAGCAGCAGAGATGGGTTGGAAGATCCACCAGATGGATGTGAAGACCGCATTTCTCAATGGCTTCATACAGGAGGAGGTGTACATTGAGCAACCATAGGGCTTTGAGGTGCATGGGAAGGAGTCCCATGTGTGCAGACCGAAGAAGGCCCTTTATGGCCTGAAGCAAGCTCCCAGAGCTTGGTACTCCAGGATAGATACATACTTGCAGGGGATGGGTTTCACAAAGAGTGAGGTAGATCCGAACCTTTACTATATTGTGATAAGTGAGGAGCCTCTCATTCTGGTGCTGTATGTGGATGACTTAGTCATTACAGGTGCAGAGAGACTCATAGAGCATTGCAAGAGAGATCTTGCGGCGGAGTTTGAGATGAAGGACATCGGCTTGATGCATTACTTTTTGGGTTTGGAGGTGTGGCAAGAGGAGGGGCATTTCTTCCTGGGGCAGGGGAAGTATATTGTGGACATCCTTGGCAGATTCCACATGGAGGATTGTAGACCCATGTCGACACCGATGATCACCAACTGGAAGAAGCTTCATGCTTCGGATTCCGAGTTGGTGGATCCCACATTGTACGGACAGCTGATTGGTTCCTTGATGTATTTGGTCAACACTAGACCAGATATTTGTTTTGCAGTCAACACGATGAGTCAGTTTATGTGTGAGCCTAGGAAGGTTCACTGGGTGGCTGCAAAACACATTTTGCGATACTTGCAGGGGACAGTGGATTATGGTCTGGACTACAAGCAGGGGGATGGAGTGAGATTGGCAGGTTACACTGATTCTAATTGGGCAGGTTGTGCTTCTGATAGGAAGAGCACTTCAGGGTGCTGTTTTGGGTTGGGTTCGGCAGTTGTGTCATGGTTCAGCCGAAAGCAGCAGTCAGTAGCATTGAGTTCAGCGGAAGCAGAGTATATGGCAGCCAGTCTAGCTAGTTGTGAGGCCATCTGGCTTCGTAAGATGTTGTTTGGCTTATTTGGTCAGCCGTTGAGACCTTCAGTGATTTACTGTGATAATCAGAGTTGCATTAAACTCACGGAGAATCCAGTATTTCATGACAGGTCAAAGCATATCGGGATCAAATATCATTTCATCAGAGACTATGTTCGGAAAGGAGCTGTGAAGCTTGAGTATATTCCCACTGATGAGCAGGTTGCAGATATTCTTACCAAAGCCTTACCACGGGGCAAGCATGTCTACTTCAGAGACAAGATGGGTGTGGTGAGGAACACATTCCTCGGTAAGAGGGAGTGTTGAAATTTGGTTACTGGAGGACAGGTGGTTCCCTAAGGCTTTGATCTTTGGCCTAGGGAAAAGTGTCCAAAAGAATTTAATTTTTCTCCTAAAGTGACTTTATAATTTTTATAAAGTCAAATCTAATTTAAAAGTGACTTTATGTAATAAAGTTACTAAAGTCTAATTTTAAAGTGACTTTAATAAAGTGAATGTAAAATTAGAAAGGAAAAAGTGACTTTGGAAATAAATGACTAAATGGGTCTTTATTAAAGTGGGGTGAATTAAAAAATAGAAAGTGAGATTTAAATGAGCATTTAATCTCAGCCCTAGATCTCAATCTATCTCAGCCATTGGATTTAGGGATTCCCCAAAAGTCACTTAGGGTTAGGTTAAAGGAGGAAAAGAAGGAAAAGGTCATTCATTCTTTCATGAGCAGATTAAGAGAAGGAGAGCAAGAGAGCAAGGGAGATTTCTGGGCAATGAGGAGAAGGAGGCAACAGCTTGGCATGCATTCCAAGGCAGCATTTCAGCAAGACATTTCAGCAAGACAATACAGCAGATTTAGCACACAGCAAGGCAGTTTTTTGGCACGATTTTTGAGGAAGGAGGGCCGTACAGCAGTGTCGTACAGCAAGGCCGTACAGCAGATTTGCACAGATTTCGAGGAGCAAATTTGAAGGAGTCCGTACAGCAAGTGGCTGTACCTTTGGCACGCATTTCGAGGCAGAAATCGTACAGCAAATTTTGTGGCAGCTTCCACGCATTTCCAGGCAGGCCATACAGCAGCATTTAAGGCTGATATTTGGCACAAAAATCGAGAAAATCCGTACAGCATTTATTGATGTTCCTGTTTTGCTGTTTGCACACTTTCCGAGGCGGTGGTTAAGCACGGAAAACGAGATAAGTTGTAAAAGTCTGTTTGCTGATTTTTTGCTGAATATTTCTCACTGTAAAAAGCATTTTCCAGAAATAAGGAGCTTTCAAACTGGTTTTCCCCAAGAGTTGTAGGGGGTTTTTCCAGGGTCATGTTGACCAAAAATATCCGTGTCAAATGTGTGAATCACTGTTTTTATGCTTGCTGATTTTTAATTCTGCATTTTCCAGCATTCTGAAAAATTTCCAGAATTTGTGTTTTCAGCAAAATTTATTTTCCAGTTTGTTAAATGTATGGATATGGGAAAGGGCATTTAACTATTTTGGAGTAATAAGGTGAAAACTGAAAACCGGGGTGGGAAACTATAAATTTCTACACGGACTTGCTGCCTAGAAAAACGTGCAGCCTCTTGCTGCCTCGAAAAATCTGCAGCCTCTAGCTGTTGTACAGACCGCTGAACTCTTCCTCTCCTTCACCTTCTCAAGCTCAAAAATTCTCCAGGCCCCTATTCTTTAGGAATTAACCGCTAAATCTCAGCGCACTTTTGCAAGGAACTTCTCTCCACTGACTTGCATATAGGCTTCTCCTTACACGCTCTCCTAGCAACAAACTCTCACACACACAAACTGTGCATACAAGAATAAATTACAACAGTGCCTTCGTCTTCCTTATAAGCTTTTTGATCATGCTAAATCTGGCAAGTTAATTTTAGAACTTGGACTTGTGATTGATTTGTTAACTGAGTCAAACTGACTCTTCTAAATCGTCCTGCCTCAATTAGAAACTGAAACTCACTAACTCGTCCTTTTCCAAAAATAACTTGCACTTGGAGACAAACAAGACTGAACCTCCAACTCCTACGCATGAGTTAACTTCTCCATGACTCGTCCTAATTTCTAGGAACTCATGCATGCTAAAGGATTGTTTGTGGTCATCTTGACTAAGGCACAAGTCAAGAAGGACCTTCTTCGCTACAATTTTCAACACAAGGAGATGGAAAGTTGACTTCAAAATACTTCTTAGTGCCAAAAATATTTATAGTGCATCAACAGCCAGGGAAAAACGAAACATATCATCTAAGGTTCAAAAATAATTTAGTTGCAAGATGTTCAAAACTTCTATAACATTATTTGAATCTTCAATAATTTTGAACAGAAAAAATAAATAATCTCCCTTATAAATCCCTCACCAAGTGTAAGATCCCTACAGGTTGGTCCTATTTCAAAGTTTGTTGAAGCAACCAAGGGTAATCCAAGTAAATCTCAGGGCAGTGGTATTGAAGGCAATGAAGAGATATATAAAGCTTATAATTTCATTGAAAGTTGAAGTAGAACCAAAAGTGAGGCATGGCTTACTTCTCTGGTTCATGGGATAGAGAATTAGCTTAAACTTGCAAATTCATAGATGGCTGCTCATTGATCATTGGAGATTAATAGCGAGTGGAAAATTTTGTGTCCAAAAGTTGATTAATAAAAAACATAATCTTCAGGATTTGTTAGACAAAGGCACGGAATTGCCAAATTTTCATATATGAAGTATCTTAGCATAAAAGAGAAGCTGCAATAGCTTGGATGACAGAATAGCAAATGAAGAGATCGGCCTAGGACCTTTGTGTTAATTTTATCAAGGACTTCATTGTTCTTTGCTCATTCACCACATAACATCATCAAATGCAATTTAGAAAGAACAACAGTATCGACAATGCAGCGGAAATAAAGGAACATCAGAAGAAAAGCTTTCACAAATAGAGAAACCGGGATTGGTCGGAGACCAGGGCAAAACCCCACAAAGGGGAAACCCAGAATTCTTTCTTCTTCTTCTATTAGATTTCATCAATAGTTCAGCAGAGATACAAAGTATCAATATCATGAGACATAGACCAATAAATCAGATTACCTAGGACCTATACATATCTCATTCACAACTTCGTTTGTGAACGAGATTTATTGTCAATATTATCCTGCCATACTGTTATCAAAAAATGATCACATTACTAAATCATCTTTCCTGTTCATATATTTGTGGCCCATGTTGCCTATCACCTGGGCCATGCTGCCTATCACCTGGGCCATGTTGCCTGCACCTGGGCCATGCTGCCTGCACATGCCTATCACCTAGGCCATGTTGCCTGTCACCTGGGCCATTTTGCCTGCATCTGGGCCATGCTTCCTATCACCTGGGCCATGTTGCCTATCACCTCTCAAGCCAAATTGACTAAGTCGTTTGACCATACCAACCGTGGGGCCACCATACATCGTCGACTGATGCAGACCATCATACATCGTCGAGTCATATTAACACATATATGATGATATATCATCGAGAGATGCAGGTCATGGGCCATACTCTGCGGGCCACCTTACATTATCGAGTTGGGCCATACGTAATGCTAATATGTCAACTCATATACGAGGACATACCAATACAAAAGAAGATATATAATTCCAATTCATTCATCGCAGAGACTGTATACATAACACTAGCCATCAATAATATACAAAACGGAAACCATATATATCAGTGTCGAAACTTAGCGCAGAGATATAACGAATATTTAACGTGTCGTCGAGCATACCGCTATAGCGTAGCCAGAACAAGAATAACAATGACAGTAACGTGCATGCCACTGTAGCAATCCCCATAAATCACTGTTGTGCTGCCCATAAATATTGTAGCGATGCGAATGATGCTAAGTCCATATAGTGAAATAATGCGATGTCTATCCAGTGGAGTACTGTTATAAGACATTGTAGCGGTGTGTGATTTGTTTCAGAGATGCGA
The DNA here is from genome assembly GCA_034641835.2 of Pinus albicaulis. Lineage (NCBI taxonomy): Eukaryota > Viridiplantae > Streptophyta > Pinopsida > Pinales > Pinaceae > Pinus > Pinus albicaulis. The sequence goes on along the minus strand of CM076570.1, from coordinate 616,784,220 downwards.
GAGCCTTTACGGTGTGCAAAGGAACTTATAGTGCAAACTGTTACAGTGAGACCATACGCCAAAAGCTTCAATCTAGGCCTTTGATGCCAAACAAGAAAATCTTCGATCCATAAAAACTTCAACACCAGAATAGAAGTGCCATGTGAATGTCTCCACAAATATTAAACTTTCAAAGAATGTATAATCGATCATGTTAATTGGACTCTCATCAGTCTCTATTTATATTAATCGCAACCCTTGCATTTGTTTGAAACCGATTTTATAATATCGGAGGGAAATAATTAAATTCAAAACTTAAATTTTCCCAACAATATTTGCTTTTATTTGTCAAATTAATTTTGGACCAAATTAATTATCCTTATGACCAACATAAACCCTCTTATAGATATTTGTTCCAAATAATTTTATTTTATAATTTTTTTCTTTGTCGAGATGGGCTTCATATGGGGCCTAGGGTTTCTCTTAGGGGAGATTGACCCCGACGCTGCCCAATTTTAACACTTTGAACCTAAAGATCACTACTTTCCAAGATGAGACAATGAATGGTGACTTGTTTGATTGAAGGAAAAGGAAGTATGGGACTAATTATAGCTATCAAATGAATGGATGATAATAATGGCTACATGACCTTTAATTATAGATCAACCAATCCCAATATGATGACAGAAGTGAACTGATTGGGTGGTCTGCATGATATCAAGATCTTTTAACCTAACCGTCATTATGGATATAGATTAGGCAAGGAATCAGATACAGTGCCCTCAACGAAAACGATGAGTGGAGTTCAATTTTGACAGGGCATCCAAAAGAAACCGAGGGTTGGCAGGAGAGGCACACCTTTTCAGAAATCATCACAGTAATATCATGGCCATGACTTTCAGCTTCCTAGACAGAAAAACAAACAATCAAGCTGAAGTGGAAGCGCTGGTTACATGGATGGCAGAGGACCCTACATGGTTTTGAGAAGATCATCTTCAAAGAGGATTCAAATGTCATAATTGACCATCTTATGGTATAGGTCCATAATCCTGTGTGGGAAAGGCCAGATAAAGTCAAATGAATCAGTTGTGTGCTGGTCTGATTTGAGCAAAACAAGCTTAATCATGTAAAAATGTCCTGCAACTAATTAGTTGGTTGGTTGGCAAAAGCTTCCAGATCATTGCAGTCTATAGTCCTGGGAGAGCCACCCACGGGGAAGGGGAATGAAAAGATTTTCTTTCTAGGAATGCATGGGGAATCACATCCCCCTTCCCTCTGTGACAGATCAAATTCATGATTCTTTAAGAACTTAAGAAGCGAGGCGACTTTATCTTCTCATTATTATGGTCCTCTCAATACATCTCCTGAAAAAGAGAAGATTTGTTATACCAGCATCATTGTTGAAACTTGAGGTTGGTGAACAACATTCACCAGTCCAGTTGATATCACCATATAATTAATGCAGGTTGATGAATTAAAATGGAGGCAAAGGTCTTCAAGCTGGCTGGATTGTACTCGAGACAATTTTGAGTGCCTGATGGTCTCAGTTCCCTTCTGTCTGAAGCTGTGAGAGATTGTGAGTAATCCCCATGGTTGAGAAAGAAAAGACGCCAATAGGCTGTCCAAATTCCTCAAGAAAGAAAGCAATGGAGCCACCGTCATACCCTTTCAACAGTCATATACTAGTTCCTGATCTCTATCGCTCAGCAGGACCTCCCCATGCACAGCCAGGAGGTCAGTTTGTCCAGCTCCAAAAAGCAGAAGCAGAACAGGATTACTACTAAGAAGATTTACTACACCATGATCAATTTCAGCAAGTGATTGATGGACAGGGAGGAGCACACCGAGGTCCGACGGTCAGTGTGACCTGTTTGAAGAGAAGGTTATTGGCCTGTTGAAGAATCTCTGCACAGAAGCCTCTGCACTCAAAGATTAGCAGTCTGTTGATGTCGAGCAGGAGCCTCTTAACAGGCAGATGTCAAGCCATCAACAATGCCAGGACCACACAGTTTAGAACAAATTGCTGCCATCAAAGCCGTGGTGTGCTATAGTTGTTTTATGTTTATGCTCAGTATAATACCCTATAGTCCTCAAGATAATATGCAAGTGCATCTGTATAAGCTTGTTTCTGGTTTTCATTTCAGTCTGAATGAACTCTTACTGAAGATGGCTTGAAGTCTCTAGGAAATCCCACTTTTGAATTCTGAACTTGAATATTATCTATAAGGCACCCTCCAATGGAGAGCTTTATATATTAAAAAAAAGGCTCTTCTTATCTTAAAATAAGGATCTCTGTAGCCTGATGTGCAAGGTTTGCATGCGAAAATATGGATTCTCAGATGCAGGCACATGATGGAGAAGGCAAGGCCAAAACTGATGACAAGGGAAGGAACCAGCTATTGAGGGTTGTTTAAGACATGAGCAGGAATTCAAAGAACCTGGACCGTCAAACGACTTGACAGAATGTTTTTGTCTTAGCTAAAACATTGAAAGAGACAAGGGCAAACCTTGATCACAAGAAGCAAAGCCTGTGTATGGGGTTCTGGTTGTTTGCTGTATAATATGCTGAATTGGAGACAAACACGGAAATCTTGACAGGCTGTAGCCACATAACAAAAAAATCCTGATCAAGCAGCATAAACTGTTGGAAAATGAAGGTTCACAGCTACAGAAGGTTTGGGGAAAGTTGAAAGACATATGGTTTTTCGTTGTCATTCACAGCATTAAAGCAATAAGAGAGTTACAAAGAAGGATTCATTTGCATTTCATCAGGCTGGTGGAGAGGATTCCACAATCTGATAGTAGCAATATCATAATATGTAATTGTAATATGTATGCATTCATCACATGTTTTGGCTTACAAACCATTGGAACCAATCTGAGCTTTATTGGTGTTTCTAGGTTTCATGGTGGGAAAATTAACAGGACAGGTAAATTTGTAGTATGAACAACTGTTGTCAGTAATGAGTCAGTTTATTAAGTATTTGTTTTGAATCTTTGATAATAAAATAAAATGCATATTATTTGTGAGCATTGTGCATCTTCAACCAGCATCACCATTTTATAATTTCCGAGAATGGTTCCTAGGCTCTTACTAATCTTCTCTTTTTTATAAAGTGTTTTTCTATCTGCATCTATATAGAACTAATTCTTTCCATAAAGTGACCAATACTACCACCCTGCAAGTTACGGTTAGTATCTAGCACTCTTGCCTAGTGGCTGCAGCATTTCAATTATAGTAAATAATGGTGGAAACAAATGATTCCCTTGACAGACCTCTTTGTATATTGCCTTTTGTAGATAATGCATATATAAACCTGAAAATTTTTACAAATAAGAAACAACGAATAATTGTAAAGCATAATCTTATGACAGGCATAGCCATGTTGCATGAGAAAAGTAGACAATGAATACAAACGGCACAGCATTAAGCAGTAGTGATGATCGAAATTAATCCCACAAGTTTAAAGAAAATTGTTATAATTGCACCCTATTCCATATCAATCAATAGCAAAGTGCCAAGTAAAGCTGCAACAAAATTAGAGACATCTATAAGTGCATTTAAAATATATATTTAAACAGGGACTACTAAATCCCTTAAAAGATGTCATCCGCTTTCAAGCAACACAGTTTCTCCCATTCCAACAGGGCAGCTAAAACTGAATTGTCATTTTATGATAAACAGAAAATCAGTATCAACTCACGTTTATATTCTTCATTAAAAACATTATGATATTTAAACAGTAGCCTTTTCATTAGTGAGTAAACAGAACTAGCAGCAGAAAATTATCACTCCTTACAGCTCATTACCATACTCATAATACACAACATTCATTTCTCTATTTCCTATTTACCTTTCTTAATAAAGCATTAATAAAGCATAGGAGATAAGTTACTCACAGCGTTCATTATCAAGTGGTCTAAGCACTTCTCCTATGATTTGACCAACACTTTGAAGAGATTTTAAATCATCTTCAGTTTTGTCAAAATCCTTCTTGGCATTCCTCAAATTTTCTCGAACTGCAGTTTACAAATATTTTGCCATAATATTTAGAAATAAAGAATTAGAACAAGAAATTCCTATATTGCTACAATATTCGAGCTAAAGCAAACTCTTTCAGCAACAGTGTGATACATAGATTTCCAAGAAAAATCATTCATTGTTTACTCTGTAAAGTACTTCACAGTATACCAGCCTAGATCCATCATAAACTTGAAAAGTACTTAACTCCAGATCTACCAAGCACCAAGAGGGATCAAATCTCTTGAGATGCAAACCACTTTTCATTGTTTACATCTCAAGAGATTTGATCCCTATCGGTGCTTGGTAGATCTAGAGTTAAGATGGATCTAGGCTGGTTTAATTTCCCCCTTTAAATATACTATATTCCACATGAATACCATGGGTTCTCAATACCATGGGTCATTTTTATTTTTATTTTTATATTTTTATTTTATTTTGATGGAGTCAAAATATTTGCATTACATTACATTAATCTTTTATTTATTTTATTTTGATGGAGTTAAAATATTTGCATTACATTACATTAATCTTTTATTTATTTTCATTTTTATTTTTATGTAATTTGACTTAGTCAAAATGTTAAACATTACATTACATCTCTCTATCATACTGGGCTAGAGAGTACCTCTCAGTGCAATTATATGCTCAGTAGAAGATATAAAATGAAATCAACCAACTCGAGAAATGAAAATCCAAACCAGATACAAAGCATTGCATAAGACAATCTCTAAAAATAATAATAAAACAATAATTTATTACACCTAACAGAAAACCTATAACTTGAGTTGTCATGGTTGTTTCTGCTTTACATTTATGCCTGACCATCAAAACCAAAAACGTAAGTCTCAATCTATGGATGTTGCAAGTTGGTGTTATGACATAGGATTAAAGGTTTTGAGTGCATTTTTTACTGCAAGGTACCGATAAAGTTGGAAACGTTCCCCCAGAGATTTTAGACTAAAGTTTGCGAACATACATTTCAAAGATTTCTGTGTGAAGTTAAAAAGGTTTTCAGAACAAAATAAACACGGAGGATTACAATCTGTAGCCACCATACCACATGCCATATCCAAACTGCATTATGAAAAGCATAAATTAATTGGATTGTTTATCCTCACCTTCACTAGCCAGGGAAACAAATTCTATATCCAATTATTTTCCCTTTTGCTAGGTACTTCATACCACTGTCAGATGGCCACATTGTTTGACCCACATATATGCAAAGGCACTGGATGCATGCCCTCAGGATCACCCTTGCCTAGTCCAGGTCAAAACCAATCAACATCTTCCTCATCTAGATAGGATTACAATCTGTAGACAATATGCCACATGCCATATCCAAACTGCATTAAGAAATACAAATATTAATCGGATAATTTATCCTCGCCTTCAGTAACCAGGGAAGTGCATTCTATATCCAATTATTTTACCTTTTCCTAGGTACTTCATGGTAAATACAGCTATCAGATGGCCACATTGATTGACCCACATATATGCAAAGGCACTGGATGCATGCCCTCAGGATCACCCTTGACTAGTTCAGAGTGGGTTCGCATCAGCTCCAGGTCAAAACCAATCAACTTTTTCCTCATCTAGATAGGATCTGTCAGCTTTGCCATGCATGAGCTGGAGTCAGAGGATCACCTCATCTTCAAATGCCCCATTTGGCATTTACCACGAGATACTAGGTAGGTTATTTTGCCTTCACCGGTATTTAGAGGTGTCCCTCTCTACATTCTTTCAGTATCGAGTTTAGAGGTGTCTAGAACCTTTTATGGGTGAGGTTCACTGTTTTAAACCATGGGTCCTTCATGGTCCACCTTGTCCACACTCTTCCAAAAGAGTCGTTTCCTTCTTTGTTTCCCAAACTGCTCTGGGCCAGAATGGACAACCAGGGATTCAGATTTCTTCGACTATCAGATTGGTGAGAGCCCAGACCTCTTCCCCAACCACTAACTCCTCGGGGCTAAAAAGGACAACCAGAGATTCAGAATTCTTCAGCCATCAGATTGATGAGGACCCAGACCTCTATTCGCAAACTACTCCACAACCACCCCCGCCAAAGCCCCACACAAAGGGGTGTCCATCTTCCAAAAGACTCCTGAGAAGCTCCTGTTCCAGACCCCAGGTTGAACACCTCAGGACCTGAATACAGTGTAGCTCTAGGAATCACAGAGCCAAAGACAAACTCCCTCTATTTGGAGTACCAGTGTCCACATTTCGTCAAGAAATAATCTTCAATCCAGAGTTTCTTCTATTAAATTTTCTTGACATGGTTAACAGATCTGCCTCAGAAACACAATACTAACCCCAAAAATCTGAACACTGACAAAATCCTAATCAAACAATGAACTCTGAAAACTTGATCTACAAACACACAAGTATGAAAATACAACAAGTACAAATCTCAGAACTTAATCTTTTCTTCTATTAATTTTAACCGAAAGAATAAATTACAATGTAATAGCTCGAAACCTAAGTTGCCTAACCATCCTGGTGGTGCGCCCTGAATCTCCTTTATATAACAACAGACAAAAGGAAATTACCATGAATCTAATCACATGCAGAGAAGCACTCCAACTGACAGTAAAAACTCTAACCCTGGTATGCTCTCATGCATGCATAAGATCACTTGAAATAGAATGTCGTCCATGGGATAATGATGCCTCAAATAAGCCTACAGGGCATAGAATAGACGGTGACAGTGTTGGCAATATGATGCAATGTGTTGTCCTTGATGGCAACCTACTTGATGAAGATGTCCTTGATGGAAACTGACTTGATGAGTTGTCTTTGGATAGCAACCTATTTGTTAATGATGTAAATCTGATGTATCTACAGAGCAGTTCAGAAGTAACAAAGAAAGAAATTCCAGTAAGTGCCAGAGTAATGATGAATAAGATATGTCACAAAGCATACGCGGGTTTGTAACAGCAAAGTAGCATATGTACGCGTAAAAGTACGTACCAAGTAGCGTATGCCTATTTGCGCTCTAAATTTATAAAACCAGGGGACATGACCATGGTATTGGCCCACAGTATTGAGCGATGGATTATCTATTTGATCCCATCCAGGAATACCATCAGCGGTTGAGTGGTTTTATCTTTTGACTCATGGTATTGACAAAGGCTAAAACTATATAAGGAGAAGAGGATCATAGTGCAAGGTGTGCATAGGTCTTGGTTTTAATGAATACTTCACTCTGAAGTATATCTGTATGGAATGGGTAACAGTTTATTGATTGATCTGAATTAATAATGCACCTATAAAGAAAATGATGAAGAGGGATCTCTAGATCTGAAATGACTATGTATTTTCTAGATCTGTTTATGGAATGTTTAGATCTGTGATTTGGCGAATCTTTGTTGAAGTAAAGGGTGAGATCTGAGTTATCTGTTCTGAAGAGTTGCACAGCCCTACAATGTTTACAGATCTATACGCAGGTTCGTGGCAGAGAAAGCGCTTATATACGCGGGTTGGTTCAGCAAAAGCGTGTATGGAATATGAGGTTAGTCCTGAAATATGTGCAGATGTATACGCAGGTTTGTCTCTGTGAAAGCGCGTATATACGCAGGTTCAGTGAAGTAAAAGCGCGTATGGAATCTAGGGTTTTGCTAAAGTGTGTGGAATGAAATGTCTGATCTGTTTTGTTGCTTTATTGTTATCTGTCAATGATGTATTCATACAGATCTAGGTTGTTTGAATGTTGATTATGTTGTTGATTATACTGATTAAAGATCAAGTTGTTGGTTGATTGGTTGATCATTCAATGAATGAATTGATGGGGTTATAAGTTTCAGTTTGATGTATGTTGAGCTTAAATGTGTGGAGTGGATCCAGTCTGAAAATCTGATGAAAAGAGGCCTACAAGTTGTGTGGTATGGAAGTTGTTGGATCCAGTATGAAAATTGATGAAACGTGGTCCATGGTGGTGCTGAAGGTCGAAGACTTCAATGAGGGGGTCGTAGCTCCCTTCCAGTGGTAGCTGGTAAACGAGAGCAGGGGGTAGTAGCTCCCTTCCAGGAGAGGCTGGTAAACGAGAGCAGGGGGTAGTAGCTCCCTTCCAAGAGAGGCTGGTAAACGAGATCAGGGGGTTGGAGCTCCCTTCAGATGAGTGGCTAGAGAAGCAGAGAAGGTTACGACGTGCAACGGTGGACACACAACGTCTTTGGTATGAAGTCTAGCCGATTACAAAGTATGAAGTTTTCTTTATAATAAATATTGAAACGAGAACGGCAATGGTGGTTTCTCTAATTGAGTTCACCTTAGCTCTTGGTGTTCATGTGTGTTGCTTATGTGTGATGGTTTATTTTGTTATTACTGCACATGCTTACTGCTTACTAAACATCTGATGAATGAATGATGCAATGATCTAAGTAAAGAATTAAATGCATAATAAGATCTCTAGACATACACAAGTTTTCTTAAGGATATCCGCGTGTATACGCGAGTTGGGTTCAGTAAATTAGCGTATGGTTTTAAGAGAAGGAAAAAGTAAAAAGTTTTCAGTCAGCTCTAAAAACTGATTCACCCCCCCCCCCCCCTCTCAATATTTTTCCCAACAATTGGTATCAGAGTAGGTCCTTCTGCAGAAGCTTGATCGCTTGAAGGAGATCCCTCACAATGGGAAGGAAGCAAAAGAAGAGGGCTACTCAAGGAAAGAAGATATCTCAGAAATCGTGTACGGCAGAAAATGAAAATGATGCAAAAGGTATTAATCCTTGTTCTTGTGATTCACTTCCTTATGCAAACAATGGTCAAGATAGTGAAAATGATGTGAAAGTAACAGTATGGGTCTAGAAGCAAATCTCAAGATCAATTTAAAAAGAAGGAATCTATCTACAAAGATATGATCTCTAGAATGAATGGGCAGATAGAAATGTATCAAAGACTGCAGGATAAAGTAACCAATCGAAGTGAAAGACTTGAAGCAGAAATCATCTCTCTCAAAACTGATCTAGAAAAATCAAATAAGAAGAATGAAGAACTGTTACAAACTTTTGAAGAACAAGAAAATGGGTTGAAAGAAGAGATTTTTAAATTGAATGATCAAGTAGAAGAAGGAAGAAGGGTCGAAGAAAGTATGAAGAAGCAATGCCAAAGATTGGAGGTTGAGGTAAATATTTTAAAAGGTAAATTAGAGGAAAATGATAAACTCTTGATGTTTCAAGATAGTACTAAGATTCTGGACAATATTCTTAGTAGTCAAAGGTCTCCTTCTGTTAAATTTGGTCTTGGTTTTCATGAAACTGTTAAAGGAGAATCTAGTTCACAAGAAAGTGCTAAAGATTCAAAGGATATCAATGCAAAACTTGAAGTGTTGAAAGAAACAAAAGGTCAACCGACAATCATGAACTCTCAAAAGAAATCATTCCCTCCTAACTATAGAAGCATCAATCGATTCTCTCCTTTGATCATTAATGTTGAATGCTTTAAATGTCATAATTATGGGCATGTTGCAGCCAATTGCAGAAGCAGATTGTTTCAGTCACAAACAAACAGATTCTACACAGAAAGGTACTCAGGTTTCTTCAAGGGATATTGTTTTTCATGCAGCAAGTTTGGTCATAAAGCAGTTGATTGCAATAGAAGAAAGAATAGAAAAACACATTATGATCCCTATGCTTACTTTTCTGGTCACACAAGATGTTATGCTTGTAACAAGTATGGACATGTAGAAAAAGAATGCAAGATGAATAGATCTGAGAAATTGGATAATTTCCAGCACACAATAAGAAATTTCAAGCAAAGCTAGAAAAAGAAGGAGGACCGGTCAAAAACGTAGGGGATAATAATCCTACTGCAGTCTTCCGCTTCTAAAGCTTACTTCTCATAATGACTGCAGGAGTGATGTGAGATACATTATAGGAATCAGTGATGTATCATCACAAGGGGAGCAATGTATGGTGATTCCCATGGTTGGTTTGGTAATTCTGGTTGTGTTTATTTCTAACAGTGCATCTAATGTGACAACAGAAGACAGGTACAGTATGTATAAATCCAAGAGAAAATGGAGCTATGAAATTTTCAGTATTTCACTTTTCATACGCGGGTTTCATGAACTAAAGCCGCGTATACACGCGAGTTCCATTGGAGACAGAAGCGTATGTTTTTCTAATAAGAAAAACAGTGAGTCAACTCAAGGACAGGAGCACAGTTTCAGGGGGAGCATTAGCCTTGCTGAAGAGTAATGCATTGTTGGCATTATGATGGTTCTGAAATATGATCTCTCTCTTGAGGTCTTTTTGGTATTGATTATAAAAATTCATATTTGTAATTTGATGAAAAGGTTATGTTGAGACCTATGATGTAAATTGTTATATTCAATCATGTAAGGACTTCTTCAAATTTGTAAACCCACTTGGTTGGGTAGTTGAGTCAAAATGTGTAAACCCACTTGGTTGGGTACTTGAGTCACATATGTAAATCCACTTGGTTGGATCAGTGATGTAAGTATGAGTCCTTGGTGATAGGAAAGGTCATAGAGTCATGTACTTCATTGAAAAATATGTTTGAAGATTTGAGATTACACTTCGAGTATAGTATAGGTGAAACCAGATCTGACCTTCTTTCCACACGATGACTCAATCCTTTTGTGTTGGTTTTGATCCGCCCTTTGCCCTTGATGTCAAAGGGGGGAGAGTATCATGGTGTTTGAATAATGGTTATAATCAATGTATCTATCTGTTGTGGTGATCAAACACCATCATGGTTGCCATCAAGTCCAAAGGGGGAGATTGTTGGCAATATGATGCAATGTGTTGTCCTTGATGGCAACCTACTTGATGAAGATGTCCTTGATGGAAACTGACTTGATGAGTTGTCTTTGGATAGCAACCTATTTGTTAATGATGTAAATCTGATGTATCTACAGAGCAATTCAGAAGTAACAAAGAAATAAATTCCAGTAAGTGCCAAAGTAATGAGAATAAGATATGTCACAAAGCATATGCGGGTTTGTAACGGCAAAGTAGCGTATGTACGCGTAAAAGTACGTACCAAGTAGCGTATGCTTATTTGCGCTCTAAATTTATAAAACCAGGGGACATGACCATGGTATTGGCCCACAGTATTGAGCGCTGGATTATCTATTTGATCTCGTCCAGGAATACCATCAGCGGTTGAGTGGTTTTGACTCATGGTATTGACAAAGGCTAAAACTATATAAGGAGAAGAGGATCATAGTGCAAGGTGTGCATAGGTCTGGGTTTTAATGAATACTTCACTCTGAAGTATATCTGTATGGAATGGGTAACAGTTTATTGATTGATCTGAATTAATAATGCACCTATAAAGAAAATGATGAAGAGGGATCTCTAGATCTGAAATAACTGTATTTTCTAGATCTGTTTATGGAATGTTTAGATCTGTGATCTGGCGAATCTTTGTTGAAGTAAAGGGTGACATCTGAGTTATCTGTTCTGAAGAGTTGCAGAGCCCTACAATGTTTGCAGATCTATACATAGGTTCGTGGCAGAGAAAGCGCGTATATACGCGGGCTGGTTTCAGCAAAAGCGTGTATGGAATATGAGGTTAGTCTTGAAATATGTGCAGATGTATATGCAGGTTTGTCTCTGTGAAAGCGCATATATACGCAGGTTCAGTGAAGTAAAAGCGCGTATGGAATCTAGGGTTTTGCTAAAGTGCGTGGAATGAAATGTCTGATCTGTTTTGCTGCTTCACTGCTATCTGTCAATGATGTATTCATACAGATCTGGGTTGTTTGAATGTTGATTATGCTGCTGATTATTTTGATTAAAGATCAAGTTGTTGGTTGATTGGTTGATGATTCAATGAATGAATTGATGGGGTTATAAGTTTCAGTTTGGTGTATGTTGAGCTTAAATGTGTGGAGTGGGTCCAGTCTGAAAATCTGATGAAAAAAGGCCTACAAGTTGTGTGGTATGGAAGCTATTGGATCCAGTATGAAAATTGATGAAACGTGGTCCATGGTGGTGGTGAAGGTCGAAGCCTTCAGTGAGGGGGTTGTAGCTCCCTTCCAGTGGTAGCTGGTAAACGAGAGCAGGGGGTAGTAGCTCCCTTCCAGGAGAGTCTAGTAAACGAGAGCAGGGGGTAGTAGCTCCCTTCCAGGAGAGGCTGGTAAACGAGATCAGGGGGTTGGAGCTCCCTTCCAGTAGTGGCTGGAGAAGCAGAGAAAAGGTTGACCTTCTGCAGTGTAGATTACTAGTGCGTTTAGAGTCTGCTTGGGTACAAAATTATGTGAAGTTTTCTTTATAATAAATATTGAAGACAGAGACGACAGCAGCGGTGGTTTTCTCCCGAATTGGGTTTCCACCTTAAATACTGGTGTTCATGTGTGTTGCTTATGTGTGATGGTTTATTCTGTTATTACTGCACATGCTTACTGCTTATTAAACATCTGATGAATGAATGATGCAATGATCTAAGTAAATAATTAAATGCATAATAAGATCTCTGGACATACACAAGTTTTCTTAAGGATATCCGCGTGTATATGCGAGTTGGGTTCAGTAAAGTAGTGTATGGTTTTATGAGAAGGAAAAAGTAAAAAGTTTTCAGTCAGCTCTAAACACTGATTCACCCCCCCCTCCCCTCTCAGTATTTTTCCCAACAGATAATGTGTTCTATTAAGGCACCCCGTGATGTAAAGGTCGCTGGTTCAAAACTCCATGGGCAAAAATCCAGAAATGCTAAGGGCTGGTGTGGGGTGTGATCCACGGGTGAATTTGACGGCCTAGATGCCCCTCTATCATGGCTACTCAAACCACGGGTTAGGTGTGCCAGTCATCTCTTGACTCACATAACCTAGCAAACATAAGAAAATGACACCTTGAATAGAATGCAGACAAAGGTGGACAGCATCCATGAACTCATGTGCCAACTCTCCTTGGAATTTGTGCCCTCCAAAGATAGCCAACCCACATGCACTAGAATATGTGCCCTATGGTCTACCTAACTGAAGATAGAATATTCTAAAGATGGCACACGCATGTGCCTAACTCATAGTATTCATTGCCTACAACTACTATGGTTCCCCAAAAGAATCCTCTAGTGTGCCCTCTCTCCATCACATGCTCCTTACACAAGTCCCAAGGTACTATCTTGCTTTATTGGGATTTATTCATCACAGAACAGCACAATTTAAAGAGAACGAGTAAAGAAGCAAACACTCCCTATTACTAAGGAAGGTGTTCTCTACCAAACCAAGTCTCTCTCAACGTCTCAGTCTTTCCTTGGCCAAGGGCTTTGTCAAAATGTTTGACACCTGTGAATCTAAATGAACATACACAATAACTGCTACTCCCTTTCAAGCTTTATCTCTAAGGAAATGGTATATGATATTGATGTGCTTATAGAAATCATGAAATACTAGATTGTCAAATAGTCTAATACAACTCTAAATGTCACAGTAAACAGTGATATGCTTCAATATCTCATTGGCCAACTCTACTATAAATTTGCAAAGTCATTTGACCTCACAATTAGTAGAAGATGTTTACATATACTCTGCCTTTGTCGAACTGAGTGCAACTATCCACTACTGACTATTGAACCAAAAAGTCACACCTAATCCCAAACTAAAATGCAATACGCTTCTTATCACTTGCATTTCCTAACCAGTAAGAATCAACAAAACCATGCCACGCCAACTCACCATCTCCCACATACCTTAACCCATAATGAAATATGCCCTTCAAGCATCGAAGCATATGATTTTTTCAAGGAATTTGTCTGGGTTCAACCATGAACAAGCACAAAAAAATTAACTGCAGAACATATGCCAAGCCCAGTATTCACGAGATAATACAAAACAGAATCAACTAGCTTCCTATATGAAGAAGGATCTACCAAAAATTGAAATCAACAAAACTTCAAATTTGGAACCATAGAAGTGATCAAGGGTGAATCTAATTGAACATACACAACAAACGCTACTCCCTTTCAAGCTTTATCTCTAAGGAAATGGTATATGTGAAAATTCTGAAAACCGGAATCCTATTGCAGCAACTGGAAATTATTCTCCTAATTGTTAATTTTATTTAACAATTTATTTGCATTTTTCTACGGCAAAGAGTGAATAAATCACACTGCAACCTTCACAAATAAAACAACGGAAAAATAAATGCTGGAAGAAATGCTAGCACACACATAAAATTTACACAATTATTTTTGGACAAAAGTCCCCAGAAAAACCCAACTTGGGAAAACTGGTGCAGCAGTGAGGGTTTTTTTTATTATGCAGCAGTGAAATCTGAGTACATCTATGGATGCCCAACTGGCAATCCAAACAAGAAGAAAATCTGGGCAAAATACTGACGGGAAATTAATATTACCCCTTCTCCCACAAGCAATTTCTTGCATGGCTTGCCTACCAAAACTCGGCCTCCTGGAACTCTACGTCAGTATCTGCGCTGCTCTGCATAGCTGGCTAGACGACTTGCCTTGGACTGGGCTCTGATGAAATCGTTTTGCCTTTGGATGTTGAGAAAATTGTCTCTCTGGCCCTATATGACTTCTTCCCAACCTCTGGAATAGAGAACAACTTTTCATGTTGAAAATGCAGCAAGATGATGGAGCTTAGTGAAATGAAGTCGCCTTCACTAAGTGGGCCCGCAGGCAAATTCTGGCGCAAAGTCTATTTTTAGACTATGTCTATTTTTAGACATATGGAGCATGGTCCAGGGTTTGCAGTATGTTATTCTTGGAGTATTGGTCATGTTGGTAAAAATAGATGGACCTCTATTTTTGGACCTATAGGTCGAAGTCTATTTTTAGACTGCCTATCCTAAAATAGGGAAGTCAAATATTATTTACCCTTAATAATATTTGGACTCTAAACTTCAGTTTACTCTCTTGGAGCACTTCAGTTCGAGCCTTGGAAGTGGCTCATGCATCTAACAGAGGAATTACGCTATTCCTAGGGTTTGGTGAGCACATGCATGGTTGACTTCAGTTAGGACTTCAGTGGCAGAAGTTTGGTGGAGTTAATGAGACAGTTAGTGGAGTTGTGTTCTGTTTATTTTAGTTGAACTGGTTGAGATTAGTTTAACTAGCTAATCAATTAGTTATGAGTGGAGTGAATTAAATATTATTTAATTCATTAAATTAGTAACTCATTATTCAACTCAAGAACACATCAGTTCACTACAGTGCATGATCAGTTCAGTGGAGACCAGTGAAAGAGGTAGATGAAAGGGTGGAGTTAGCTATCAGTGGCGACATCAGTTGTGCATGAGATTTGCATCACACTTGGAGGAATTGCCCATGATGATTGCGCTGTCAAGCCAAGGAGATTCAAACCTTGGATCTCTATATAGACAGGCCTGGATTGCGCAATAGATGAAAGGCAATTGGTGGTGAGTTTTGAACCAGTAACCTGTTCAAAACTGAGCTAGATTGTGTGTAACTTTATGAGAAAGTACTGAGTACTTGTGAGGAGTATTGTACTGAGTTGTTACATGATTTCTCCATTATAATATACACAATAGCTGCAGGGTTTTCAGCTATAAGCTTTCCCCATACATACTGTGTTAATGTGTATGATGATTTGATGTGTTATCGCTTGATTTTATTTCCGCATGTTTGATGATCTGAGTGGAAGAGATTATGTGTTGCATATAAATTCGAATTGTATGTGATCAGGATAGTCTCGGTGGATAATTAATCATTATTCAGCAAATTTCTACATTTCATTCCTCCAAATCGAATTGCCTAGCTGAAGCAACTGCGTTGTCCCTCAGCGCTGCCTCTTTGGGATAACTCGGCCCTCTTGTTTCTACATCTCCAGATCTGGAAATCTTTCCTCCAGATCACTCTCCCTGCCCCTCTCACACTACGATCTCACTGACTCTCTTTCTAGCAACTGATTGTTGCTACCCCGGAAATCGATCTGCCAATGAAATCGAACTATCCAAGTGATTTCTCCATCACATCACTCTCTCTGCCCCTCTCACACTACGATCTCACTGACTCTCTTTCTAGCAACTGATTGCTGCTACCCCGGAAATCGATTTGCCAATGAAATCGAACTATCCAAGTGATTTCTCCATCACCACATCGACCTCTTCTTATAATCCTCTATTGGAGAACCAACGACCAAGATTAAAACATCATCGATGGCTAGGATCATCTTGGAGTTGATCTGTGTGAGTTTCTAGATCATTCTCGCCATATCTCAATTAATAGTGATTAATTAACCATATTCCCTAAGTTTAAACTTGGGAAATATTTAAAAAAATGGTTAATAATCTAATTGAGACACTTGTAGGCGGAATTTCCAGAAAAGATTTCTAGGTTTTGGAGATCACATGTATTCTAGTCTCTCCAAAAAAATTTGTGGCTAGAACACATATGTTGCTACAAAAACTAACACTCCCTCTTAGCGAGGAATGTGTTCTAGTGCTGCACCTACTACCACAACACCGTGTCTCTTCATCATCTCCTGTCACGTTGCCGATGTCTAGCTACTTCTGCCCACAAACCACTGCACAACTCTGATATGAGTTGCATCTATGTTGTTGTTGACCCTGTTGAATTGCTTCCAACATTGCAACTCCCTCTCATCTGTTGTTGCTAGAACTACAACATCTGCAACAGAAAAACATCCAAAATATTGAACCAACTGTGTTCAGTATGATGCATCTATCATCCGAGTCCTGACTGCTGCTAGCCTTTGCACTATGTCTACTGAAGACTCTGCGTTGCTAATGACTCTGCACTGTGCCACCTACATTGTTGTCAACTCTGCACTGCGCTCCCTAGTATCTGACTGCTACTAGTCTCTGCAACTGTCACTCTGGCATCTGACTACACCAACTACCACTGGTCCATCCTGTTATTGAATATTGTGGGCCGTTGTAGCCAGGTACTGATCCAAGTGGTGGACTCCTCAAGGATCTTGCCCATCTATAGCTCTTTGGGGCTACAAAACCAAGCCACCCCACCTCACTCCTGGAGGTATATCGACGAACATAACGTAATCTTGCTCCAGCATTGAGGAAAGTCTTCCTTCTTCCTGAGAGGACACTTGGTACTGTAGTGTCCTAGCTCATCACACTTGAAGCATTTGACCTTCGACATGTCCTTCTTCTTCTTCCTTTGTTCCCCCTGTCCCTAACTGGGACCCTTAGATGCCAAGGTCCACGTCCACATTCTCCTCCTCCTTCACCTGCTTCGATCTGCTACTGCTGCCACTGATGGAGCTCTTCAAAAGAGCTTGTCTCATCTCCTCCTGCTACAATTCAACCCACATCTTGTCCCATCCAAGTAGCATGTCTCTACCCAATATACTTTGGACGAAGACCTACCAATCCTCTGAGAGAGTGCCAACTGCACTAGCTCTAAAGCTTGAGGTGTTGCCCCAACAGCCAACAATTGATCCTGGTGAGGAAGGGGGTCTACGCCTTCCCCTTTCTGCATATGAATAAATTTCAACTTCTCCTCAAGGTACATCTTTCGCTGCTCGAAAGTACCTTGATACAATGTGGCGAGAGCATCCCACATTTGCTTGGCAGTATCCTTGACAGTTATATGCGAGACTACATGATCCCAAACTCCATCTAGGATCAACTACTTCGCCCATGCCATCTCTTTTCTGTACTCCTTTAGCTGATCTACATACATGGGAATCGCCACCACATTTTCGAGGTCTGCTTTCAAGCCAAATTCATCTAGAAAGAAGGAGATCCTTGCCTTCCAGATGACATAGTTGGAAGCACCATCCAACCTGTCCTAATCTCTTAGCCCTATAGTGGCCATCTCTGATAAAATGTCGAAAACTCCCTCTTCCCCAGTGCTCGGTTGTTGCTTTGTTACTTGCACTCCCTCCTGGAATGTGTTTCTCTGCAAGCTGCTACTGTTGATCTACAACTAGAAATTCGAACTTCTGAGACTAGAGTCTAGAAGTAACCTGAGAGAAATTTTCCCTCAATGTGTGCTCTTCCCAATGCAGGTTCTGCTCTAGCAACTACAAAAACCCTTTGCGTCCAACTAGAGATCTACCCAATGAAAAATATTGAGCTACTCCCTTTGCATCTGGAGCTACTCAATCTGGAAAACTCAAATTTTTCTACATCTCAGAAAAACCGAATTTCCTCGAACAACTCGACCTATTGGCAAAGTGATTGCGCTACCCCTCGGAATTTTAGCCTACTGCCCTTGATGAGAAGCAAAATTCCTTCTTCTTCACCCTAAGCTCTCTGGTTGATCAACTGCGCTCCAATACCAGTGAAAATTCCAAAAACCGGAATCCTATTGCAGCAACTGGAAATTATTCTCCTAATTGTTAATTTTACTTAACAATTTATTTGCAGTTTTCTACGATAAATACTGAATAAATCACATAGAAACCTTCACAAATAAAACTGCGGAAAATTAAACGCTAGAAGAAATGCTAGCGCATGCACAAAATTTACATAATTATTTCCCCGGAAAAACTCAACTTGGGAAAACTAGTGCAACAATGAGGGTTTTATTTTATTATGCAACAGTGAAATCTGAGTACATCTATGAATGACCAACTGGCAATCCAAACAAGAAGAAAATTAGGGAGAAATACTGAAGGGAAATTACCCTTCTCCCATAAGCAATTTCTGGCACGGCTTGCCTACCAAAACTCGGCCTCCTGGAGCTTTGCATCAGCCTCTGCGCTGCTCTGCGTAGCTAGCTAGACGACTTTCCTCGGACTGGGCTCTGATGAAGTCGTTCTGCCTTTGGATGCTAAGAAAATCATATCTCCAGCTCTCCGGGACTTCTTCCCGACCTCTGGAACTGAGAACGACTTTCCTTCCTCCAAATCGAACTGCCTGGCTTAAGCAACTGCGTTGTCCCTCAGTGCTACCTCTCTGGGATAACTCGACCCTCTTGTTGTTGCCTCACGGGATCTAGAAATCTTTCCTTTGGATCACTGTCCCTGCCCCTCTCACACTGCTTCAATCTCACTAACTCTCTCTCCGGCAACTAATTGTTGCTACTCTAGAAATTCATCTGTCAATGAAATCGAACTCTCCAAGTGATTTCTCCATCACCACATCGACCTCCTCTTATAATCATTTGTCGAAGCACCAACAACCAAGATTAAAACATAATCGATAGTTAGGATCATCTTGGAATCGATCTGTGTGAGTTTCTAGATCATTCTTGACTTATCTCAATTAATATTAATTAATTAACCATATTCCCTAAGTTTAGACTTAGGAAATATTTAAAAAATGGTTAATAATCTAATTAAGACACTTTTAGGCGAAATTTCCAGAAACGATTTATGGGTTTTGGAGATCTCAGGTATTCTAGCCTCTCCAAAAAATTTTGTGGCTAGAACACATTTGATGCTACAAAAACTAACAGTATATGATATTGATGTGCTTATAGAAATCATGAAATACTAGATTTTCAAATAGTCTAATGCAACTCTGGTTGTCACAGTAAACAGTGATATGCTTCAATATCTCATTGGTCAACACTACTAAAAATTTGCAAAGTCATTTGGCCTCACAATTAGAAGAATATGTTGCCATATACTCTGCCTTTGTCGAACTGAGTGCAATTACCCACTACTGCCTATTGAACCAAAAAATCACACCTAAGCCCAAACGAAAATGCAATACTCTTCTTAACACTTGAATCTCCTAATCAATAAGAATCAACAAAATCATGCAACATCAACTCACCATCTCCCACATACCTTAAGCCATAATGAAATATGCCCTTCAAGTATCGAAGCATATGATTAGCAATTTTTCAAGGAATTTGTCTAGGTTCATCCATGAACAAGCACAAAAAATTTAACTGCAAAACATATGCCAAGTCCAATATTCACGAGATAATACAAAAGAGAACCAACTAGTTGCCTATATGAAGAAGGATCTACCAAAAATTGAAATCAACAAACAAATTCAAATTTTGAACCATAGAAGTGATCAAGGGTTTGCAATCTAGCAACTAAATATCTTCAAAATCTCTATGGTGTTCTTCTCCAGTCGAAGGAAGACCTCAACTATACCATACCAATGATCTAGACCTATAGAGTAATGCACAAGGAATATTCAAATCAAATTCATTGACTACCTTATTCTTGCACCATGCAATGATCTTCCCAGATCTCCCTAAGGATCAAACCATCTGCATACAAGAGCAAGATAAGCAAATCAGATTTATCAAACAAATAATAAAGACAAGCTACAACAACCTTGGTAAAGTCTAAATTCAATAATCACTCATAATCCTCGAATACCAAGCACATGATGCCTACTTACACCGTCAAGGGCATTCTTCAATCTACACACATGGATATCTCACCCATGCACCTTAAAAACCCTCGATTGTTGTACACTTCCTCTTCAATCAAGCCATTCAAACATGTTGTCTTTACATCCATCTGGTATAAAAGCCAACCAAACACCAATGCCAAAGCCATGACGACCACAATAGAATTATGCCTAGCAACTAAAGCAAAGGCCTCGTCATAGTCAACTCCCTCTCTCTAGGAGAATCCTCCCACTATGAATCTAGCCTTGTATTTCTATATGTTTGCATCAACCATATGCTTGATCTTTAACAACCACCTAGAAACAATCACTGGTTTCCACATTGATCTCAACACAATCTGCCATACATCATCCTTCATAATGGAGTTATATGCTTATGTTATGTCATCCAGCCATACCTACTCAATAGTTGCCTCTTCATAACTAGGAGGTTCTACATCAATGATAGAAGACTTAGTGCAACATAGGTAGGAAATTTCTTAGGGGAATGACTCATTCAGGAAGAAGATTTAGCACTCTTGCCTACTCTTGTACCTCCTACAAAATTTGAATATCCTGGCATCTTCGTTGAACTTCATGGTAAAGAGACATATGTTCCTTCACTAAACTTCGTTGATCTGAATTTGAATTTGCTATAATCCACAAATCAACACTTGGAACAACAAGATTTTCTCCCTCCTCAAATGGGAGGCTCATGATACTTAGAATACCATGCATCTTCGTCAAATTTAATACCTCATGTTACCACAATCTTCCTCTATGATGAAATGTAAATTCAGTAAGCCTTGTAGGTCTCATTATAACCAAGAAAAATACCCTTCAAGCTATAGGGTTCAATTTTAGTCATTTGCACATGAATATAAACAAGGCAACCAACTACACAAAAATGAGATCCCTGAGGTTTCTCATAGTAAAAGCTTCTTATGGTGTATTATCCCTCAATATTCTATAAAGAAGCCTATTTATAATGTATACAGTCACATTGCATGCCTTTGCCCAAAGACACATAGGCAAATCCATGTTATGAATAATTGCTTTGATTGTCTCTATGATGGAATGATTCTTCCTCCCTATAAGACCATTCTATTGTGGGTTGTTAAGGCATTGTCAACTCACTATTGATCCCTGCTTCTCTACAAAATGCATCAAAGTGCTTGGAGGTGCACTCTCCTCCATTATCAAATTTCAACACTTTGATCTTCCTACTTGTTGGATTCCCAAACAAGGCTTTGAGCTCTTGAAACGAGAACATTTCATGCTTAGTATTCATAAAATAATCCAATATTCGCCCAACAAATCATCAATGAGAGAAGCATAATACAAGTTAACTATCAAAGAACCAAAGACATAGTCTACATACATCTAAATGACTTGAACCAAGATTCTCTCTCACAACTCGGGTACGCATTCTTGGCATGGTTGTCATGTGCACAGATCCTTACACACTCATGTCGTGTCTTCTTGATATTGAAGTTTGGCAATCACTACACCATGTCCTTCATGAGAGGCATTGTTGCATAGTGCAGGTGATCGAATCGCTTGTGCCATAACTCATACATATTGTCACTATCATGCACTAAAGCACTATTTTTCACTAAATCAGCAAACATGTATAAGCCACCATCTCACAAGCCCTTGACAAAAGCTCAACCATGGTTAGATCTTTAATAATAACTTGTTGATCATCAAAACTCAACCACATACCTAAGATTTGTCAACGCTAAAACTGAAAGAAGAATAAACCAAGTACATAGAAGACATCTAGCTCAAGAACATCACTTGAAGGCATGCAAAATCAGACAAATCACATTTTAGTAATTGGATATGTGGCATCATCGCGCAACTTCACCTGTATGTTGGCCTCCTACTCTTGAAGAGTAATGAAGGCCTTCTTATTGAAAGTCATGTATCCAGTGCTCTATTGTCCACATACCACCCTATACCAAAGATGGTGTTAGTGGAAAGGCACAAAACCATAGAGAAGATTGTACCAAGCTTGGATCATCCTCTCCAACCAAAGCTTTTGCACTCCCTGCAAAGTACTTCTAATGCTCCTACTTGTGTTTAGCCTTCATCTTCTCAAGGAACTAAGATGCATAATGGCCCATATATAGCACTAAAAAAACTTCATGTGACTCAAGTCTTCTTGTTGAAATTGTAGTGATGGAAGGTCTTTTGGCTTGTGCCTTAGCTAGTGAATACCTTGACTTAGTCTTTCTCTAGTATGAATGTGAGTTCATGAGATAGACTTCAGCTTCAATGAGTTAATTTCCAGCTTATTGGAATGGTCATCGAGTTTGCATACATAGTGTTGGGGCTTCAGTTTGTTGGAGTCTTCTTCAATTAGACTATAGGATGAGGTGGCAATGACAAGTTCAGTTAGAGCGAATTAAGGCTTCAGTGCTGATTAGAGAGAGAACGAGTTGAGTTCTTAGTTAACTCGCACTCACAACTAGAGGAAATCCAAGAGGAACTAGAGTTAGTTAACTAAGAGCTAGTCCAAGTGTAACTGGGACTTGCTCCAATTAACTAGCAAAAGAAACTCGTGAAACTAGTGTCAACTGATATTTGACTAAGGCCTCCTTACATGCATTGATTTCTATCTATAAAGAGGACAAAGGCACAAGATCATAGACAATTCTTTGTGTGTAGAGTGCGCATAATTGGGGAGCAGTAGTGCGAATAGATTTTAGGGCCCAAGTGCACAAGGATTTAGCAGCCAAAGTGTGCAAGGATCGTGGAGCAAGGGATCGGGATTCATAGAGCAAGTCGAGACTATCTTCAACAGAGATCAATCGTGAGGGTCGAGATCGAGGCAGGCAGAGATCAATTATAGAGTTGAGATTAGTGAGGAGAAGCCTAGCGCATTCTCAGTGACAAATTGTTGGTTGCAGTAGCAACGTGAATTGTAATAGATCCATTTGCTCAAAGAACGATCAATAAAACACCACAACAAAAAAAGCAGGATTTCCCTTTTGGGTTTCCTGGGTAAAACAAGTGTGTCAATTTTGTGTGCATGAGTTTTTTATCTCAATTATTTTCCGCTACATGTTGAAAGTTAAGAAACTTTGTATCTTGGTGAAAGTAAATTTGGTTTCAGTTTTCAATTGCCTCGTTTTCAATTGATTATCTAAGTAGTTGCATAGTTTCAAGAAAATTAACACTCCCTTCCCTTGATTTGAAGAACCAGCATCTTCCTTCTTCCCTTTTGATCCTTCTGTGGTCCTCCTTTCTTACCTCCTCTCCTCACCTTCCAAAAGAGAGCTAGGTTCTATATCTTCTAGCTAAAATTGTCTCTAGCCTTGTCTCCTTTTGAATGAAATAATCCCAAAGCTTCACAAAGATGGGAAACTTCTCACAAGTGTCGACACACCAAACAAGGGTGCCAAAGTGAAAAAACCAATTCAAGCTATGCACATCAACTCCTCATCCTCAACATTCATCATGACAAGAACAAGTTGACTTCTCAACTCAATGATCTTCATGTGTGGTGGTGAGCTTGCTCCTTGAGAGAGAAATATTCACTCTAATACAAAGCAATCAACGCAGCATGCACATCCTTGGCCAACTTCTTTATCATGTGAGGGATAACGTGGTACTCCACAAAATCAAGAATGATTATCTTCTCTTCAAAAGCTTTCTTGTTGTGTTCAACTAACTACATGTGATTAGTAGGAGTTGTAACCTTTGCTTGGCCAAAACTCCAAACACTAACCTCCTCCAACAACATTTGTTGTTTGCACTTCCAAATTGCAAAGTTGAAAACACCTTCTAATTGGTCACACTCTTTGAGACCAAAATTAGTCATTCCTATAACTTTTGTACACACCTCAAATAAAGAGATCTATCAAAAATATAAAACGCAAAAAAAAAACAAATCAATGCCATATCATAGGTGTAGATGCCTCTCGTAAGCATAAACAACAGTTCAGTCACTAGAGTCTCATAGGAAGCTCGCCCATGGGTCCTAGTGTGTAACATACTTGACCTCAAGGGCACCTTATAGAGGTGGGATATCCAAAAAAAATTCTTTGGACTGTCTCAAATCTTCTTTCTAAGTTCACCATCATCTTCTACTTGTCAAAAGCTTTCCAACAATAAAAGCTTTACTTTATTTTGAGCTATGTGCACAAAGTTATGGCCCTCGAAATATTTTCCAATTTATGCCATGTCAACATCCATATAGCTATCATCTGCCAATCCTTACATCCATGCAATTAACACATGGCAGACACGTGGCATTCTTGTGCCCAAATGTCACCACCATACTTATGCCACGTCAGCAAGTCGAACACATGGAATACCAAGTTAACATCTGGATTTGCATATTTTGTTTCATCCAATTTATTTAAAAGGGTTGAACTTTCAGATATCTAAAACGTCTCTCACAAGAAAGTTCCAAATAAATCCCATTAAATAAAGAGTCATATCTAGAGATTTGGACTCCTAAATATCTGAAATCTTCTAATCTGGATAATCTCAAAATACCCTTTTAATAAAAGAGTAGGATGTCTAGATTCCAAACTCTACGACATCATCACCATATCATCCTCCTGTCAACGCCACATCATCCTCCATGTCAGACCCACGTCATCCTCCTTGCACATCCTCTCCAAATATCCAAGCTATTCGGTATTTGAAAAACTCATTTAAATAAAATTTTGAATTACGGAGTTTCAATCTCCATGTCACCTTGCACGAAGGACGCAATCTCAACCACCACATCAACACAATCATGCCTCAAAGCCATGTTGGCATGCCACATCACCGATGACGCGTTAGCTACCACTTCCACCACCTTGTTGTTTGTCCCACCAGCGTCTAGATCCGGAATTTTCCAAAAGGTGTATTTTCAAGAAGTTTTGAACTCACAAACTTTTAGATCCGAATTTTATTAGGTGATAGAAAAAGGTTTTGAAAATCGACGAAAAGAGCAACTACCAAATTTTAGATCCTCCAAATCCATCCAGATTTCGTCTGGCGATAGGAAAAATTATCAGCAACCAACGAATGGGGCACATTTACAAAGGACCCAGATGTTCAAATATCCTAGACATTCGCTCATCACTAGATTCTCTGCACCTTAGACCCTTTTCAACTAGCTCAATAGTCATGGCCCTCTACCAACGCATGTGACCAAGGGCTAGGGCTAAAACTCCCTTCCCCAAATTTCCAAAAATTGCAAACTTCCAACTTGAATTTCCAGCCCTTCTTTAAGTGATTAATTTCAATCCCAAGGGAGCATACACTTTCCAAATTCCTTCAAGGAGACCGGCTAATACTTAGCCTAATCAAGCATCCAAATTCATAAGATTAAGCCATCATCCAGATAGGATTTTATGAGGCAATATAAGGCCACATGCCACTTATTCAATCTACCTAACTAAGTGATACTTCTCACTCATTCTCAATCTAACAAACATAGGGCTTCAAGACCATTTCAATTACAATTGGAGAGACCAACACTATGGTTGATTCCTTGAGGAAATAATATCATTATAGAGCTCTTATCAGTGAGATATCCATTCATACATAAATATAAATATACCTCATTGATTTATGATAGCCAAAGGCTCTTGCAGGTTGTGTAAGCAATTTTGAAAAAATTCTATAAATGAACCATATCAAGCATTTATTACAACACATATAAGGTTTCCATTCAAGGAAAACCTCCATGAGTTCCCATCCCAAAGGGAATAACTTAACTATTCAATCACAAGTCATTCCCATAGGGATTCTTGTCAATCACATTCATTTAAAAGGTGATGCAAGCCCAATTAAGTCTCTCAACAAATTATGACAATTTTCATAAGTTGTTAACCTTTAAGTTCAAATATTCTATGAAGACTCCTTCCACTAATTCTTCACTCTAAGATTTAGGCATCTACTCAAACATTTAGGTTCACTTCATCAATGGAATCCTCTACTCATGCAACAAATTTAAGGCATCCTTTGCCCATATAGAGAATAGGCAAGCATAAGCATACAAAATACATAACAGTGTGAATGCTCAAAAATATACAAAGCATTATTCATAATTACTCACAAAATATATATCCATGTATGGAAACATAAAATTATATATATATGAAGCATTTAAACACTAGATTGGAACAATTATATACTATAGAGAATCACCAACCGACGGCAGACCTTGAAAGTTTTATCCAGTGATAAACCACTCCACTGGAACTCCCAACAATGAGTCACTCCCGAGCTGGGGCTTTAACTCCACAAGGGAAAAAGGCTCACCTAGAGCTATATGCAATCAGGCAAAAACTAACATACAAGTACTAGGTCAGGTGCCAGCTCTAGCATCCTCCCTAACTATAGCCTTACATCCCCCACCCCGCACAACCCAAGATAGTGCACCCCTTCTCTACCCTTGCAATCTGTCAAGTTGTGCCACTACTCCTCTTAGGATTCAAGTGAAAAACAAATAGAAAGTCTCAAATATTTGCAACTCCTAAAGCTCCAACTACCCTCAAGAGTCTTCTAGGCACCACTCCAGCCTCATACTAGGCAATTCCACCCAAACAATTCTCCCTTCACCTCCAACCTTACCCAAGACAAGCAAAATGAATTGATCATACAATTCATTGAGCACACTAGCCCCACCAATTCCCCCTCCAAGGTCTACTCTCACTTGAGATGAACAAAATGAATTGACCATCCAATTGCAACATGTAATTTGCAATAATCTACCAGTCACAAGGTTTAATGGCTTCTAGGGTCACAAGGTTTGATGGTTGTCTAAGTCACAGCTCCACTAGTGTTAGAATATTCCAATAGGGAATCAACAACAAAAACCAAGGCAAATTAGCAACATACTCCAAGCAATGGCTAGTCTCAACGTATTCCACAAGGAACCAGCAAACTGATAGGGAAACCCACCTCCAAGCAATGGTGGTCAATGGTACGAGGCTCTTTCACCATAATGGGAAACCCAACTTATATGTGCATGTGCTCACTTTGGGTTACATTTATGAATGTTTTAGTATTAGCTTGGATTAGGAACCATGTGATGGTTCGACCCTCTCACCTTTCCCTCTTATAGAATTCTAGCCCTGCGTACTCCTTTTGCCTGGTGGTCTGTAGTCGTGGTATATTTTATCATGCATGTGACATTAGAACATTATGCTCATGGGCCTTTTGCGCATAGGGTCTTCGACCTTAATCACACAAGCACTTCGGCCTTAAAACAGGTAAACATAGGCATGCAAGCCCAAAACAATATATACACATGAGCATACATGCCCATCACAACCCGACTCACCAGCCTAATAATAAGATTTATTAATACATAAAAAGGGGTCATCTCAGGGGTGTTACATAGTGCTTATATCAAAACCTACACCAACTTCAACCACTAAGGTTGAGGCATCACAACTGTTGAAATCCTCCAATAATGCCTTCTCACAAGGAGCATCTCGCCTCATATATGGATCCTAGAAGATTTTGAATGCAAAGATATGATACAATATTATATTTTTTTATGTCATGATAATCAAATCTACCTCAAGGATACAATCTTAAACACAAATCCAAAAACCAATTAACTCCTATCAAAACGATGAAATATAATTTCTAGACCTACACACACATAAGTCTAAAAATATAATAACAAGTACAAATCTACAACACTCAATCACATCTGACTTTTACTAACTAATTAAAAGAAAAAATTACAATGCAACAGCTCAAAACCCAAACTGTCTAACCATCCCAATGGTGCACCCTAAACCTAAGTTACCGGATCCTACAGGGGTAGAGCCAAGATGGTCGGATTCGCGGATCTGATCCGGATCTGGATCCACCGAAATACAGGGTAAATACGCCATCAAGCCGGATTAGTGAATTTTGGAAACGGATCATGGCGACGGAAACAAATCTCGCACTTTTTATCGGAACCTTCCAAAGTTAAAAAACAAATGTCGCTTTTAGGTTTCTCTTTTAGGTTTTCAACTTTTCATTTAAGGTTAAATGCATCACCGAAAGATTATTCTTTGCATTATTCTTCACCGCAACATCGAATCATCAATGATCACCAACTACTAGATAACTCATTGTCGACTCGGCGGAGCAAACTCCAGAGGCACGAACGTTGAACAAAAGCAGTGAACAGACAGGTTGCAGAACAGAGGGTAGTGAACACTTCGGCTTAGCATCATCGTTCGAGTTATAACTTATCACTAGCTCAGCGGCGGACCAAGGTAGCACTCGACTGTTTAAACTTTATTACAATGACTCTCAAGCCATGCAAACCAGCATTATGCCATCTGTGTGCACTTCAAATATATCGCATCGCTCTTAACAACCACACCCGGAGTTAAACTTAAATCCTGCCAGTGACATGTTAACCAAAATATTGCACAAACAGTTAACCATGCATGTATTAATATATTATCATCTTTCTGAATAAGGTGAAGGAAAACCAAATTGTAGTAGTAGTTCCACATTGAATGCAGGGACACTGTATTTGTTGTATAGTATTTATATAAAGACTTAGTTATCCAGCTTTGTACAAACTTTTGAGCCTCAAATGGCATATAATATCATGATGTTGAGAATTTGGAGGGCTGGAGATTAATTCAAATTCTCTTACTTGATAATTACTTGTGAGCTTACTTCTTAACTTATTTGGTCTTTCATAAAGTTAATCACCAAAATACAAGAAACACACAATTAGGCTCCTCGAGCCAGGGCAAAAACCTCTCCCTCTTGGAAAGGAAAACCCGTAAGAAATTCTTCTTATAGATCTTTAGATGACAAGTACCATGACCAAGACTCAGACCCTTGACCTATGAATGCCTCCAAGACCTTGTCACTGCTTTTAAGTCTTCTTCCAACACTGATCTTTCTTTTCTTCACCAACGTACACTGACGTGCATCAACATTAGAGAACTCGATCTCTAAGTTCTTAGATTCTCCTTCTACTTCTCGGCCTTCCTGTATAGATGAGAGATGTAGTAGCCCAAGACCGAACTTGTAGAAGATCTCCTTCACACTATGAACACCTTCAGCCTTCCTAAGTTATGCAAGGAGAGAACAGACCCTTGTCCAAGTGTATATATATATCAGATTTACTTGTTCTTGAAATTCGCAGCTTCTATTGGCTGATCTGCACCCTTCCTTCAGACTTATTAACACATATTCTAGGTTTCCTTTACGTTGCAACAGTCTTAGAGAGATCTGTATTACTTCCAGTTAGAAGACTGCACTTCTAACTCAGATTTATCTGCACCTTTTTACTGTGGAAATTACAGAGAGAATCCACAATCTTTAACCTCTGAGATCTGCACCTTTATCACCTCTGAAATCCGCACTTTAGACTCAGAACAGTGTGCAATTATTCTGTCCTTATATCCGCACTTGAAACCCTAAACAAGTCATCATAAATCTGCACCTTTTTCTTCAGGAAATCCACACTTATATAACTCAGAACAGTCCGCACTGAAGCTCAGATATGTCCGCGATTTCTATTCTTTTCTTTGCAGCACAGGTGGGTATAAATAGTTGTTTGCCCCTATATATAAGCCGACCTAACTTGGTGAACCAATGTGACTATTTGGGAGCCGACATGACTGTTATGAGGCCGACTTCTAATATATCATTTAATCTTATCTTTCAATGTTTGAGTGAGGGCTGATAGAGCCGTTCTTCCACGGTTTCTAGGACAAGGTCTTGGAGTATTTCATGAGACTAGATCCTTCATATATATATGACACTTAATTACATTTATCCCTAGAAGACAAAACCCTAGATAGACATCAAGAAGAAGTCTATTAACTTATAATAAAATCTTGCTCCTGAAACCCATGAAGCAAGTACAAAATACATTTTATTATCTTTGTCTTCTACTTTACATAAATCCATAATTACATAGTCAATATGAAGACCGATCCTAGTTACACTTTTCAACACATGATGCTACCAACAATTAGATGATAAATCTTAGATGCCTAAACCTATATTCTTAAATGACCATATTCATATATATTTTTATTATTAACCAAAGAAATGGAAATGTCTATAGAACTCTGAATTATTGGAAATATCTATAGAACTCCCATGTTCATAAGCCTAAGGTGTTAATAATAAAAATATATATGAATATGATCATTTAAGAATATAGGTTTAGGCATCTAAGATTTCTAATTGTTGGTAGCATCATAATATTATACAACTTAATAAGTTATAACGAATACACTGGCCTATTAATAATTTTAATTTATAAACCTTATCCATATAGCCTAGGTATATTGTAATTTTCGGGTTGGTTGATTTTGTTTGGCATTTCTCATTTTTGTCACATTGGGGTCTGCTTCTTTCCCTATAGTCACAAGTGTATTTTAATTTTTAATTGTGTATTGATAATATATTTGAATTTGAATTTTATATGCAGTAAGGTAACCTATAGACCATTATCATTATGGAACCATCATAGCATGAGCAGAGTGAAACGGAAATCATCAAAACAGACCCAAAATCTCCTCTATGGAAGTATGTGGAGATTATTGGAAAAAAAATCTTGGAGGTGGTTCATTTAAATGGAAGTGCAATGAATGCCAAGATATCAAAATTGGCTCATTTACTAGAGTGAAAGCCCATCTCACTAGTCAAACTAACACAAAGGTGCAAGTATGCACCGGGCCAAAGATGCAAATGAAAAACCTGACCAAGGTTTGAGCCATTGAAAAATGAAATTCTATGCATCTTTGCAAGATGTTGATAAAAAACTTACTAAAGGAAAACACCCTGTGCAAAGCTCTACAACTAGGCATCCATTGCCATCTAGGCATGCTGCCACAACTAATAAAAGGCCCACTCTAGTCCCTCTTGAAGCAGCTTTCAATAATCAAAGTAGAGACATAGTCGATGAACATATGGCTTGTTGCATCTATGCAAATGGGCTAGCATTCAATTTGGTGTGTTCCCCTTATTGGTAACAAATGATTAAGGCAGTTAATGAAGCACCAAAAGGGTACAAAAGCTCTGGATATGAAAAAGTTCGCACTACTTTCTTGGCATCAGAGAGACAATCCATGGATAGACAGCTACAGGAATCCAGGATACATGGGAAGAAACAAGGGTGTCCATCGCTTCTGATGGATGGAGAGACCGAAGAAATCATCCATTAATTAATTTTGTTGCAATATGCCCCCAAGGGGCAATTTTTTTGAAGGTTGTTGATTGCAATGGATTAGAGAAAAATGCATATTTCATATCCACAATTCTGATTAATGCAACAGAAAGTGTGGGGCCACATAATGTTGTCGAAGTCATTACGAACAATGCACAGGTTTGTAGAGTTGTAGGTTTGATTGTGAAGAATTCGATATGATCACATCTTTTGGAATCCATGTGCAGTACTTTCATTGAACCTTATGCTTGCCAAGATTGGTGAGATTGAATGTGTTAAATTTGGACAACTAGGTCCAAACTCCATATTAAGATGCTCAGATTAAGAGGCTAATATTTTTGTTGGATTCCTCTTTCTGAGAGGTGTAAAATCCATATAAAATATGTCTTAATCCGATGAGCATAACTTATATTTTGAATTTATTATTTTTAATAAATTATATGTGCAAGGTCGGCCAGTTTTGTAATGTAGGCTCGCATGCCCAACAGATGTGTCACACACCCTCATGATGGATATATATACAGGAAAAGTTGGAGAGATTTTCATCATCATCACAACTCACATATTCCTCTCTCATCTTAGAGTAGAGCTACCAAGAAGGACGAGTTTCAGCCACACGTGTGAAGGACGAAGAGGACAAACTGTACGGCTAAGCTGAAGTACGGATTTGCTGCTGCTAGGGTTTCGCAGAAACTTTGACCAGCGTTGACTTTGGTCAACGCTTGGTCCAAACAAGCGGAAATTTGGTGGAAGGTTCGATTTATGAAGGCCGTACTACCTGGCACAAAAATCGAGGTCAAAGGGTTGACCGTTTTGCTGCTGCGTTGACTTTTAGCTTGCTGCCCCTGCGTTGACTTTTGCAGAGTTGACTTGGGTTGACTCATCTACAGATTGAAGGGTTGTTGTGACACATGCTGGGCTGGCTGACCAAAGGACACTTTGCTGGTTGAAGCATCCTGTTGACCGCCGAAACGAACATACACATTTTTCCTGCTTCTGATTTGTCTTCTGTAAGATCTACTTATATGTTCTATCTGCATTTTGCTTAACTACTTGTATGATTGCAGAAAGAAAAGTGAAATTGCTACTAGCATAGAACATCTACAAAACTTTTCATGGTATCAGAGCTGAGGTGAAGACAAACTCAATCTATAGCAATCATCATCGGAGGAAATGGGTTCCACTAGTCTTGAATTCAAGGAGAATGACAAGCTGACTGGAAGTGATGACTTCCATCCCGGGAAGATGATATTAGATCTCAAATTAGAAGATCATGATCTCCTGGATCATGTGACAGGGAGGATTCAAGAACCTCCATCCAATGCCTCTGCTGCTGTTATAAACAAGTATAAGAAGGGAGAAATCAAAGCAAAGCTGCTGATCAGGGAATCCATAAATAAGAGTCTGGTTGCCTACATATCTGAACTAGGCACATCCAAGGAGATGTATGACAAATTGATACTTATGTTTCAAGTAAACAATGTGAACTAAGTGCTATTCCTCAAGAACAAGTTGAAGAATATGAAGAAGGGCCGAGAAGAGTCTGTTCAAACTTTCTTTCTAAAGTTGACCGAAACCAGGAACCATCTGCTAGCTATTGGGGAGATAATAGCTGATCGTGAGATGGTTCTCACCGCACTTGGAGGACTTCCATATGAATGGCAAGTATTCACAACTACTATTCTCAACAATAATACCATTCCTAACTTTGATGATCTTCTGTCAAGATGTATGCAAGAAGAAACAAGGATGAAGGAATTTGATAATGAAAGAAATGCTGCCTATGGTGCTCATTCCCGAAAGAAGAACTCTGGTGGTTCTAAGGACAAAAGAAGGACAAAGACTCAAGAGAAGAAGGGTAAATGTTTCACCTGCCATAGGCCCGGACACTATGCTAGAGAATGCCCCTTCAAGAAGGATTCTCCCGATAGTGACGATAACAACAACAACCGAAGAAATGGGAATCGAAGAAATGACAAATCCAAAGGAAAGAGGAAGGCTCACTTTGGTGGAAACAATCAACCTTCTAAGAGGTCTAGAAATACAAGGTATGAGGAGTCTAATGTTGTTGATAAAAGAAATGAGTATATTCTGGTATCTGCTCTCTCAGCTGCATCTCTGCCCGACACTATGGATGTCTGGCTAATTGATAGTGGTGCCTCAAGACACATCACCGGATTCAAGGAAGCACTTTCTGACATGGTTGAAAGGGATACTAATCTAGAAAATATCCTTGGGGATAATGCCACTTATCCTGTGAAAGGGACCGGGACTGTGACCCTCCACTTGTCCCAAGGACAAGTCCTCCGTTTGCAAGATGTACTCTATGTACCCAAATTGAAGAAAAACCTTGTGTCTGTATCTGCCATGGACGACAAAGGATTCAATGTTACTTTCTCTAATGGAAAGGTGCTCATGTGGAAGAAGAGCTTCAAGGAAGCTATCTCAATTGGTTTTAGGGTTGGTACACTCTATCAAGTTGGAGGGAGTCCGTTGGGAGCTATGACTTGTGATACTATCCAACAAACCGAACTATGGCACCGAAGATTTGGACACCTTCATTACAAAGCCCTTCCCGAAGCAAGGAAGGTGGTGACAGGGATGCCTGATTTTGGAAATAATCATGAAGGTGTATGTAAGGGTTGTGCTGAAGGAAAACATACAAGGGGACCTTTCCCCTCAAGTGTCACAAAGACATCCGAGATATTGCAACTGGTTCATTCTGATCTTTCTGGTATGTTGCCTGTAACATCCCTGGGGGGATGTTCTTACAATATGACATTTACTGATGACTTCTCTCGCAAAACCTGGATATATTTCTTGAAGAAGAAGGATGAGGCTTTCATGTGGTTCCGTACATTCAAAGCCTTGGTGGAAAATATGACCGGAAAGAAGATCAAGATTTTGAGGACCGACAATGGCACTGAATATGAGTCAAATGAGTTCAAAGACTTTTGCAGAGAAGCTGGCATTAAGAGGGAGACTACCACCGCATATACTCCTGAGCAGAATGGTGTTGCTGAACGCAAGAATAGGACTATTGTGGAAGTTGCCCGTGCCATGCTATGTGACCAGGGTCTACCGAAGTTTCTGTGGGGAGAAGCTGCAAATACTGATGTGTACATTCAAAACCGATGCCCTCATTCCGCTTTGGACTCCAAAACTCCCGAAGAGGTTTTCTCTGGTAAGAAACCTGATGTCTCACATTTTAGAATTTTTGGATGTCCTGTCTATTTTCATGTGCCGAAAGAAAAGAGAAGTAAGCCGGATGCTACCGGGAAGAAAGGAATGTTTGTGGGCTACAGTGAGACTTCTAAGGCATATAGAGTCTATGTACCTGGTCAAAGGGAAGTAGAGATAAGCCATGATGTCACTTTTGACGAAGATGCTTCCCTGAAGAAAGTAGTAGATCTTCCTAGATCTGAAGAAAATCATGAAGAAAGACCTGGAAATCTGGAAGAACCCCAGGATGAGACTATGCCTGATATTGAAGGGCCAATGGACCCTATTGATCCACCCCCTTCACTAGGAAAGAGACCATCATGGCTCAGTGACACCCTCGAAGATGCTGAGGGTCATGCTGCCCCAAGGGGGACATTCCGAGAAAGCAAGAAGCCGTGTAGATACCAAGGGTATCTAGCTGCCATGAGTACTATTGTACAATCTGAACCTAGATCTTTTGAGGAAGCCATCAAGCATCAAGTTTGGAAGGATGCTATGCATGAAGAATATGAGTCTATTATGAAGAATGATGTCTGGGATGTGGTCCCGAGACCGAAGGACAAATCTGTTGTCACTGCGGAATGGCTCTACAAAATCAAACATGGATCTGATGGGAGTGCTGAAAAGTTTAAGGCAAGGTTTGTTGCCCGTGGCTTCTCTGAAAAGGAAGGAATTGACTATGACGATATATTTGCACCTGTGGCACGATATACCACCATCCGATCAATCATAGCCCTTGCTGCTACGCAAGGATGGAGTCTTCATCAGATGGATGTCAAGACCGTTTTTCTGCATGGTGCAATAAAGGAAGAGGTGTATGTAGAACAACCTCTGGGATTTGAAGTTCAGGATCGAGACACTCATGTCTGCAGATTGAAGAAAGCCCTCTATGGGTTAAAGCAAGCACCCAGAGCTTGGTATGAGAGGATGGATAGTTACTTGATGAAGCTGGGCTTCACTCGAAGTAATGCTGATCCAAACCTTTACTTCAAGGTTGTGCAGGGGAAGCCTCTCATTCTAGTGCTGTATGTGGACGACCTCTTCCTGACAGGTGATGACCCTCTCATTCATCAATGTAAGAGGGAGCTCGCTGCTGAGTTCGAGATGAAGGACCTAGGACTGATGCACTATTTCCTAGGCCTAGAGGTCTGGCAGAGACCTGGAGAGATTTTCCTTTCTCAAGGAAAATATATTGTGAAGCTTCTGGAAAGATTTGGGATGGTGGACTGTAAGTCCGTGTCGACACCAATGGAACTCAACTTTAAGAAGTTGAGTGGCAGCGCCGCTGGGCCTATCTTGGCCAATCCTACTGAGTATCGTCAACTCATAGGAGCTTTGATGTTCTTAGTGAACACCTGTCCGGACATATGTTTTGCAGTGAACACTTTGAGTCAACAGATGGTTGAGCCTCATCATTTTCACTGGGTTGGTGCCAAGAATCTTTTAAGATATCTTCGGGGCACAATAAACCATGGGCTGAGATACACTGCCGGGAGTGTGATACTCCGTGGATATACTGATGCCGATTGGGCTGGCAGTGTGGTGGATCGTAAAAGCACATCTGGATGCTGCTTCAATCTTGGTTCCGCTTCGATCTCATGGATGAGCAGGAAGCAGAAGTCGGTGGCTTTGAGCACCGCGGAGGCCGAATACATTGCTGCTAGTATGGCCTGTTGTGAAGCAGTTTGGTTGCGGAAGCTCTTTAGTGAGCTGTTTGGACATGTGCTAGATACCACTGTGATACTCTGTGATAATCAGAGTGGGATTCGTATGACTGAGAATCCCGTGTTCCACGACCGATCCAAGCATATTGATATCAGGTACCACTTTATCCGGGATATGGTACAGCGAGGCGCCGTAAGGCTCGATCATATAGGAACTGATGAGCAGGTCGCGGATATTCTCACTAAGCCCCCGGGGAAGGTCAAGTTCCTAACCTTTCGTGAGAGTCTTGGTGTCGTGGAAAGACCCTATGATGTGGGTCCTGTTGGACGATGAGCTCTGGGAGCTTTGGGGGGCTTTGGGGAGAGCTTCTTGGAGCTATGGGCAACCACAAGGCTAGGCTTGCCAACCTTGGTGGTGTGCTTGGACCCCACCGTTGTGATTTTGAGTTGGTTCACCTCTCATTTTCTGTGCCCCGTATGCATCCTACCCATTGAGTTCATGGCTCATGGGAAGTACCTCTCATTTGGCCAATGAGGTGTGGAAAAGTTAGAGACTATTAGCAAAGACTGATGGACGCATCAGAGATTGCCGTACTCTCTATCTAGGATGGCACGGTCCAACCACTTGGTCTGGGATCAAGATTTGTGAGGTCTGGGACCTCTGGACTGACTATGTCAGTCGGGGGATGATGTCTTTGTGACTGACCCACTTCTGTTCTGAAATAAAGAAGCCAGCAAAGCAAGTTTCGGCGGGATGACGCACGATGTTGATTGCACTAATAGATGGAGTTCTCCCTAGTTGAGAGGGAGTGTTAAATTTGGACAACTAGGTCCAAAATCCATATTAAGATGCTCAGATTAAGAGGCTAATATTTTTGTTGGATTCCTCTTTGTGAGAGGTGTAAAATCCATATAAAATATGTCTTAATCCGATGAGCAGAACTTATATTTTGAATTTATTATTTTTAACAAATTATATGTGCAAGGTCGGCCAGTTTTGTAATGTAGGCTCGCATGCCCAACAGATGTGTCACACACCCTCATGATGGATATATATACAGGAAAAGTTGGAGAGATTTTCATCATCATCACAACTCACATATTCCTCTCTCATCTTAGAGTACGAGCTACCAAGGAGGACGAGTTTCAGCCACACGTGTGAAGGACGAAGAGGACAAACTGTACGGCTAAGCTGAAGTACGGATTTGCTGCTGCTAGGGTTTCGCAGAAACTTTGACCAGCGTTGACTTTGGTCAACGCTTGGTCCAATCAAGCTGAAATTTGGTGGAAGGTTCGATTTATGAAGGCCGTACTACCTGGCACAAAAATCGAGGTCAAAGGGTTGACCGTTTTGCTGCTGCGTTGACTTTTAGCTTGCTGCCCCCGCGTTGACTTTTCGTATCGCCGTTGACTTTGGGCAGCTGACTTGCTGACTCATCTGGGCGATTGCTGGGTTGTTGTGACATGTCATTTGCCGACCAAAGTGGAGACTTTTTCTCGTTGAAGTATCCTCGTTGACCGACAAACGAACATACACATTTTTCCTGTTTCTGATTTGTCTTCTGTAAGATCTACTTATATGTTCTATCTGCATTTTGCTTAACTACTTGTATGATTGCAGAAAGAAAAATGAAATTGCTACTAGCATAGAACATCTACAAAACTTTACAGAATGGAATAATGAAATATATGTAGCAGCAAAAGAAATCCAAATGTTCATAACCAATCATTCAATGTCTCGAGCCATATATTGAGATTTTGCAAAGTTGGAGCTACTGAAGGTACTCTTTTTTAATCAATATTATTTCAAATTTGTATTGGAAATTTTTAATTTTAATTACAAATTTATATATGATTTCTCATTTGAGATTTGACTTTTTGAAACTTGTAGGTTGCTAAAACTCATTTTGCCTCCCACAATCTTGTCATAAAGAGTCTTGTGGACGTGAGACAAGCATTACAAGCAATGGTCATTGACCTTCTTTGGGAATCATGGAGGTCTTCCACTTGTAATAGAGGGCAAAAAATCAAGTCCATTATTCTTGATGATGCATGGTGGGACAAGGTCTAATACCTTTTACGATTTACTGAACCAATCTTGACCTTGATCAAGGCAGTTGACACAGATACACCTTGCATGGGGGAAGTTTATGAAAACATTGATAGTATGTTGGAGAGGATAAGGGAAATTATCAAGGCAAGTGAAAATGACCTTTTTGAAACATTCTATTATGAAGTGAAGGGCATAGTTACAGAAAGGTAGAACAAAATGACCACACCATTACACCTTTTGGTCTATGCATTGCACCCTAAATATTATCATTCCAAATTTTTGTCTTTACTTGGTAGAACAGTGCCAAACAAGGATTTTGAAGTCGTACAAGGATACAAGATAGCTTTGAGGAAAATTTATAGAGATATGGGAGTGGTAATAATGGAAGTGCGTCAAGAATTTAGAGGATTTGTACAAAATCTACTGGTAGCTATGGATGATCGAGGGCATCCTAATCCTATTACTTGGTGGAGCTTCCATGGTGGTGATAGCATTCATCTCTCCACTCTAGCAACCAGATTGTTATCATAGGTTGCTAGTTCCTCATTAGCTAAGAGGAATTGGAGTACATATGGCTTCATCCATTCAGTGAAGCGAAACACGCTGGGAGCGACAAAGGCTGAGGATCTTGTGTATGTTCATTCAAACCTCTGTCTTCTACCACATGTTGAACCAGAGTATAAAAAAAGGTCTAAGCAAGATGTGAGATGTGGAGCCTAAGATCTTTGACTTGAATTTTACACTAAATGCCATGACTCACCTCAACCTACTCGAGGATATTGTTCCGCCACCAGTCCAGCTGACTAATGCAACTTCCTACATTCCAGGACCCCCATCATCTATTCATGATGTAGAGTTGCAATATGCAAAAGATAATGTAGATCCATTTGAGGATATGTAAAGGTATTTACTATTATCATTTATGATATTATGATCCTTTTTGTTACTTTGTATGAGGGAGGATAAATCATTTCAGTGTTTCAGTCTTCATATTTAAATTATATCTAATGGTTCCAGTTCTAAAAGTGTTTGATGGTTTCAGGGAGTATTTGATTTTTTAACTCTACAGTGTTTTTTTAAATTGAAAAAATATTGTTATATTTTAATTTTTTTGTACTTGACATATCCTTGCCGTATCCGGATCCTGGATTTTCAAAAAACTAACAGATCTGGATCCTGATCCATATCCGTATCTGTATTCGAATCCTGGTAACTTAGCCCTAAACCCCTTCTATGGAATTAGAAACAAAAGGAAAATACAATGATCTAATTACATGCAACCCACTGGGGTGGATCTCAATTGGAAATGACCATGTTATGAAGTATTATATAAAGCAAGAAATTCAAGGTTCAAATCCCCCATGGATCAAGCCAATCAAAAAATAAATAAATAAAATCTAATCACATGCAGAAGTGCCCCAATTGATAAAGTAAAAATCCTAACCTTAGTGTGCCCTCACGCGTGCATAAGGTCACCTCAAATAGACCAACCTACAAGGGATAACGTTGCCTCAAATATAATTACCACCGCAATGGACTACATGTATGAACTCACATGCCAACTTTCTTATGGATCTCCACCCCCAAGGACAATCAAACTCCCATATGCACTAGGAATTGCTCACTACCTAACCAAAGATAGAAAACTCTAAAGATTACGCGTGCATGCACTATGCATGCATGCGTTTCAATCACTCTACTCATTGCCCATAACCACTACAATGCACCCAAAGAATCCTCTATGCACTCTCTCTCCATCACATGTTGCCTACACAAGGATCAAGGTACCATTGATGCAATAGATCTATTCATCACGCTACACCACAATTGAAGGCAAAGAAATATGGAGCAATAGGTAAAGAAGCTAGCATCTTAACCCCAACCTTGATTGCTAGGAGTGTGGCACTCCTCGCACTAGACCACACCCTAGGATCCCATCCAAATTATGTAGAAAGGGCCTCTCCATCCTGACTATTCTCCAAACAACCTTATCATACAATGCACCAAGCCCTTTATAATGAATCGTGATTAAGGACTCAAATGGGAAGACATCTCTCCCTTCTCTACCAACCTCGACCTCCAACTCCAATACTGCTCAACATGATTTTTTGAGGTTGTTCTTGTTGTTGTACTCTTTTTTTTATGTATCAATCCTCTTTTCTACTCAAACTAGTTGCTTAGCTCTCTATTACCTTTTGGGATTACACCAAAGGTGTTTTCACGTAGCTAGGAGAGTGTTAGGTCTTTGAGTCCTTTGGTGATGCTTGACTTTGAATAAAGTGTTATCATTGAACACTTACCTAGTAGGTTATTACTCTAATTTGCATGGCTCAATTGGGTGGATGCCTGACTTTGAATAGAGTGTTATCATTGAACACTTACCCAGTAGGTTATTACTCTAATTTGCATGGCTCAACTGGGTCGATGCTTGACCTTGAATAGAGTGTTATCATTGAACACTTACCCAATAGGTTATTACTCTAATTGGCATGACAACTAACTCATTGTGTGCACACAAATGAGTGAGTCGATTGCTTAATTAGGAGAGGTACTTGCCTACAAGGATAAAGACTAGGCTCTTAAAGGAATGCACATAACCCTCAGAGCATGGGACCACGTGACATACACCTTGGGTGTTGGAAACTTGAATTGAGGACACATGTATTGAGGAGCATAGTTCATAAAGGTTGATTGTAGACTCAACACATATATTGAAAAGAAGCATTAGAGAAAGTAACTACCTTGACACACATGTTGAGAAGTGTTGGGCGCAAGAGAAGAAACAAACTAAAGTCTACAATTGAAGTCTAAAACAGAAAAGCAGATAACATAAGAACATATCAAATGACAAATGAGCATAATTTCTCAAGGTAATGCCCCGCTGGTCTCTAGATCCAGTTGCTGCATGAATAAATCAATACCAACCATGTCACCATCTAAATGAAAATCACTTGCATTCTCAAACATGCTAAGTAGCACACCAGCCAACCCCATTTGTGTCTCATGAAGTCTCTCCTCCATATCTACATGTGCATCATCCTCTAGATCAACATCCCATCGTGTTGTTGGTCCCTTCAAATATGAAATGACCTAAAAAACCCTTTCCCCCCATCAATTCATAGTATATTTATAGTATTATATATAAAAAATTAGGGATTTGACCTTTTTTATGATTTGACCTCAAATTGTTTTGGAAACCCAGGAAACGTTTCCTCCACATCCCCCCTTCGATTTTTCACGTGTTTTCGTTTTTCGGGGACGTGGGGAAACGTCCCCACATCCCCGGAGGGCAAGGAAGCGTGGGGACGTGTTTCCCAGGTGGGGTGACGTGTCTACGTGGAACACTTGTTAAGACAATTTATTGTTGATGTCTTCTTTGTTCAAAGGCAATTTTCCACCAAGTTTATGGGACGTGGGGACGAGGGAGCGAAGAAACGCAGGAGTAGTCTATGCAACAGCTCTCCACCAATTTTTAGGAAACGTGGGGGATGTTGAAGTCTTTAACACAAGAGACCCTGACAAAAATAGTAAAACACTAAAAATTTATAAATATATCATTGAAATTTTATATTCAATTGTCTTTATCATTATATAACACTTACATCATGAAGCATAAATCATATAACTGAAACAAATTTAAAATGAAAGGCATGATACAATCATACATGTAACTGTAACATTGTACAATGAAAATAAAAATTTAAACCATATTGAAGTTCCAACTTTGAATACTAAATATTGAAATAAAAGTCAAGTCTGATACATCAAGATTCAATTTTTATAGATTCAAGTCTAATATATGACATATGAAGATTCAAAACAAACTAAAGTCTACAATTGAAGTCCGAAACAGAAAAGCAAATAACATAAGAACATATCAAATGACAAATGAGCATAATTGCTCAAGGTAATGCCCTGCTAGTCTCTGCATACCGTTGTTGCTTTTGGAAATGTTGTCATTGATGGCAAAGGAGATGGCAAAGGAGGAGCACCTGAAACAGCAACAAGGCAGCAGAGAAGCAGCAAAAAGAGAAGCAAGGAGCAGCATCAGTAAAGGAGCAGAGGACGCAGTGAATTGAAACAGAGACCTGTAGAGGTAGAGAACTATTCAAGAGACAGAATTAGAGTAGAAGGCCAAAAGCAGAGATTCCTGTAAGTAATGTCATTTAATGAAAGAACCCAATTTGGAACTATATGTGCATCACTTCACTGATTTTTGTTGAGGAAAATCCTGTGTTAAGGGTGAGTATGTAGAATGTATGTTGTTTATTGAGGAACTGTATGTGGAGTTCTGTAAATGGGGTTTTTAAAGCGAAATTCTACATATGACTGACCAAGACAAGCAATTTTGTATGTGAATCCATTTATCTATATGAATGAGGGAAAATGTTTGTGAAAGTATGTGTCTGGTGGATTTAGTTTCTGGAGAGAATACTTGATTCTATGTGAAAAGACCCTGAAATAGGGTGAGATAATACTCTACACCTACCAAAAGAAATCAATGTTGTTGAATCGAATGTAATAGGGTTGCGTATAGAAATGTATGAAGAATCTGGTACAAAGCTAAATGCGTACTGATTAATTTGAACCCTGTGTGAATGGGCTTGAGTTTTGTTACTTGGTTGTGTGGGCAATGTGTAAGTGTGAATCTCTGTGTATAAGTTTTAATTTGTAAACCTGCACATGATCGAGGGAAATGGTGCTATGTCATAGAGTTTATGTTAAATCTGAGACTCCACACCCGTACGTGAAAATAGATACAGTGACTGCATCGGCCACGGGAGGATCGATGCCCTAAAAGGAAAGTCGGGCCTGAGTTACATTTACACAGTCGTGCGAAGAAAGAATACCGAAGACGGAGTCTATTTGTGGTGAGACGCTGAAGAGAAACGAAACCACGAATCAGGACGGAACCGTGAGGAGTAAATAGTATGGGCGGATTCAAAAAACAATTTATTGTATTCGCGTAGCTCCTAAAGCGGTAAGCTGATTTGAGAAAAATAACGCGATTCCATAAACGGAATGACACGTGG
Organism: Pinus albicaulis; assembly: GCA_034641835.2. Lineage (NCBI taxonomy): Eukaryota > Viridiplantae > Streptophyta > Pinopsida > Pinales > Pinaceae > Pinus > Pinus albicaulis. The sequence continues at coordinate 616,740,855 of CM076570.1, read as the reverse complement.
CCAAAAGTGGTTTGTAAAAACCACGTTCATTGCGTGATTTCGAAGAGATAACCTCCATGCACTTCCATAGCGCGATATTCATTCGTGTTTGTTCGATCGGTTTTGGGGCGCGATGAACTGTGGAGCCTTGGATTTGCTCGACAATTAACCCAAGGTACATATTATAGAGCTGTGGGACCCTGTAAATTTATGTAGATGTTCTATGCTTGATGCAACTTTACTTTTATTACAACAATCACATAAACAGTTAAGTAAAATGCTAATAGAACATACCAGTGGATCTATAGAAGACAAACCAGAAACAGAAGAATATGTTGGTGCATTACAGCGGTCAGCAGGATGCTTCAACCAGCAAAGTCTTCCTGGTCGGCCAACCCAGAATGTGTCACAACAGTCCTCAAATCAGTCACCTAGTCAACTCAAAGTCAACCCCAAAAAAGTCAACGCATTCCAAAAAAGTCAACGCAGTGCAGCAGCAATAAAGTCAACGCAGCTCCAACTTCGATCAACCTTTTGACCTCAGTTTTTGTGCTAATGAGTACGGCCTACGGCCTTCAAAAATCAAACTCTCCACCAAATTTCAGCCAATTCGGACCATGCGTTGACCAAAGTCAACGCTGGTCAAACTTTCCTAGAAACCCTAACTGCAGAAATTTCGTCCTTTTTCCAGTTTCAGCAACTTCGTCCTTTTTCCCACGTGAGAACTACTTCTCAGAGGCTCGAATCCAATCAGAGGAGGAGATGTGTGTGATGAGAGAGAGTGAAATGCTCTCCAATGTTCACTGTATATATATCCATCATTGAGGTGTGTGACACATTTGTTGGGGGTGTAAAACCTTAAGGCCGACCTACACATATTTGAAATTATTAAAAATAAATTCAAAATAAATGTTCTGCTCATCAGATTAAGAACAATTTTATATCGATCTTACACCTCTCCGAAAGAGGAACCCAATAAAAATATTGGTATCTTCATCTTAGCATCACAACATGGAGTTTGGACCTAGTTGTCCAATTTTAACACTCCCTCTCAACTAGGGAGAACGCCATACACCTGTGCAAACAAACATCGTGCGTCATCCCGCCATAACTTGCTTTGTTGGCCTCTTTATTTCAGAACAGAAGTGGGTCAATCACAAAGACATCATCCCCCGGCTGACAGATTCAGCCCAGAGGTCCGAAACCTCTATCAGACTCGAAGAGTCTCATACCAACCCGAAGTTGGTTTACCTGACCCAAAGTTGGTTTACCTGACCCGAAGTCAGTTGGAGGTCCGAAACCTCACTATACTTGATCCCAGATCAAGTGGTTGGACCGTGCCATCCTAGATAGAGAGTATGGCAATCTCTGATGCGTCCATCAGTCTTTGCTACTAGTCTCTAGCTTTTCCCACCTCATTGGCCAAATGAGAGGTACTTCCCATGAGCCTTAACTCAATGGGTAGGATGCATACGGGGCATAGATAATGAGAGGTGAACCAACTCAAACATCATAACGGTGGGGCAGAAGCACTACAAGGTTCGGCAAGCCTAGCCTCGTGAGTGCTTATAGCTCCGAGAAGCTATCCCCAAAGCCCCCCAAAGCTCCCAGAGCTCATCGTCCAATGGGACCCACATCATAGGGTCGTTCCACGATACCAAGACTCTCACGGAAGGTTAGGAACTTGACCTTCCCCAGGGGCTTTGTGAGAATATCCGCGACCTGCTCATCAGTGCCTATATGATCGTGCCTTACGACGCCTCGCTGTACCATATCCCGATTATAGTGGTACCTAATATCAATATGCTTGGATTGATCGTGGAACACTGGATTCTCGGACAAGCGAATCCCACTTTGGTTATCGCAGAGTATCACGGTGGTATCTAGCACATGTCCAAACAACTCACTAAAGAGCTTTCGCAACCAAACTGCTTCACAACAGGCCATACTCGCTGCAATGTATTCAGCCTCGGTGGTGCTCAAAGCCACCAACTTCCGCTTCCTGCTCATCCATGAGATCGAAGCAAAACCAAGATTGAAGCAGCATCCCGATGTGCTCTTACAATCCACCACACTGTCAGCCCAGTTGGCATCACTATATCCAAGGAGTGTCACGCTCCCGGCAGTGTATCTCAGCCCATGGTTTATCATGCCTCGAAGGTATCTCAGAAGATTCCCAGCACCAACCCAGTGAAAGTGATGAGGTTCAACAATCTGTTGACTCAAAGTGTTCACTGCAAAACATATATCTGGACGAATGTTCACTAAGAACATCAGGGCCCCTACGAGTTGACGATACTCGGTAGGATGATTTGACAATACGGGCCCAGCAACGCTGCCACTCAACTTCTTGAAGTTGAGTTCCATTGGTGTTGACACGAACTTGCAGTCCACCATACCAAATCTTTCCAGAAGCTTCACAATGCATTTTCCTTGAGAAAGGAAAATCTTGCCAGGTCTCTACCAGACCTCCAGGCCTAGGAAGTAGTGCATCAGTCCTAAGTCCTTCATCTCGAACTCAGCAGCGAGCTCTCTCTTGCACTGATGAATGAGAGGGTCAGCACCTGTCAAGATGAGGTCATCCACATACAGCACCAGGATGAGAGGCTTTCCCTTGACAACCTTGAAGTAAAGGTTCGGATCAGCATTACTTCGAGTGAAGCCCAGCTTCATCAAGTAGCTATCTATCTTCTCGTACCAAGCTCTGAGTGCTTGCTTCAGCCCATAGAGGGCCTTCTTCAACCTGCAAACATGGGTGTCCCGATCCTGGACTTCGAACCCCAGAGGTTGCTCCACATATCTCTTCCTTTATCGCACCATGCAGAAATGCGGTCTTCACATCCATTTGAAGAAGACTCCATCCTTGCGTAGCAGCAAGGGCTATAATAGATCGAATGGTGTTATATCGGGCCATAGGTGCAAATATGTCATCATAATCTATGCCTTCCTTTTGAGAGAAGCCACGGGCAATGGACCTTGCCTTGAATTTTTCAGCACTTCCATCAGATCCATGCTTGATCTTGTAGAGCCATTTCGAGGTGACAACTGCTTTGTCCTTTGGTCTTGGAACCACATCCCAGACATCATTCTTCATAATGGACTTATACTCTTCGTGCATAGCATCCTTCCAGACTTGATGCTTTACGGCTTCCTCAAAGGATCCAGGCTCGGATTGTACAATAGTACTCATGGCTGCTAGATACCCTTGGTATCTATTCGGCTTCTTGCTTTCACGGAATGTCCCCCCTGGGGCAGCATGTCTCTCAGCATCCTCGAGAGTGTCCCTAAGCCATGATGGTCTCTTTCCTAGTGAAGGAGGTGGATCAATCGGGTCCATCGGTCCTTCAACATCAGGCATTGTTTCATCCTTCGGTTCCTCTTGATTTTCAGGCCTTGCTTCATTATCTTCCTCAGATCTCGGAAGGTTGACTACTTTCCTCAAGGAAGTATCTTCGTCAAAGTTGACATTGTGGCATATCTCCACTTCCCTTTGACCAGGCGCATAGACTCTATAGGCCTTCGAAGTTTCACTATAGCCCACAAACATTCCTTTCTTCCCAGAGGCATCCAACTTGCTCCTCTATTCTTTCGGCACATGAAAGGAGATGGCACATCCAAAAACTCTAAAATGTGAGACATCAGGTTTCTTACCAGAGAAAACCTCTTCGGGAGTTTTGGATTCTAGAGCGGAATGCGGGCATCGGTTTTGTATGTACACAGCAGTGTTCGCAGCTTCTCCCCATAGAAATTTCGGCAGACCTTGGTCACATAGCATGGCACGAGCAGCTTCCACAATGGTCCGGTTCTTTCGTTCAGCAACACCATTTTGCTCGGAAGTATAGACAGTTGTGGTCTCCCTCTTAATGCCAGCTTCTCTGCAAAATTCCTTGAACTCATTTGACTCATATTCAGTGCCATTATCAGTTCTCAAAATCTTGATCTTTTTTCCTGTCATATTTTCCACCAAGGCTTTGAATGTACGGAACCACATGAAAGCCTCATCCTTCTTTAAGAAGTATATCCAAGTTTTGCGAGAGAAGTCATCTATGAACGTCATATAATATGAACATCCTACCAAGGATGTCACAGGCAACATACCAGATAGATCAGAATGGATCAATTCCAAGATATCAGATGTCTTTGTGACACTAGAGGGGAAAGGTCCCCTTGTATGCTTTCCTTCGACACAACCCTTACATACACCTTCATGATTATTTGGAAACTCGGGCATCCCTGTCACCACCTTCCTTGCTTCTTCGGGAAGGGCTTTGTAGTGAAGGTGTCCAAACCTTCGGTGCCATAGTTCAGTCTGTCGAATAGTATCACATGTCATTGCTCCCAGCGGACTTCCTCCAACCTGGTAGAGTGTATCAACTCTAAACCCTATCGAGATAGCTTCCTTGAAGCTCTTCTTCCACATGAGCACCTTTCCATCAATGAATGCCACATTGAAACCTTTGTCTTCCATGGTCGATATAGACACAAGGTTCTTCTTCAAATTTGGTACATAGAGTACATCCTGCAAGTGAAGGACTTGACCTTGAGACAAGTGGAGGGTCACAATCCCTGTCCCTTTCACGAGATATGTGGCATTATCTCCAAGGATAATTTCCAGATTAGTATCCTTCTCAATCATATCAGAAAGTGCTTCCTTGAACCCAGTGATATGCCTTGAGGCACCACTATCTATCAACCAGACATCCATAGTGTCGAGTGGGGATGTAACAGAGAGGGCAGATACAAGAATGTATTCATTTCTTTTATCAACAACTTGTGATTCCTCATACCTGGAGTTTCTTGACCTTTTGAAAGGTTGATCATTTCCGCCAGAGGAAGCCTTCCTTTTTCCCTTGAACGTGTTGTTCCTTTGATTGCCATTCTTTTGGTTGTTGTTGTTGTCATCACTATCGGGAGAATTCTTCTTGAAAGGACATTCTCTAGCATAGTGACCAGGCCTATGACAAGTGAAACATTTTCCCTTCTTTCCTTGGGCCCCTGCTTTTCCCTTATTCTTCGGACCACCAGAGTTCTTCTTTCTAGAATGAGCAGCGTATGCAGCAATTCCTCCATTTCCATACTCCTTCATTCTTGATTCTTCTTGAACGCATCTTGACAGTACTTCGTCAAAGTCAGGTATCACATTATTATTTAGAATGGTTGTGTTGAACACATGCCATTCAGATGAGAGCCCTCCAAGTGCGGTGAGTACCATTTCTCGATCAGCTATTGTCTCCCCAATAGTTAGCAGATTGTTCCTGAGTTCAGTTAGCTTCAGAAAGTATGATTGGACAGACTCATCCCTGCCTTTGTTCAGATTCTTCAATTGATTCTTGAAAAATAGTACTTGATTCGCATTGTTGGCCTTGAACATGAGGATCAATTTATCATACATCTCTTTGGATGTGCCCAACTCAAAGATGTAGGCCACCAGGCTTTTATGAATGGATTCCTTGATCATCAGCTTTGCTTTGATCTCCCCCTTCTTGTACTTTGTTTTCGTAGCAGCAGTAGCAGTGGATGGAGGTTCTTGGATTTTACCCTGCACATTGTCCATGACATCTTGGTCTTCCAATTTGAGATCCAATATCATTTTCCAAGCATGGAAGTCATCCTTCCCAGTCAATTTGTCTTCCTCCTTGAAGCTATATCTTGTGGAACCCATTATCCTTTCCGGTGATTGCTACAAATAGGGCTTGTCTTCACCTCACCTCTCATACCATGCAAATTTATGTAGATGTTCTATGCTTGATGCAACTTTACTTTTATTACAGCAATCACATAAACGGTTAAGTAAAATGCTGATAGAACATACCAGTGGATCTATAGAAAACAAACCAGAAACAGAAGAATGTGTTGGTGCGTTACGGCATTCAACAGGATGCTTCAACCAGCAAAGTCTTCTTGGTCGGCCGACCCAGAATGTGTCACAACAGTCCTCAAATCAGTCACCTAGTCAACTCAAAGTCAACCCCAGAACAGTCAATGCAGTCCGAAAAAGTCAATGCATGGCAGCAGCAATAAAGTCAACGCAGCTCCAACTTCGATCAACCTTTTGACCTCGGTTTTTGTGCCAATGAGTACGGCCTTCAAAAATCAAACTCTCTGCCAAATTTCAGCCAATTCGGACCATGCGTTGACCAAAGTCAACGCTAGTCAAACTTTCCTAGAAACCCTAACTGCAGAAATTTCGTCATTTTTCCAGCTTCAACAACTTCGTCCTTTTTCCCACATGAGAACTGCTTCTCAGATGCTCGAATCCAATCAGAGGAGGAGGTGTGTGTGATGAGAGTGAGTGAAATGCTCTCCAATGTTGACTGTATATATATCCATCATTGAGGTGTGTGACACATTTGTTGGGGGTGTAAAACCTTAAGGCCGACCTACACATATTTGAAATTATTAAAAATAAATTCAAAATAAATGTTCTGCTCATCAGATTAAGATCAATTTTATATCGATCTTACACCTCTCCAAAAGAGGAACCCAATAAAAATATTGGTATCTTCATTTGAGCATCACAACATGGAGTTTGGACCTAGTTGTCCAATTTTAACAGACCCTCACAATTGTTGGGGTTTGGTTTATGTTAAATCAAGGTTTGTAAGGTCTGAATGCATAAGTCTGGTGTTATGTTTATGTCGTGGGGTTTGACTCCATAGCAATCCAACTTTATGTTTGGTTGTTAATTTAAAGTTGGAACCTTTGATCCAGCCTCATGAAAGAGTAGGAGTTCATATGAAATAATTGTAATGTTGTGTTGTGGGTCCGATGCATGGTCTGACCTTTGAACTATGCGAAGTATATATATATGAACAGAACATTACATCAAAGGAGTTGGAACATGAATTTATATAGCGTGCGCCAATCATATGTGAAGATATGTTATGAGTTTTATGTTATGGTTTGAACCAAAGGAAGCCATGTTCCGCACATTATTTAATTGCTAGATTGTAATGGACATATGTTATGGATATGAATGGAATGACATGTGGTGAAAAGGATACGTGGGACCCAAACAGTTGAGGTTTAACATTAATAAAGCCTGGACGATGGTTATTAACTAAAGTCTGTTGGATTTCGGAGAAGGCGTTATATATGCTATCACTTGGGTCTTAAATCCAAAGGTGCGGGTTTTACCATAATGTTTGAATGGGAAGCGTAATATACATTTATATATTATGGTTGAGTTAAGATTGATGAGGCGGATTGATTAACCATTGGGGTTATGGTTTATAAGGTTCGAATATTAAATTATAATGCCGAGAATGAACATTAATTTGCTTGAAATAGCACCCCGCCATCACATTAAAATTGCCCAAGTTGGAATTTGGATTGAGCGCAGATGTTTTATGCAAGAGAAACTAATTTAATATCTCAAATCTCATATTTGAGATATTAAAGATTCCAGATATATGTTTGAAATTACCAGGTTGATAAATACTTTGAGTTTGCCCAGTTTGTTTGAGAATTATTTGGGTGAAAAATTGGGATGAATTTATATGCACAGGAAAGTGGAGAATGTGGATCTAACAGGGGTTCATACACAGAAAGCAGGGGTACATGATAACAAAGCAGTTACATATGCAGCAGATACATAATTGCATTAAACAGCAGAAGTATGCAGAACAGTTACTTAACAGCAGCAGAAAAGACAAAACTAGCAAAGCCAAAAGCCAAAAAAGGGGCTGAGTGAAATTAATGTGTGTAACTGAAATTGTGAATGTAAATGTTTTAAATTGACTTTATATTGTTTGTGATGCATTGGCAAGTCTCCGGAGGAAAACAAAAATCCCACTATAATATTGAAATTAATACATATTGCTATATTTTTTTCTGAATGAGCTGGTAAAAGAAATGAGAAGGCAGAAAACAAAGAGTCATGGCTATTCACTTCGAATTCCTGTAGAATGCAAACAGCCATGAAGTTATTTTGTATAAAACAAGTAATATCCATGTGTAGAATGTTACGAAAACAGAGAGAGAGAGAGAAGAAGAGAGGGTGCAACAGAATTGAAGAGAGTTGAAGATTGTGAGAAAGCTGCAGAATGGAAGAAAGCAGAAAAATATAAGAACGCTGCAAGAGGTTAGAGATTGCAGGACTGATTCAGAGAGGTTAGAGATTGCATAAATGATGCAAAGAGGTTAGAGAATGCAAAAATGAAGCAGTGAGGCAGAGAAGAAGGAGTTGATAGAGAATCTGAGAAAATGCAGAGATGATGCAGGGCAGATATGAAGGCTGGTGCACAGCAGTAAAGATGGTACAGAACAGAGCTGATATCCAAGGTAAATCAGCAAGTGTTTTCTTTTGAAAGAGTAAGGAAGTTGGAGCTTCCCTATCAAGTTGTAGCTTGATAGATGGCAATTCTAGCTGACTGAGATTGGAGCCTCCTGTAGGTTGTAACCTGCAGAAAATAGATGGGAGTTGGTGCTTCCACATCAAGTTGTAGCTTGATAAAATTTCAGTTGTAGCTGACTGAAGTTGGAACCTCTTGTAGGTTGGTGCCTGCAGAAAATTGATGGGAGTTGGAGCTTCCTTGCAAGTTGTAGCTTGTAGAATTGAGGTAGGAGCCTCCTGTAGGTTGGTGCCTACAGAAAATCAGTGGTGAGAGGGAGTTGGAGCTTGCCTTTGCATCACAACAATAATAAGATGTGGTTTTCTCCCTTTATGGGTTTCCACTTATATCTGGTGTCTCTATGCATGATGTGTATGTGTTGATGTGGTTTGTCTAATCTCCTTAATACTCGTTGCTCACATATTAAGACTGTTGTTACATTAACAAATCTACTTGATACTTGTTGCTCACAAATTAAGATTGCTCACATATTATGTTGATCATGAAATGAAGGTGTTAATAAAGGTTAATGAAAAGTTTTAAAAAGTCCATGTGTTAAACTGATTCACCCCGCCCCCCCTCCCAGTTTAACTAAGGGTTCAACAATTGGTATCAGAGCAGGTTCCTTTGGTGTAAGCATAATAGCTTGAAGGAGATCTGCTTGAGTCATGGACTATCAAAATGTACTTGTGTTAAATACAACAAACTTTCTTGAATGGAGAGATAAGGTCAAAACAGGATTATTGACTTATGAACCTGAGGTATGGAAGCTTGTATGTGATGGTTACTGCACAGACTCTCCCACAGTGCAAGAACAACATAGGAATGCCAAGGCAAAATGTGTGATATTCAACAATCTTCATAACAAGGATCTTGAGTTAATAATGGATTTAACCTCTGCAAAAGAAATCTGGGACAAATTGCATTTCATGCATGGAGTAGACACTGAGGATTGCATTGTCAAGAAGGAGAAGAGAATTAAGAAGAAGAAAACTTCATGTCAAAAGGAAAATGTTCAATCAAATGAGGTACCTACTAGTGTGAATGGTAGTAAGAACCATGAAGAAATTGCAGCTAAGGAAAAAGCCAAACTTGACACATCCCTGACTGAAATAGAAAGATTGAAGAATGAAAATAAAGACCTGAAGACATTGGTGCAAATATGTGATGAGAAAGAATATGAAGATAAGAAAGAGATGGTTGGCCTGAAGACACAACTTGAAGAAGCAAGGAAAGTAGAAGACACTCTGCAGCAACAAATGAGAGAGAAAAGTCCGGAATGTGAGAAATTGGAAGAAGAAGTAGTGAGCCTGAGAAAGAAATTAGAAAAGGCCCAAAGAGAATTATTAATAAATACTCCTCAAATGAAATGCTCTGAACAGTTGGACAAGATTCGAAATGCTCAAAGGTCACCTCTCATAAAGGCTGGGATAGGATATGAAGGAGAAACCAGTAAGTCCAAGGTAGAAGATAACAAGAATATCATTTTTGTAAAAGTTGTAAAAGACAATGAAGCAGCTCAATAGATTCCTACAGAAGTAAAAGCCAGCAAGAACATGAGTTATAAAGAAACAAACAGAATCAAGCAGCAACATGAAAGAACAGAGAATGAGAGGATGAAACAATCAGTTGCTAAAGGCTCACATGCTCCTAAGGATGAATTGAATAAATTTGAAAGATGTCAAAGAAGGTTCTTTCCTCCTATGGGAAGTATCACTTGTTTCTCTTGTCACAAACCAGGACATATTGCAGCATATTGCAAGACAAAGCAAATCCAGTGCAACCAGCAAAGGATGCAGCAAATGAGAAGAACCCCTCAAGCAAGCGAATGGAAAGGACAATCTTTCACCAGGTACTCAAATCATTTCCATGGCTACTGTTATGCATGCAATAATTTTGGACATAAATTTTTTCACTGTAAGTTGTATTCAAAAAGGGGAATAAAATATGATACATCAGCTCAAACATACCTTGGCAAAGTAAGATGTTATGTATGCCTCAAGCTTGGTCACAAAACAAAAGACTGTAATCTGCCATATACATTCAAGAACTCTAGACAGAGGATGGAATCAAAACAGATCAATCAAAACTATGAATCAAAAGGAAAAGCAGACATTATGAAGAACCCCAATAAAGTATGGAAAGAAAAGAGAAAGGGGGAGCCTATTATCACTGTAACATAATAAATATATCATAGTCTCAGGGGGAGCTGCTCTAAGAAGCAAAGCAAAAATCCATCCAGTGATAGATATGAAGCAACATCCCAGGGGGAGAGTAGCCCATAAACAGTCCCCATGAAAGTAGATTAAGAAGGGAAAGGAAATTCCTCTAACAGAGAACTATAGAGGAAGAAGATCACCTGAAACACACAATAGCCAACAGGTTGATGGAAGGAGAAAAAGCAGCAAGCAGCCATGATGATAGAGGAAACATCAGCAATGAACACGTAAGCTAAGAAGATATCAGCACATTAAAGGATGATCACAGAATGCATCATACTGCTAGAATTAACAATGAATCCCATTAAGAAGGATGAGTAAGAAAAGTGCCTATCATTATTATGTAATTACATCATTCATCTATGAAAAGTCCCCTTGAAGGAGTAAAGTTGACTAAGTGATAAATCTTTGAGTAATCTGCCCATGAAGATTCCTAGTATAGAAATTGAAGATGTCTTCCCAAAGATCTTTATGTTAGAACAGTTGAATTGTATATAAAGCAGAAATGATTCTGGAGCAGTTCTAGAAAGGAAAATGCCGTGACATTCCTTTGAACAGAATGACAGAAAAAGAAGAATGTTTAATAATGACAAGAACAGAATCAGTATATTGATGACTGTTGGTGTGAACAGTGGAAAGATCAATAGTAGAAACTATGGGCCCATGTGTGAGCTGAAGTGAAAGAAGTATTAATGGGTATTAGGTACAAGCAGCATGCCTATCAGTAGAATATCAAGTGTTATCAATGGAACAGTGGAATGGTACAAGTCCTCGGGATCAAGGGATTATGGCAAAAGTACACCAAGTTAGTATCCCAACGTTATCTGCATTATTCAAGCATGAAAAGGTCAATTACAGAGCTAAAGGAACAGTATTTTGTGTTGAAACATCATATTGAGCATTGAAGCAGTATCTTTTTCTATATAATTGCATGCCTTCCTGAAGTTAGTTCTTATATATCAAGCCTCTCTCTTGAGATTATTCATAAACCATGTGAAGTCTGTTTACAGAGATATCAATTAAACATCTTGAATATGTCTTTATGGAAGATCATCATGACAGAACAATCAAAGTATCTGAAGAATAAAGGATTAGCTGTGATTACCACTTGAAGCTCAAAAGTTTTTTTTAACTCATCTAAATCCTACTTCAGCATAAAGGATTTGCTAGTAATTCACCTTTAAAGAAAGATTGATCATTGACATACACACCCCCTTATGTCATAAAGAAAATTGCATGGTTGATAAGTGAGACTGACCAATACATTGAAGGGTTTGTTTTGAAAGTACAGTGTGCAAGCAATAAGTCATTTGGTCTCTTAGATTGAAAGATATCAACTAATCTCACAATAAGTTGTAAACTCTGGCTTAATTCATTGATCACATCAGTAACAAGGACCTTTCAGCTATTAACTGTAATATCAGTATCAGCATCCTAGCTTATATCATCACCAACAGACAAGAAAAGTGAACCACAACTATAAAAGATATATTGGCATAATTGAACAGGTGGTGTACTGCAGATGTGTATTGCAGAAGAAGACATATTCCATCTACGATCTTCCTCAACAGATATGTATTTCTGATGAAGATCATACTAGAGACAGAAGTGTATTTGAAGCAGTCTCAGCATGTTAGCTTTGGTCAAATGAAGCATCTCTGATAATATGAGTCTGATGATATATGGTTGTTCTATCATCACCTACACTCTACACAAGTGCAAGGAATCTGTACTTTGGGATTGTATCAATTTACAGTGTATAGTCAAGTTCAATAATCCTCAAAGTGTTCTCTCAACAACTCGTGTACACCAAGTCTGGAGCAACAAGGTACAAAGTCAAAAGAAGAAGGGCCTAAACACAAATCAAAGAGAGGAAATGCAAAGATAGAATCCATACTGGGAGATCTGCAACCCTTTGCCATTGATGTCAAAGGGGGAGGAAAAGCAAGCAAAACAAGGAGCAGAGGATATGTTGCCATCAATGCCAAAGGGGGAGACTGTTGGAAATGTTGTCATTGATGGCAAAGGAGATGGCAAAGGAGGAGCACCTGAAACAGCAACAAGGCAACAGAGAGGCAGCAAAAAGAGAAGCAAGGAGCAGCATCAGTCAAGGAGCAGAGGAAGCAGTGAATTGAAGCAGAGACAAGCAGTGAATAAGAGTAGAAGGCCAAAAGCAGAGATTCCTGTAAGTAATGTCATTTAATGAAAGAACCCAGTTTGGAACTATATGTGCATCGCTTGACTGATTTCTGTTGAGGAAAATCCTGTGTTAAGGGTGAGTATGTAGAATGTATGTTGTTTATTGAGTAACTGTACGTGGAGTTCTGTAATTGGGGTTTTTAAAGCGAAATTCTACATATGACTGACCAAGACAAGCAGTTTTGTAAGTGAATCCATTTGTCTATATGAATGAGGGAAAATGTTTGTGAATGTATGTGTATGGTGGATTTAGTTTCTGGAGAGAATACTTGATTCTATGTGAAAAGACCCTGAAATAGGGTGAGATAATACTCTACACCTACCAAAAGGAATCAGTGTTGTTGAATCGAATGTAATAGGGTTGCATATAGAAATGTATGAAGAATATGGTACAGAGCTAAATGCGTACTGATTAATTTGAACCCTGCGTGAATGGGCTTCAGTTATGTTACTTAGTTGTGTGGGCAATGTGTAACTGTGAATCTCTGTGTATAAGTTTTAATTTGTAATCCTGCACATGATCGAGGGAAATGGTGCTATGTCATAGAGTTTATGTTAAATCCGAGACCCCACACCCGTACGTGAAAATAGATATAGTGATCATATCGAACACGGGAGGATCGATGCCCTAAAAGGAAAGTCGGGCCTGAGTTACATTTACACAGCCGTGCGAAGAAAGAATACCGAAGACGGAGTCTATTTGTGGTGAGACGCTGAAGAGAAATGGAACCACGAATCAGGACGGAACCGTGAGGAGTAAATAGTATGGGCGGATTCAAGAAACAATTTATGGTATTCGCATAGCTCCTAAAGCGGTAAGCTAATTTGAGAAAAATAATGCGATTCCACAAACGGAATGACGCGAGGCCAAAAGTGGTTTGTAAAAACCACGTTCATCGCGTGATTTCGGAGAGATAACCTCCGTGCACTTCCATAGCGCGATAATCATTCGTGTTTGTTCGATCAGGTTTTGGGGCGCGATGAACTGTGGACCCTTGGATTCGCTCGACAATTAACCCAAGGTACGTATTATAGAGTTGTGAGACCCTCACGATTGTTGGGGTTTGGTTTATGTTAAATCAAGGTTTGTAAGGTCTGAATGCATAAGGCTGGCGCTATGTTTATGCCGTGGGGTTTGATTCCATAGCAATCCAATTTTATGTTTGGTTGTTAATTTAAAGTTGGAACCTTTGATCCAGCCTCATGAAAGAGTAGGAGTTAATATGAAATAATTGTAATGCTGTGTTGTGGGTCCGATGCATGGTCTGACCTTTGAACTATGCGAAGTATATATATATGAACAGAACATTACATCAAAGGAGTTGGAACATGAATTTATATAACGTGCGCCAATCATATGTGAAGATATGTTATGAGTTTTATGCTATGGTTTAAACCATAGGAAGACATGTTCCGCACATTATTTAATTGCCAGATTGTAATGGACATATGTTATGGATATGAATGGAATGACATGTGGTGAAAAGGATACGTGGGACCCAAACAGTTGAGGTTTAACGTTAATAAGGCCTGGACGATGGTTATTAACTAAAGTCTGTTGGCTTTCGAAGAAGGCGTTATATATGCTATCGCTTGGGTCTTAAATCCAAAGGTGCGGGTTTTACCATAATGTTTGAATGGGAAGCGTAATATACATTTATATATTATGGTTGAGTTAAGATTGATGAGGCGGATTGATTAACCATTGGGGTTATGGTTTATAAGGTTCGAATATTAAATTATAATGCCGAGAATGAACATTAGACTTGTCTTGAAATAGCACCCCACCATCACATTAAAATTTCCCACTTGGAATTGGATTGAGCCAGATGTTTTATGAGTTAGAAACTAATTTGTCATTCAAATCTCATATTTGAGGATACTTAAAGATTCTATATATGTTTGAAATTACTGTTGATAAATACTTTCATCACCAATTTGTTTGGAGAATTATTTGGTGAAAATTTGGGATGCAATTTATATGCACAGAAAGTGGAGAAGGTGATCCATGTGTTTACACATTGCAGTTAAAGAATGATGACAAGAAATGACATATGGTGCAGAGCACATAATCACAAAGAAACACATATATGCAAAACAATTACTTAACTCAGCAGAAAAGACAAAACTAGCAAGCCAAGGGCCAGAAAAAGGGCCGAGTGAAATTTATATATGTAATTGAAAATGTGAATGTAAATGATTTAAAATTATTTTCATACTGTTTGTGATGCATTGGCAAGTCTCCGAAGGAAAACAAAAATCCCACTGTAATATTTAAAATAGTACATATTGTTATATTTCTTCTGAATGAGCTGGTAAAAGAAATGAGAAGGCGGAAAGCAAAGAGTCATGGCTATTCACTTCGAATTCCTGTAGAATGCAAACAACCATGAAGCTACTTTGTATAAAACAGGTAATATCCATGTGTAGAATGTTACGAAAACAGAGAGAGAGAAGAAGAGAGGGTGCAGCAGAATTGAAGAAAGTTGAAGATTGTGAGAACGCTGCAGAATGGAAGAAAGTAGAAGAATATAAGAAATCTGCAAGAGGTTAGAGATTGTAGGAATGATGCAGAGAGGTTAGAGATTGCAGAGATGATGCAGAGAGGTTAGAGAATGCAGAAATGAAGCAGTGAGGCAGAGAAGAAGGAGGAGCTAATAGAGAATCTGAGAAAATGTAGAGATGATGCAGGGCAGATATGAAGGCTGGTGCACAGCAGTGAAGATGGTACAGAACAGAGCTGATATCCAAGGTAAATCAGCAAGTGTTTTCTTTTGAAAGAGTAAGGAAGTTGGAGCTTCCCTATCAAGTTGTAGCTTGATAGATGTCAGTTGTAGCTGACTGAGGTTGGAGCCTCCTGTAGGTTGTAGCCTGCAAAAAATAGATGGGAGTTGGTGCTTCCACATCAAGTTGTAGCTTGATAAAATGTCAGTTATAGTTGACTGAGGTTAGAGCCTCCTGTAGGTTTGTGCCTGCAGAAAATTGATGGGATTTGGAGCTTCCTTACAAGTTGTAGCTTGCAGAATTGAGCTAGGAGCCTCCTGCAGGTTGGTGCCTACAGAAAATCAGTGGTGAGAGGGAGTTGGAGCTTGCCTTTGCATCACAACAATAATAAGATGTGGTTTTCTCCCTTTATGGGTTTCCACTTATATCTGGTGTCTCTATGCATGATGTGTATGTGTTGATGTGGTTTGTCTTATCTGCTTAATACTTGTTGCTCACATATTAAGACTGTTGTTACATTAACAAATCTACTTGATACTTGCTGCTCACAAATTAAGATTGCTCACATATTATGTTGATCATGAAATGAAGGTGTTAATAAAGGTTAATAAAAAGTTTTAAAAAGTCCATGAATGTGTTAAACTAATTCACCCCCCCTCTCAGATTAACTAAGAGTTCAACAGTTGCATGAATAAATCAGGATCAACCATGTCACCATCTGCATCAGAATCACTTGCATACTCAAACATGCTAAGTCGCAAATCAACCAACCCCACTGTGACTCATCAAGTCCCTCCTCCATATCTACCTGTGCATCACCCTCTAGATCAACATCCCATCATGTTGTTGGTCCCTTCAAATATGAAATAACCAAAAAAACCCTTCCCCCCCATCAATTCATGGTATATTTATAGTATTTTATTAAAAAAATTAGGGATTTGACTTTCTTTTTAAATGATTTGACTTCAAATGTTTTTGGGAACACATGAAATGTTTCCTCTTTTGGGAGGAAACGTCCCCCCTTCAAGTTTCCTCGCATTTCTGTTTTGTGGGGACGTGGGGAAACGTCCCCCCCTTCAAGTTTCCTCGCATTTTTGTTTTTTGGGGACGTGGAGAAGCGTCCCCAAGTCCACGAAGCGCAAGGAAGCACGTAGATGCATTTCCCAAGTGGGGGTACGCGTCCCCGTGGAACACTGTTCAAAATTGTTTTTAAGGTTCAGCAAAAAGTAATGATCCAAGGTTTTGCTCCTTCAATTTTAAAGAAGATGATTGTTCTTTGGGAATTCCTATTAAAGGTTTAAACCAAGATGATTTGATTTTGTTCTCCTTTCATGTTCACCATCCAAAGTCAGAGTTGAAAATTGCTCAGGACAGACACATCTCTATGAGACTATGATTGCTTAGATGATGAGTTGTGCAAACATATACTTGTGGGAGTGACTCATGAATGCTTGTAGAGTAGGTGTGATATTGACGTCATGATGGGAAACTATTATTCCAACTTTGTGGAGGCTAAAAATTTACAGTCTATAAATTGAGGAACATACTTCATGGAGGCTTGTTGGAGACATAGACACTGATGAAAATTGGCAGCACAGTGATGAATTTATAAAAATAGAATTTCTCAAAAAAGAATGCCTAAAAATAATAAAAAAATAAAAATAGAAAGTCTCAAGTATGACTTTCCAAAAATAGTAAATCACCTTACATCAATTGGTGATCAAGCATTGTTGATGGAAAATCCCTTTTGATCATCAATCAATCTTAATAGTTCAATTTCGACTTAATCATCAATATTATTATTATTATTTGTTGGAACACCTAATCCTACATGGGTAGGTGTGGAATGCGAAAAGTCACAATGGAGTCCAAGTGACCTTGGAATGTGAAACCAAGAGTCACACCATTGTACTATAAATGTACATCTTTGTATAATGGAAAATAAGAAAGCCTCACGCTTATCTTTCATTGTGTGTTGAGTCTCTTGTGTGTGTGTGTTTATCCTTCTCATACACCATGTGTGTGTTTAACATGGTGTTTAACATGGTATCAGAGCGGGCGATTGCTGGCCCTGCTCCAAATTGAGTGAGCCATTTGTGTTTATGGCCTGTGCATATCTACAAAATTTCTTGACATTTTTGTAGCACTCAGAGTTTCTGCAGCAGACATTTTGCCGCATTCAGAAAGTGGTTTTGGAGAAGGAGCAGCATTCAGAAATTGGCAGCATTCAGTCATTGGCTTTGAAGAAAGGCAGCACTGCCCATCTGAAGGTTTTCATTCTAATTTTTCTCTGCAATTTCTGCTTATTAAAATCTGCAATTTGAAGAGCTGTTGGATACTATTTATATTGGGTTTCTGAAGAAGATTCTAGATTTTCACTGCTATAATTTCCAGGAAAATTCTGCTGTATATTTGAAAGAAAAAAAAATTCTGCTGCTATTCTAAAAAATCTTTCACTGCTCTCTGCTCTCTGCTGTTTTAATTAAAAGATTAAAAAAAAAATTCAACCTTTCGGCCCCCTCAATCTGCAAACTCTGCGCTCAACCCTCATACGCCCAGCTCTCACGTGCTACAGCTCCCACCTTCCCTACTATCCTACCCCCCTTCCTATTCGCTCCCCCTTACTCTGCTTCCTCACTACACTCGGCCCTCACGGCTGCTACTATATCGCTCGACCCTTATCACTCTAGCGATCCTCCTCCCTAACCCGGAGCTCCCCTTACCCTCACACCGGCCGCTCCTTAGCCACCCCTCCCTGCCGCTGCGTCGACCCTCCCCACGCCCCTCATACCTCACCCACAAGCTTAACCCCACCCCCTCTCTGTAATATACACTCTCCTTACGCCTCTCAACCTACGCACCCTCCCCTACGACTGCTACACACTCACCTCACCTCCCTGCAAGTCGACCCTCAACGCTCCCTCACCCTTATCACTCTACGGCCTACCCACATTCCCATACCTCTCAACCCGTCTCCCCCTTACCTTCTACGACCCCTCTCCCTATCTACCGCGCGCATGCCCTCGGCCTTTTGGCCTCCAAACTCTCCCTGCGTGCATTGCACTTCAACAGCCAGCGCGCATCCCCACATTCCATTCGCTCTACACCTCACAACTCCCTCTCATCACTCATTCCCCAACCGACTACGCCCTCCATATCTCACCCCTCGAGCTACCCACGATACCCAGCTCCAACACTTCCCCACGGCTCTCCACGCCTGCAATCTTCAACGTCCCTCCGCCTCCCTTTCCCATGGCCTTTCGGCGCCCCATCACAATTCAATTTTTTAATTTTAATTTTTATAAAACCTCCTCCCTCCTTAATAAAGCCCCCCTCCACCCCTTCCCATTTTTAAATATTCCCATTAATCTATTTAAAAAAATAAATAAAAAAAAATTAAAATTAAAATCCCCATCCCATTTAATAGTCCCCCTCCCCCATTAATAAACCCCTCCACATAATACCTTCACCCATTAATTCCAAAAAAAATAAAAATAAAAAAAAATCCCATTCCATTTTAATATTTCCCTTTCCCTAATTAAAATTCCCTTTTATTACAATTAAAATACCTTTCCATATAATAAATTCCCTCCTCCCTTTTAAATAAATTTCCCTTTCCATTTCAATTAATTTTTTTTAAATTAATTTTTAATTAAAAAATAAAAATTAAAAAAATTAAAAAAAAAGCAGAGAGAGAGAGAAAGAGAGAATATGAACAGCAGAAAAAGAGAAAATGACATGTGAGCAGATGGACTATACATAGAGAAAATTGCAGACTTGACATTGTGTGATTTGTGGCATAAGGCTGATTTTTTGAAGAAATTGACATTTGAAGACGAGTTGTTATTGGTGCAAAACAGCTATTTGAAGGAAAATTCAGCTGCCTTAAAGGCTTCTTGCACAAGGGTTTTCAGCTGCACATATTTTGCAGAAATATTGTATTGAACTGACATTGATTTGCATCTTCATTCAAGACTTAAAGTGTATTTGAGTTGGAAAATTGTTGATTGTCCTCCATCATTTGAGGAGCACACTTTGTACTTTGACATTTCTATAAGTCATTTGTATTTCTTGTTGAATCACATTGTAAATGGGTGCATTTTCGGTTGAAGCCGACACCCTTTCATTTTTTGAGCCTAAGTTGTTGAAATGGCTAAAATCAATGAGGCATTAGTGTTGTTGAATAACCTCGTTCATTCAAACGTTGATGATATCATAAAAATGAGCAAGGATGCTCTTTGTAAAATTCACAGTTGTTTGCAAGATGCACATGAAAAGATTGAGTTTTTGCAGTTGGAATCTCAACTCCAACAAGACGAACTTCAGCAAAAGAGTCACCATTCTGAACCTGTTTCTGTTCAGAAGATTGAAAAGGATTCTCATAAGAAGAAAGAAGATAAAGTTTCAGTTGATTCACATTCAGTTCCTTGTACTAGAGCAGATGTACATGCAGATGCAGCAGCTCAGCCTGCACTTCCTAAGCCCATCATCAGACCTTGGGAAGAGCTTGTCCACAACAAGCACAGAACTGGTCTTGGATATGACAAGGATGCGTCCTTTCATATTCCAAACTACACCAAGCCCATCATATTTCAGAGTGCCGAATTCTTGTATGACAGTTCCTGCAGCTGTTCTAGATCATGTTCCGCTTCCACAACAGATTGTGAGATGCCAACACTATGATCGAGTTGGCCATATGAAAGATCATTGTTTTGATCTTCATCCATGCAAGCACTGTGGTCGGCACACTCATTCTTCAGACAGATGCTTCAAAAACAAGCCTCCTGCAAGAACCAAGATTCATCTTAGATGGATCACTTCTTGGCAATGGGCATCAGCAGCCAAGAAGATGTTTAAGACACATGTCAAAACTTGTTCACGGATATTGAGCAAACTTGCAGTTGAGTTTTCACCATCATCTCACCTTGTCCCTGACAGGGGGGAAAATGGTGGTCATGTACAAGCTTCGACGACAGATCAAGCGAGCCTGAGCCACAATCTCTCATTCCATGTTCCGAGTTGTAGCCAGCAGTTCAAGCGAGCCTGAGCCACAATTCGTCATTCCGGATTCAGAGATGTAAACGAGAGACACGGATGCCCATGAGCATGCCATTCGGTTGGTGGACAACCTTAAACCTTAAATAAATACGTGGTTGGTGGATAACCTAAAACCATGCCGGGTAGTGACCTCACTTCTTTTGGAATTTGAAGGTTTCCCTTTCATATATGAGGAACACTTCCTCTAGCAGAAGCCTTCAGCTTCTTGCCAGCTTTGGTTGAGTTCCAGGAAATGCTTCAAGCATTCCAGAGTTGTTAGTAATCCTAAAACCATCACAGGTAGTAGACCTCCCTTCTTTTAGGTTGAAGGTCTCCTTTTTTTATGAGGGACAATTCCTCTAGCAGAAGCTTTCAGCTTCTTGCCAGTTTTGGAAGAGTTCCGGGAACTGCAACAAGTTTTGCGTTCCAGTGTTGGTGGTCATCCTTAAACCACCTCTTTTTCCAACATTTCAGAGAGTTGATTCAGCCCAAGTGCTGCCATGTATACTTTGCATATTTGTATTACAACTCTTTTCTTGGACTCACACATACCCCTTCGGATTAAGGGGGGATGTTGGAACACCTAATCCTACATGGGTAGGTGTGGAATGCGAAAAGTCACAATGGAGTCCAAGTGACCTTGAAATGTGAAACCAAGAGTCACACCATTGTACTATAAATGTACATCTTTGTATAATGGAAAATAAAAAAGCCTCACGCTTATCTTTCATTGTGTGTTGAGTCTCTTGTGTGTGTGTGTGTTTATCCTTCTCATACACCATGTGTGTGTTCAACATGGTGTTTAACATTATTATTAAAAAAAAATCCAAGTCTCTCAATCATGTCATATGTAACTCCCCTCAATTAATGCATATGTTACTCTCTCTCTCTCTTAATGGATTCATTCATCTCTCTCTTTAATGATCTTACGCACACTTGAAACTCTCTCACATACTTTAATGACTCATCAAAAAACAATTCCTCTTACACCTCTTTAATGCATAATTTACACTTCTCTCCTAAATGCATAAGTTACACTCCTCTCCTTTATGGCATAAGTTACACTCCTATTTTGGCATATGTAACTCCTCAAGGCATGTGTATTGCTCCTCCTTTATGTCAATAATTCATTGCCCCTCCTATATGTGTGTGTGTGTGTGTGTATGTCATATCATCTCACCTCAATTATTTGTGCATTGTGAATTCGAACTTGAGAGAGAGTTTGAGAGTCTTGAAAGAGATTGTGAGAAGATTGTGGGAGAGAGAGAGACATGGAGAGTAAGAGCAGATCTTGGAGAGCCAAAGAGACTTAGTGTTTGCATTAGCTACTGCTATCAGAGATATTATTCAGATTTGGGTGAACTTCTCCATTCTCTCATTGTACTTTGTATCTATGTTGAACAATTGATTTCTAATAAAAGAAGAATCTAGCTGGGTTTTTCCCCTGTCAATGACCTAACTTCTTTGTGTCTCATTGAGTTCTTGGTTGTATTTCATTGTGCATATGGTTTATATAGTTTATGTTCTATCTACAATTACTTATTTTGCAGCATAAAGAAATAACAACATAGAACATCACAATTTCAACATGGTATCAGAGCTTTGGTAAAGACAAACTCAAGAAGACAAGCTCCATTTGCAGTTATCTTTCTATTGGAATATCTCTTGTTGTCCGCTCCATTTGCAGTTTTTTTAATTAAAGAATGTAATTAGTTTCGGTCTTCATAAATGTAATTGAGTCATTATGTAATGTACTTGTCAAAAGAATAAAGAAAATAATTTTTATTATTATTAATGACTTATTAAAAGATGGGTTTCATGCTTGTGTCATCATGTTTTAGGTTGCATATGGTATATATAGTTTATGTTCTATCTACAATTACTTAACTTAGTTTGCAGCATAAAGAAATAACAACAAAGAACATCACAATTTCAACATGGTATCATAGTTTTGGTAAAGACAAACTCAAGAAGACAAGCTCTATTTGATATTCTCTTTCTATTGGAATATCTATTTTTGTCCGCTCCATTTGTAGCTTTTTTTGTTGAAAAATGTAACTAGTTTCGGTCTTCATAAATGTAATTGAGTCATTATGTAATGTATTTGTCAAAAGAATAAAAAAATTATTTTTATTATTATTAATGACTTATTAAAAGATGGGTTTCATATTTGGGTCATCATGTTTTAGGTCAAAGTCCCCATTGAGGACTTCTAGGACTTATTCTGAGTCACTAGAGTCATTGTACATTTAACGAGACCCTTCTTGGGCTTTTGAATCATGTAAAAAGGTTTATTTTTTAGTCAAAGATGAATTATGTCACCTCCACACCAACTCGGCCTAAAGAAGATCAAGTCAGCGTCAAGGAGGGCAATTCGACCTCACCTAAACGCTATATATTGGATCGATCGAATTCATTTGGAGCATCATCCCTCACACAAATTCGATATATACTAAGGCACAAATTCGATATATACTAAGGCACTGGAAAGAGTGTGAAATTGGAGGAGGCTAAAAGGAGTGCGAAATTAGTCAAGAGGCAAGGGAAAGACAAAATCGAAGTTTTGGTGTATCTATCTCTCTCTTGTGTGGGCTACTTTAGGAGATCGAAGTCTCTCAAGCTATATTGAAGTTTCTGCTGCCAGTTGCTGCAAGGACAAGTTTGTTGCTAATAGGTCGAAGTTGTTATTGTTGATTGTTGCTACCTCAAGAAAAGGTATTGGGTCAAGATCGAAGTCACTAGAGCAAGATCGAAGTTGCTAGAGAAGTGCTACATCATATTGTTATTGCTGCTACTGCTGCCAGGTCGAAGATAGTCTCATCTACAAAAGAGGATGAGGCTTGACTTGGTGTGGAAGAAGTTTGTGTCAAAGTCTAGAGTCTTGGATTATCTCAGGAAAACTATTGAAGGAAGAATTACTGACTAGGTTTTCCCCTAGAGTGAGGTTTTTCCCTGGCTATCCACCTATATCTGGTGTCCTTGATCTGTGTGCTACTATTTTGGTAATTGCTTGATGAAATAAGAAAAGAAAAATATAAGAAAGTTAATAAGAAGTCAAGAATATCACAAGTAATTATCAAGTATAAGAAAATATTTTTGTCTTTCTGATTTTCCAACACTTTTTCTGCTAAAAGATCTCTTATTGTCTGCCCCATTGGCAGCGCTTTTTCTGTTGAAATATCTCTTGTTGTTTGCTCCATTTGCAACTCTTTTTTTGTGCTGAAATATCTCTTGTTATTCTTTCTACTTGCTGCTTATTTTCTGCTGAAATATCTCCTCTTTTATTGCTGAAATTTACAACTAAAATTTTACTACTAAATTTTATAGCTGAAATTCTATTGCTGAAATTCACTGCTGAAATTTTACTGCTACCGTTCTTTCATTATTACAAGGAACATTTTATTGCTGAAATTTATTGCTAAAATTTTACTGTTCAAATTTTACTGCTACCGTTCTTCCAAATTTCAAGGAACCCAATATATGATAGTAATTAAGGTGTTGCATGTCTTTAATAGTTGTGGTTTTGATACTTGTTAATGCATGCAAAAGTAGATAGTAGTTTTATTTTTGTTTATGCATGTGCAAGAAAGTGTTGCCTTGAAAAGAAGTATAATGCATAGAAGGTTATGAAAGAATAATTCATAGAAATTAAATGTTAAAGATAGGGGGATTTTGACTCTCTCACATTAAATGAGAATGGTCATAATATTATGGGTTTTGGTAATTTTTTGTATTAAATTTTACTAACAATAGTGGTTGTAGGTAAGAATCATGACTTTTGCAAAAGATGGAATGATAGTTTTCTAAATTAACCTCTTTTGCAGCGATCAAAGATGAATTATAACTAATATCATTGCAGACAATAAAGTCAATATGTACAATTAATATTACATACCTTCATTCTAGGATCAAGATTTGAAGATCTATATAAAATCTGTGGAAGACCTATCCATGCATTGATTCATGATAAGTAACTATGGCACAAAAAGTTCACTCATCTTCATTATAAAACATTACCTCATGTGAGAAATATGGTTTATGAAATACATCAAATTAGAGTGAATCGTGATGGAGTTTGCCAAGTGGTGATCAAGAAGATGCATTTCTTTTGCCAATGACATATGACTTATGGACAGTGGTAACCTATAGAGGCCAGATCAAGAAGGAGCTAAGAACTCCCTTCAATCCCAAAGTATTTTCAAGTCTTATGTTGTTTCTTTGTGTCATTGTTCTTGTTTAGACTTATCTTTATAGATCATTGGTTATTTTTCCTGTATGTGTATTCCAAAGATTCTTTCACTAACTTCTTGATGAGAATGCGATCAAGAAAAATAGAACCTGAAGATCATTAGGGTGCAGAATAGTGCAAAAAGAGTAAACTCCAAGAGGAAGTTGGTGCAAGGATAATGAAAGAGCCACTCTCACATCTAGAAAAGAAAGAAATACTTGCCTCATCACCAAGTATACTTTCATCATGTTTATTTATATTGCTACGATTTCTCTTGCTCTTGTTATGGGATCAAGAGCTACATTTGATGAATGTGAGAAGTTACCAAATCCTTTGTATTAAGATTGAGGAAGGTGTCGAGCCATCCCATGACTTGAGTGGACATGAAGTGGACAAGAGCTCAAGACTTCTGCAAACAAATTGGAATCAGGAAAGAGACCACTGTACTACATAACCCAGAACAAAATGGGCACTTAAGGATCTTTGATTGCCATGTCTACTTTCATGTGCCAAAGGAAAAGAGTGCCAAGTTGGAAGCTTCAGATAAGAAAAGTATGATTGTTGGTATTGTGAAAATTCTAAAGCTTACAGAATATATGTACCTGGACAACGAAATATAAAGTTTAGCAAAGATATAACATTTGATGAAGATGTAGATCTTTGAAAATCCATAGACACTCCTCCTGCTAATGTTGTAAGGCAGGATGATGCGTTGTATGCACAAGAAGATCCCAAGCTTGAGCTTGATCTTGTTGATGAACCCATGGATCCCATGGACTCCTTGGATCCTTCCCCACGTGCTAGAAAAAGATGATTATGGTTTTGTGACACTTTATAGGATGTTGATAGACATGCGGCTCCCAAAGGAACCTTCAGAGAAAGCAAGAAACCATGTCGATAGCAAGGATATGTTGTAGCCATGAGCAACATTATTCAAGTTGAACCATGCACTTTTGAAGAAGTTGGGAAGGCTTAAGTGTGGAAAGATGCAATGGCTGAAGAATATTAGTCTAGCATTCATAATGATGTATGGGAAGTGGTTCCAAGACCCCAAGGAAAATTTGTTGTGTCTTCTAAATGGTTGTATAAAATTGAACATGGTGTTGATGGCAGTATTGAAAAATATAAAGCTAGATTTGTGGCTAGAGGGTTCTCTCAGAAAGAGGGAACTTTATAGGATGTTGATAGACATGCGGCTCCCAAAGGAACCTTCAGAGAAAGCAAGAAACCATGTCGATAGCAAGGATATGTTGTAGCCATGAGCAACATTATTCAAGTTGAACCATGCACTTTTGAAGAAGTTGGGAAGGCTTAAGTGTGGAAAGATGCAATGGCTGAAGAATATGAGTCTAGCATTCATAATGATGTATGGGAAGTGGTTCCAAGACCCCAAGGTAAATCTGTTGTGTCTTCTAAATGGTTGTATAAAATTGAACATGGTGTTGATGGCAGTATTGAAAAATATAAAGCTAGATTTGTGGCTAGAGGGTTCTCTCAGAAAGAGGGAATGGACTATGATGAAATCTTTGCACCTGTTGTCCATTATACAACCATTTGCTCTATTGTGGCACTAGCTGCTAGCCAAGGATGGTCCCTTCACCAAATGAATGAGAAGATTGCTTTTTTGCTTGGCTTCCTCAAGGAAGAAGTATTTGCGGAGCAACCACAAGGCTTTAAAGTACATGATCAGAAAACTCATGCGTTCAGACTGAAGAAAGACCTCTATGGTTTGAAGCAAGCTCCAAGAGCTTGGTAAGCTCGCATTAGTAGCTTCTTGATGAAGCTTAGTTTTACTAGAAGTAATGTTGAACCAAATCTTTACTTAAAAACAGTCCAAGGTATGCCTTTTGATTTTGGTATTATATGTTTATGATTTATTTCTAATTGGTGGTGAACCACTTAACCTCTAGTGTAAGGCGGAGTCAATGTCTGAATTTGAAATGAAAGATATTCACTTGATGCACTACTTTTTGGGTCTTGAAGTATGGCAAAGACTTGGTGAGATTTTCCTTTCTCAACGAAAACATGTTGTCAAGCTACCGGAATGATTTTGTATGACATAATGCAAGTCCATGTGTTAATGTCAGTATTTGCATCCTGCCATCAGTGATCAAAATATACTCTTTTCATATTCATATTAGGGGTCCCACTTAGAAATTTGTTTATCATTCCACTAGGTCATGCAAAAAATTAGTCACTGATGGTAGCCCTAGTCCAAAAACATCACTCTTCCTTAAAATTTATTTGCTTGCTAGCACACTTCCATACCTTGCTGACTATACATCATCCATAAAGTCAATTCATCATGTCATGTCACCATGGAGTCCAATCTTGTCAAGGTCATCATTAGGTTTTCCAGGGTTTTCGTGGTCCAATAAAACTCCATTCCATTGCATAAGGCCAGCAAGTAAAGGGTGATCAAATAGCATCTCTTCACCATGTGAAGATGATTTGTAAAGAGAAATGCTTATTTCATCATGTAATTTTGATTTCAAATGTGAGTTTCATTCCAAGATGTAATTTTATTTTTATTCATGTAATTTTATGTCAATCCAAAAGTAATAAGTACTCAGTTTCCCAAAAGTTGTCAACTCAGTTCCACATGCCAAACAAGCACATGTCAAAGTGCAAAAGTTTTTAGTTCATCAATTGATCAAATGTCAAAGGGAGTTGTCTTTTCCCAAGGGTGCCCAAATCATCATTTTCCACAAGCACTAAACCCTAATTTCCTCTCCCACTGAGCTAAGGTTTGTTATGGAATCAGAGACATCTGAGCAGAGGAGGCATAAGGTAGGTCATATCAGTAAGTATGAGATCATTTCAACTCATAAACATCATGTCTCCATCATTTTTCACGAATTCATTCCAAGAGTCAAATCATTTGCCACTCATAGGGCCACTTTTGCTTCAAAGTATGTTTATGACCAAACAGAGATGAATTTGATAAAAATGAGAGAGGATTTTGTCCATCATAGGTCAAAAAAGAAAAACCTCCTTCAGTTTTTACACAGTTATCATGATTTGGGAGAAATGTCAAAAATATAGGTTCTACAAGAGGTTTTCTACACTTCTGGAGTGACCTTGGGAAAATCATTTTTTCTCCTAGCTGGAGTGTCCAAATGACTTGCTTGATAAGTCAAATGCCAACTATACTAGAAGAGTTTTCCAATGAGTTATCATGAGCTAAATTTGGAGTTGAGGAAGGCCTCCCAAAGTTGCTTGCAACAACAAACTGCATTTTTGCACCCTCATTCCGCATTTTTTTACCAGTCTTGGGAGAAGTGATTTTTGAGGGGTTATACTAGATTATTTTCAATGCTTGATAGGTCCATTGTGTAGCCAAGAGAGAGATCCTTCCAACCAGCTATCATGAGCTCAATTTGGAGTTCAGAAAGGCCTCCAAAAGTGGTCTGCAAAAAGGCGTTGTGCACCTACTTCTGGGAGGGTGCACTTGCCTCTGAGAGAGCGCACTTGCTTCTGGGAGGGCACACTTGCCCAGAAATCACCTCCAAAGCTTCAGCAATGTTGTCTTCAACCTCCAACAAGTGAGTGACAGTGAATTGCACCGTTCTTCTTCCTCCTACAGTGATTCTCTATGGTGTTTTGAAAAGTTTCATTAAAGATTTGGAGTTTTACTCATTTCAAACCCTAATATCTCCCTCAAATCACCATTGCACTCTCAAATCCCAAAGTTATAGTCCCTAAACCTTCATTACCCTTCCCACATTGTAAAAAATCCTTTCCCAAATACCTATATCACTATCCCCTTCCTTAAGCCCTTTTTTCCCAATACCCTAAGCCCTAGGCTACTCATTTGCTTAGGCTCCCAAAAAAACCCCATACCTGTAATAAATTTCCCTATTCCAAACCCCTCTACATTCCTACTCCTTGTCACCTCCCTCATTTCATAAATCCCTTCCCCCATCTCCCTAAATTTCCCCATCACATTCCCACTTCTCAAAATTCATTTTTCACTAAAATTCCATCTCCCTAGGGTTTTGACACTTAGACACAATAAAAGAAAGAGAGGCAGAAGAAGCAGAGATTTTGCTAGATGAGACCCTAGAGAAGCATGGTTTGCTTGAAGAACAAGATGAACAAACACCAAGAGGCAGGTCAAGAACCAGAGGCTTTAAAAGAGCCTTGGAGCTTGAAAGACAAAGGCAAAGAGAGACAGTTGATGAAGCCATCCTTGATGATCAATTCTTGGAGATGATCAAAGAAGACAAGCAAGGCAGGCTTCAAGCCATCAATGACCACTTGGAGAAATTGTTGAAGAAGGCTAAAAGGGACAACAACATTCAAAGGAGGATGGCCAAACATTCTACCAAAAAAAAAAAAAAATTGTAAGGACAAAGCTCAAGGTAGCAAATGCAAAGATGGAAGCCCTAACTCACCAAAAAGAGAAAAAGAAATTGGATATACTTGCAGAGGCTTCACTCCAAGCTTAGCATTCGTCACCAGCACTCTCTCCACCAATTTTGAAGCCATTTACCCATTTTTGCAAAATCTGTGTTTTTCTGTGTATTCCTGAACAAGTTCATATCAGCGAATTGGTGCACTTTTTTGAGGCACTTTTTGAGGAAAAGGAGACCACCAGTGGATTCCAAAGGACAAATACATCTAAGAAAACCACTTTGCCAGCCCTGGTTTGCAGATTTGGCAAGTTAAAAGGTCAAAAAACTAGCTAAAAATCATGTTTCTGCACCTATTTTGGCCTAGGTGTTGTGCACAGAGCAGTCTTGGGAGAATGAAGTTTTGAGGGGTCAAATCACTTTCATTTTGCAAACTGGAGACATATTCAGAAAGTAGACTTGAAGAGCTTTCCAACAAGCCATTTTGGGCCTGATTTGGACACCTACAACTTAGTCAAAATCAGCCTTGAACAAGGAGGGCGCACTTGGCACACTGAGGGCGCACTTGACCATTTGCTGATTTTTGTTGAAATTTCGCTGTAATTTTGACTTTATCTCAAAAATTGATGTTTCCACTTATGTAATTGAGGATGGTAAATGTAATTATGTTATGGATAAGTTACCTACAGTAGATTCATTAGGTATAAGTTGCCATTAAGTCAAATGAGTCAGTTTGAATGTATTTAGGGTGGAGTCACTTAGTGCAGTTCATAATTTTGAGGATCTCTTCCTCACCTCATGGATTCGACCCCTGAGGATGAATGAATGTTGCTTTGATGTTTATTTAGTCCCTTTCTCCACTCTTAGAAAAAGATTGGAATCAGTTTGGATGCTAGCTCATTGATCAAGGACTATTGTACTCAGTTTGGCAAGTTAATAAAGAAGAGCTGCAGTTATTTTTTGGGATATATGTGCTATGAAGTTTATCATTGTTTTTCCTTCAGTGTCATATGTTAGAATGTGTTGTCTTCATGTTCATTACATCTTTGTTGTATGATCTCTTTCAAGTTGATAGGCAGAATACATGCTTGCTCATGCTCTGTTTAGGGAAAGTTTTCATAATTTGTCCATTTTCCTCCGTTTAGGAAGAATACATCTGCCATGCTCTTTCTAGCTCCTCATCAGTCTTAAACAATCTCACCAAATCACCTTTAAGTGCTAAACCTTCTACCTACCTTGCCCCATCGATTGGACTGCAATTCCATCTCATTTTCCTTGACCTAGTCCCCTTGACCTAATCCTCATCCAGCAAGCCCAACCCAAACAAATCGAAACAAACCCTTCTGCACTTCTTAGCTAGCCTAAAACCTTTTCATCCAACCCTCTTGGCTGTGAAATTTGTGGAGAGAGCCCTCTCCGACTTGGGAGGGCTAGATACCAAGTTAAAAGGATGGTCTGTTTACCTCTATTGGGATTCCTTCTTCAGCCCTAGGAATATGGCAGAGTGATAACACCATGAATTCTCCAATGGAAATGAATTTCAAGAAGCTATGTGGTGAAGTTGTAGGTCTTGATTTGGCAAATCCTTCTAAGTATCATCAATTGATTAGGGCACCGATGTTCTTAATGAACACTAACTGGACATATGTTTTGAGGTCAATACTCTAAACCAATATATGATAAAGCGATCACATGCACACTGGATTGTTGCAAAGCATGTGTTGATATACTTGCATAGGACCATCAATCTTGGATTGAGATATACTGCTAAAAATGTAAGACTTCATGGATATACAGATGTTGACAGGGCTAGTAACTCTACTGATAGAAAGAGCACTTCTAGGTGTTGCTTTAGCTTGGGATCTGCCAACGTCTCTTGGATATAGTTGAAGTTGGGTATATTGTTGCTAGCATGGCTAACTGTGAGGCAATATGGATGAGGAAGCTCTTTGGAGAGCTATTTGAGCAAATTCCAGACACAACAGTTATATATTGTGACAATAAGAGTGGGATTCGTCTTATGTTCCATGCCAAGTCCAAGCACATTGAGATCAAATATCACTATATCTAGGGTATGGTGCAGAGAGGAGCAGTGAGGCTCCATCATATTGTGACTAATGATCAGATAGCTAGCATTCTTACCAAATCTTTACCGAAAGGAAAGTTCTTGGTTTTTAGCGAGCAGCTTGGACTTATGGACGTGACCCTTCCGAAAAGCGGCCACAGCAGATCGAGAACATTGAGCTGCCTTTCCCCCTGTCAGAGCTCACAGGATTAGGGAATGATGTTGAAAAGCTCCTAAGGATGAGGGACCTCTTGTGTAGTGTGTGCCACAAGAGTAGGCCTCAATATGCATCTGACCCACAGTCTGGGACGTGGGAAGAGCCACCTATCTGGCCAATAGGTGTAGTGAGACTTGTCTAGGATGCAGGTGTTCCACCACTTGACATTTAATGAGACTTGGATGTGCGAGATCCTTGTCATGTGTTGACAAGTGGATCCCCCCAAGCAGTGATGAGCCTTGTATGTGCGAGATCCCTTGTCATGTGTTGGCAAGTGGATCCCTCCAAGCAGTGATGAGTCTTAGATGTGTGAGATCCTTGTCATGTGTTGACAAGTGGACCCCACAAGCAATGATGAGACTTGGATGTGCGAGATCCCTGTCATGTGTTGACAAGTGGATCCCCCCAAGCAGAGATGAGCCTTGGATTTGTGAGATCCTTGTCATGTGTTGACAAGTTGATCCCCTAAGCAGAGATGAGCCTTGGATGTGTGAGATCCTTGTCATGTGTTGACAAGTGGATCCCCCTCAGCAGAGATGAGACTTGGTAGTGCGAGATCCTTGTTGGCAAGTGGCATTGCCCCCATGTGAATATAGGGTGATGCATGAATCTCCCCTATGATGATTCTTCTTCATTAGAGTGAGACATCATTGTTCCAGATGATACAGAGCAAAGATAAACAGAGATGAGCAAAGAAAGCAAAGATCTTTTTTGCAGAAAGAAATTCCTCCCTAGCTGAGAGGGAGTGTTGAAAATTAGCAGCTCATGGATGAATTTATAAAAATAGAATTTCTAAAAATAAAGTCTTAAAATATATTTTCTAAAATAGAAAGTCTCAAGTATGAATTTCCAAAAATAGTAAATCACCTTGCATCAATTGGTAATCAAGCATTGTTGGTGGAAAATCTCTTTTGATCACCAATCAATCCTAATAGTTCAATTTTGACTTAATCATCAATATTATTGTTAATATTATTATTACAATTATTATATTATTATATTATTATTAAAAAGAAATCCAAGTCTCTCAATCGTGAGACTAAATCATGTCATATGTAACTCCCCTCAATTAATGCATATGTTACTCTCTCTCTCTTAATGGACTCATTCCTCTCTCTTTAATGCTCTTACGCACCTTTGACACTCTCTTACACACTTTAATGACTTGTCATAAAAAGATTCTTGTCAAACCTCTTTAACGCATAAGTTACACTTCTCTCCTAACTGCATAAGTTACACTCCTCTGCTTTATGGCATAAGTTACACTCCTATTTTGGCATAGGCATGTGTTTTTCTCCTCCTTTATGTCAACATTTCATTGCCCCTCCTATATATATGTGTCTCATATCATCTCACCTCACTTGTGCATTGTGAATTTGAACTTGAGAGAGAGTTGGAGAGACTTGAAGGAGATTGTGAGTGAGAGAGAGTTGGAGAGTAAGAGCAAATCTTTGAGAGCCAAAGAGCTTCAGTGTTTGCACCAGGTACTGTTATCAGAGATATTCTTCAGATTTGGGTGAACTTCTCCATTCTCTCATAGTACTTTGTATCTTTGTTGAACAATTGATTTCTAATAGAAGAAAAATCTGGTTGGGTTTTCCCCTTGTGAGTTTTGCCTTGGTCATTGACCTAACTTCTCTTTGTCTCATTGAGTTTTTTGTTGTCTTTCATTGTGCATATGGTTTATATTGTTTATGTTCTATCTACAATTACTTAACTTATTTTGCAGCATAAAGAAGTTCTAGATTTAAGTGATTGTAACAACATAGAACATCAAAATTTCAACGGACACATGTTGAGGAAAAGCATTGGAGCAAATAACTACCTTGGCAACACATGTTGACAGGTGTTCAACACAAGAGGACAAGTGGGAAGCAACTAGAAGAGAAGTGCCTTGCATGAGGACACTTAGAAAAGGTAGCATTGGGCAAACTACATGTTGGATAATGCACCATACTGAAGAGGGGTGTTGAGCCCAAGGAGGATAATGTTTGTAAGGCATGCCACTCTAGGGTTGGTAAATCCTAGTGTGACACTTGTCATCCTTGTATTGTAGATCACTCCAAGTGGGGATGCCTTGTTGATTTATGTCTAAGGTTACTTGTGTCAACTTAATCCATATTTTATGGCAGTCTCCCTCACCTATTCTATATAAAGGAAGAAGAGAGCCTTCGCCATTACTCAATAATAACGTACTACTTATTCTATCTTTGATATTGTCTTGGAGAAATCTTGGCGTGAGCAAGACCTAGGGTTCGTGATGTAAACTCCCGAAAAAACATGCAAATGGATGATATCGCTTCGGTGTTCTTGGGGAGTTGCTCTTCTGAGATGCAAGAGGATGTTAGGGTTTGTACCATCCAATAAAACCATAGAGAAAAACATAACACTAGAGGAGTTGATGACTTAAATACAATATTTGCTTATTAGCTTGAGTTACTCACACCTTGTATTGTCTTGTAAAGGTCGTGACTTTAGTTGTGAAGCGCGAGGAGGTAGCACTAGCGTTCCAACGTTAAAAAAGACATGATGAAAAGAGATACCACTTTAGGTGTTGTTGCAACCTTGTGCTTGTGACGTATCACTGCCCAAATTTTACATGTGTAATAAAATGTGCAATCCACAATGCACAATCCCATGGAACCTTTTAGGAAGGTCACCCACTGTCACCTTAGCAACCTATCAATTCTTCCCTGACTCAAGGGGGGCTTCCCTACTAGGATCACTAAGGCTTAGTTGAAAGACCAGAAGTTGACATCAATAGTAGCCTTAGTGAAATGGGTTTTTGGATGTTCAAAAAAAATGGAAAAAAAAAAAGGTGATGGAGGGATATGAAGATTAGTGTCAATATCCTACTAGGACTATAGGTTCAAGAGGAGTCAAGTAGCAAAATAAGATCAAGAAGAAAACAGTCTTAGGTCAGTTATCTAGTGCTTATACATTAGGGCAAGAGGTTAGAACCTAACAGACAAATTAACCCCTCGACTAATCAAGGAAATTCCCATGGCCCCACTAGTAGGGATCCCTCCAAGAAGAAAACCTTCAACCACTAAATCAATTATGTCATGAAATAGAATCAAAACCCTTACTAAGGAACTTTAAAATATGACCTAGCAAGGAGGATTAAAACTTACCCCAAACCAACAAAGGCAAGCATGCGAGAAGAGCCTCTAGACATCCTCCTTTTAAGTGACAAAGTTGCCCTTCAAATGGATCAATCTTAATAGCCTTGTGGTACTTTTGAGTAATTACAATGATGCCTTTAATGATGTAGAAAAATAACAAATAAAGAACAACTTCCAAGTCAAAAACATTCACCACATAGATAGGCCCTTAACACCAAAAAAGCTCCCAAAAATATATTCCCATTAAGCTACAAGGAGAGGAGTGCTCTCACAATCCAACCATGAGTGAAAATGGAGGAGTGCATCTCTTTCTATAGGTGATGCATATCTTCCTTTACAATAAAATAATAATTCTTTAAGTGATTCCTTAGATCATTTAGAAAAACCACGAAATTCTGAGCAATCTGAATTAAAATTTCTTCTCACATAAACACAAAATTTCTCTCCTAGATGCAGCAGAATAAGAACAGAAATAAAAGCATTCAACAACACAGACATGTCTAGGGAACCCAACTGGGAAAAAACCCTCTGCTTGCTATTGAGAATTCTATTGAAGAAGGTTGAACAATGGATCTTTTAAAAAACAATAAAGTTTCATTAGAGAACAACCATGTTCTCTCTGTTTACACTAAACAGAAACACCATTGCTTGCACCTTGATCCAAGGAATTCATCCTTCTTCAAGCTCCCACAAGCCTTTCCTAGGCTCAGTCTCCTTCTCTCACAAGCTCCACGCACAGACTTGAGCTTCCTATTGCATGGTCTCACCAAAACAATGATTAAACGTTTGCCCTCGTTCTTCCTTTTAAAGGAAATTCGAATGGTTAAAATGAATGAGTTCTATATTAGGTAAGTCAAACTGTGGTTCACAAGTTAACAAAGGCTCATTACTAGTGTTAATTCATTCTTCCTAAATTTTAGGAGGTTAACTCAACTCTTCGTCTTGTTCCCAATACAACTCACACTAGAAGACAAATAACTCGGCCTTCTATTTTAACACATTGGTTAACTGCTTCATAACTTGTCCAGGACTCCTCTTTTTTAGGAGCTCGAGCATGCCAAAGAAGTAACTCATTCTGGCACCTATGATTAAGGCACAAATCAAGGAACTCGAACTCGAACTCGCTACTATTTTCAACATATCAAGCTAAGTAAATCAAAATTCTAACTAATTAAGCTATCATAACAATAAAATAAAAGTGGTCAAGCCACATGTACAATGATTTGATGCATTAACACCCACAAGAGGGGCCAATCCTTCCAAGCAATGTTAATAATGATCCAAGCTTCCACTTCAAGATTGCAAATGGTCTAAAGCTGATGTAGATAGTCAACGTTCCATGAAAGATGGTGGTCCAATGCTACCCCAAGTCAAAAAGACTCCAACGTCCTCCCTTTCTAGTGCAACGGCCTCATGAATAAGCAAAAATGTACCCTCCAAAGGGAGCGGTATCATGATAACAGCTCCAAAAATCATATCAAATATTGGCCCAAAGCCTCCAAAATAGTGTCCCAAAGGAGGGCCCATGGTCATACCTTGAGTGAAGCACTCCCTAGAGCATGGGAGATGTCCATATAAATCAAAAATCGGGTCATTAAACCCCCATTAAGCCACCTGACATCAAATTATAAGGAAATAAATCCTCATTCCAACTCATCATTCTTCAAGATAGTCCATCCAAACCTTGTCCACATCATCTAAGGCATACCAAGAGAGTGACACATCATCCAAATCATCGTTTCCACATCATCAAATTACCCTATTGTTGTAATAAGTGCAATTGACCCTCAAATAAGGTGAAAATCAACTCCCAATGATCCAATAAGGATGCCCAAGAGATGTCCAAGTGTCCTTAAATAGCCCCAAAACTATCTCAAGAGGTATGATCCACGCCTCAAAAAATGTTAAATGCTTCAAACAATGTGAACTACCTTAGGAAATGTGAATATGCCTGAAAATCAAACTGCAACCATATGCTCATACCATGTCATGTAAACCACCCCGCTCATCGTGATCCAACAAGTAATAAATGTAGCATTTTACTAGAGTTACCCCTGCTAGAAGGAAGGATAACAAGACAGCTAGAGGCTAGGGCAAGATCATAGAGTCCTAAATCAATAGCCTTGCTTGATGAGGGTAATCTTGAGCTCGAATCTATACATTGCTTGGAAGAAGGCTCGTGTAGTGTACTCTTCGATGTCCAATGGAGGTCTTGGTCTTGTGTCGATGTAAGAGTTGAAGATTTAGATTTTGGGAGTTAAAACCCTAAGATGGACATGAAAACATGGATTCTAGTGCCAGAGTTGTCTTCTAAGCCTTGAACTTGTGTTTGTAGGTTAGATAGGGTTTGTAAACCATAAGGAAGCTAATAGCACTAGTATGGAGACGTTGAGCATGGGGAAATGCTTTGCTTGGAGAGCTTGCGATGAGACAAGCTTGATAAAAGACCAAGGGTAGACTTGTTGTTGATGCTAGCTTGATGTAGAGCCTTTGGTGTGGCTATCTAGCTTGGTGGGATGCCTTGAGTGGCACTTGTATCCCTGATTAGCGTTGTTATAGATGGCAAATGCCCTAGCTAGGTTTGGAGAAATGTTATCGGAACCGAACCAGTGATCGAACCAAAAAACCCTCTAAACCAGGATCTAGTAGGAAAAAAAAACAAGACCAAAAAAGCAGTTGACCAAAAACACATCAAATATTCAAATTTTAAATAAAAACATATATACCATATGCATTCCTATGAATCCAAACCATTTATACACAAATAAGCAAAAGTTCTCATTTATATAGCATGTAAGGGTGCACATAACCAAAATAGCATCAAGTGCAATCCATCTATGAACCAAAAATACATCAACAAATATGCTCTAGATGACCTCTAACATCCAAAAAGAATCATGCTACAACAAATACCTACATATCATCAAAATCATTGCTTGTACTGGTATCTTCGTCATCAATATCACCCTCTAAGCATTAAAATAAGATAGAAAAAAGGTAGCATGTCAAGTCAAGATTTTGTTCGAGTGATGGGTACAGTTTTAGTAGGGACATGATAGAGGAGTTCGAGAACCAATGCCACTAACATCAAGGCACATAGAGGCCTTGGTTTGCTGTTGATTAAATACTAGTTCCATACCCTCATAGATGACAAAATCCATTAAAAACATTGCAATCCTCGAAATCCTGAAATCCTGAAAACTGTTAAGCATACTAGATTTTGAGTGAGATCTAAAATTCTAACCACTCTCAAACATCGCGAGTCATTTCATGGAAATGTTAAAAATTTCAGTAAAAGGATGAAAATGAAAGATAAAGGAGAATGTCAAGGTGTACAGAACTAACAGTTCAGTGCAAAACCGGCTTGTTCAGTGAAAAAAGGTAAGCTCAGTACAAAATCGGTCAGTTCGATACTGAACCAGCCATTTCCAGTTCCAAATCTTGAACCAGACCGATTTGACCCCCAAACCGGTTAGACCGATGAGTTCCACCAGCTCTGGTTCAGTTCCAATAACAATGTTTTGGAGACATTGGAGACTCCTAGCTTGTGATAAGCTTGATGGGCTGTCATGTACCATCTTCTAATAAGCTATTGGTCTATACTCGTAACTTCATTCTTATGTATATATGAAATGGACTTTGCTGTCCAAGCTTTGTGCATGACTTGCAGATCTGATTTACAGCTTTCATTCTCATGGTGAATAAATAGTTTCTAGAGTTATTTGGCATGCTAATTTTTATGTTACATGTAACTTCTCACCCCACTCTCCAGCCCAGATGTGAGAGAGAGATATTCCTCATGGCTCACAAAGAGGCTCAATAAACAATTGATTCACAAAGAGCAAACATATCACAGGCAAGATTTGAATTCACCTGGGAACAATAACAATTCATCCTCAACCACCTGAGCAAGACCTAATTGACAATTGGTGTGTTG
This sequence comes from Pinus albicaulis, assembly GCA_034641835.2. Lineage (NCBI taxonomy): Eukaryota > Viridiplantae > Streptophyta > Pinopsida > Pinales > Pinaceae > Pinus > Pinus albicaulis. The sequence continues at coordinate 616,702,437 of CM076570.1, read as the reverse complement.
ATTTATCATGGACAGTTGTTGAGTGATTCGACAAGTATATAGAAGCAAAGCAGATTTAATGTTGTGATAAATCCACTGTTAATAATAATTTTCAGATCTATTATATATGTTGGGATTGTGCCAAGAGCTGGAGCCTAGAACATAGTTCCCTTCAAGGACAACTGTTCCATGTTTATTTTATTGGGCTGCCTTGTGTATTTGGTTGGACAGAAGTGAAATATATAAAGCTGTAATATATATTTCAGATTCATCCCTAAGGCTGAAAGATCATAGTTAATAGATCCATGGAACCTAAAGGTTGAAATGAAATTTCTAATTGCATTAAGCACAGATTACCTGAATTTCCGCATTTCCTTCTTGGACTAGTTACTTAGCTCTCTGTGGATTCATTCATAGATCTTTTTATCTTTATTTATTGTCATTAGCTTAGATCGAGGAGCTGCTATAGCACTCCCACTTTGTATTACACTGGTGGTACTCTTTTGCTCCCATTGACCTACTTTTGTGATCATTTGTTGGACATAGATAAAATTATCTTATCTTAGCTATTTTATCAAGCAATTAATTTTAGATACACTGTACCATGTGTTCGAGAGTACATGAGAAGTCTTGAACAAATTTGAGAGTTAAACTACATTTGAAAGGCCTTGAATACCCTTTATCTAGTTCTCTCCGACACTATCCATTGTCAACCCTGAGCTTGTTTGAGTTCATCCTTACAATGCTCCATAAAGGCTCAATTAGAAAGTTCTAGCATATAGACACAATAGTACACCTATTCAATTAAAATCTCACAATTTTATATTAGCCTAACCAAAACAAAAAACTCATTATAATATTTTTCCCTATCAAGGTTCTTATTGCAGGATTCCAATACTATTTATAATAAAGGGAGAATCATGTATTTTCTCAAGACTCATACACATGGATATGTTATGACTTTGCATGATGCTTTGTTTGGGGCTAGGTAGCATGGATACCCATACCCAGGGGTTGAATTCTTCATGCTCACACCCATACCCACATACCAGAAACATACCCGTACCCACACCCTGCAATACCTTCAAATACCTTGGCATACTCTAGGCAAATTTGGAGATGTACTCTGATTTCAGGTAAATCAACACCAATTTTTGCATGAAAATAAACCCCAATATGGTTGCATTTGGGTGGGCCCAATTAAAAACTCTAAAACTAAGTGTTACCCCATTTTACAGCTTCAAACCTTATTTCATGCTCACTTTTACATTTTCAACTTGGCTATGTAAGCCTGAAAGAGACCAACAAAGAATAAGAGACTAAGGAGGGCATTGTTCATTGTTTTTATTACAGAAAATTGGTGTCCATGCCAGCAGTTTAACATTAAGCATTTTCCATCATTATCGACATTCTTCTTTCCCTGAATCCCCACATTTTAGTTTCATAAAGTTTGAAGTTTCAGACTTTCCTGTTTGAGATTTCCATGCCATGTCTAGAAAGGGAGGGAATGCCAATGCTCAATGTTGAATGACAAATGTCAATTAATGAATGGTGGACACCATAATGATTTGAATCTAAAAGTGAATCCAAACCATTGCTCATTTACATTAATGTCAGTTCTCTTTTAAGCGTTTTATCAATATATTATTGTTTATACAACATTTGATATATGTACCCCTAACGTACCTATACCCTCACAACTTAGGTTTGAAGGTTCACCATGACTACCGTAAGGGATTCCCTGATAATAACTTAAGTCTTGTATATTTTTAGAGACCTTTTAGTTGCTTCCAGTCCATCAAACTATCTCACTCGCAGAGATCAGACTTACTGTGTTTCAAAAATCAACTCTGTTTCACTTATCATCTAATAACTGCAGAAGTTTCCCTCCGAACAAAATGCTGCAAAAAAAACCTTTACTCTAAATTCGAGCACTGTCTAATTATCTCGTGCATTTAAAAGAAACGTTTGCTCTCATTTTGTAAATGAAAAGAAAGGTTACAAACAACCTTTCCACCCTAAATTTGAATGCACGGGGAAACCTAATCTTAGAACCTAAGCTACCGTGAGCATTTGAGTTGGGAGAATACAAAGTAATTTCCGTGCATTTTGTTGTGCAGTGTTGGCAATATGCTGAAACAAGCATCGGTCTTAACCTAGTAGATGACAGGATACATTCCAAAGAGTTCTTCCAAGATATATTAAAGGGCGGGGATATCTAGTGTATGCGCCACAAAGCTTATAGTTGCAGAATACAGATCGTCGAAATTGAATTTCAAGATATATTAAGAAGAGAACATATATAATTAAAAATTTCTTTATCGAGAAAATTCATGATAAAGCTATCTAGAAAGAAACCCTAACTATTTTAGTGCACAGTTTTAATATAGCATACGTGCACGAACTCTGGCGTCGAGCTCCTTGTGCTGGAGAAGCTTATTCCTGTACTCTCTAACTGCGTGTAGACGGGCCGCCGCGTCGTCTGCTTCCGCCATGATTTTTCCCTCTGTTCTGTGCCGCCTCTCTAGTTAGTTTCAACGGCCTTTTCAGCCTTCCTTCGTGCTCAATATTTCAGGACATACAAGGGTTTGAGATCCAGAGCAGAGATGCAGGTTAGTCTGGTTTAAAGATCTAGTTGGTTTTTCGGTGCAAACTCATCAACGGAAATAGTTCCTTTTGGCCTTTGCCTTTACCTTTTACCTTTTGGCTTTTGCCTGGCTTCGTTGTAACGTGAAATGCTCCAGTTCGGGGTTTTGAGACAGAAAAATGTCTAAATTGTGGATATTAGTGAACGGATTAGGGTCAACTTGGAAGGGTTTCAAATGAACTTTCAGGCTTCAAATGAATTTTAACGGCTCCTATTTCCTTTCTTGTTTTTCAGGCTTCAAATTAATTTTAACTGCTCCTATTTCCTTTCTTCTTTGCATGTTCTTAAGAGCTTCTTTGGAAAGGTTAGGTCACTTACAATGTTTTATACAAAATTAAAATAATGTTTGGTAGGGATGGTGGATTGGTTAATGTTTGGTATGGATGGTGGATTGGATTTCTAATGTGGGAATATATTCAGAGGAAATGAATTGAATAGAGGAAAAGAGTTGAATACAAGAGCAAATGGAGAAGCAATCTATCTTACAGGCTATTTTTAGCCTCGTGGACATTAAAAATACTTTCTTTCTTACCATGGTTTTTTCATTAGTTTTCTTTTATGGTGTTGCCCAATGAAACTTTAGAAAAGTGAGGAAATATGGCTTTTTTCTAATAGTGAAAAACACTGGTGTAATTAAGTAAAACTAAAATTTAGAATATATTTAAAAAATATTGTTTTTTATCATAGTATTAAGGATATGGAGATTTTTGAGGATTTAGAATTAAAATGTGATTAAATATTGGATACTCTTCAAGATTTAGAATTAATATGTGATTGAATATTAGATGCTCTATAGGTTGAAAATATATTAGTTGGAGTATTTATTTGGAGAGTGAAGGAGATTAGTGTTTTGTTCATGTTCATCGAAATCATTCAAAGCTACTAAAAACTCAATGTGGAAGAAAATTAGGCAACTAAGTGAGCATGTTTATTAGGGGAAGTTCATTTCATAATATTGAATTGTTAGGTGAAGCAATAAACATTTCAATTGTGACTTACATTATAACATACCTAATCCATTAATGCTTGATTAAGGATATCCAAACCCGACCTCTAAGGTTGATCTATGGAGATGAGGTTATCAAATTCTTGTTTCCTTTAACCATCTTAATCCTATTTTTTGAGACCACCATTGTCTTTCACTCATCAAGAGCTTTCCACTTAAATCAATTTCATCCAAATCTGGGCTCTGGACATAAATTTATGCTTATTTGAAAATATGTCATCTAAATGCCTCATTAGCATTTGTATTAATGCCACGTGGCAATCATTTATGTCCTCGTGTCCCTCGCGTACAACACCATGCCATGTCAACTCGTCACGCCAACATGCCATGTTGGAAAACCTAATAGGCAGTGTCCCAACCTCTTGATACTTGATCATCCAACTTTCTATAACCCAATATCGGGGGAAAGTTAGTTGCCAAGACTTAGCCAATGTTTTGGCATCTCGACATTTGATACCCCAACATTCAATAGTTCGACGGCGTGAAGTCCCAAAACCTAATTAATAGACCATCAACTTATAGAGATTTGCCTTTCTGTCCAATGATGTTTCTATCCAACAAGTCATCGGGCCACTAAACAAAATAAAAATCCCACTCATGATAATCAACTAATCCAATAATGGACGTTAATTGGTCGTTATAATCTATGTTATTCAACAAACTTTTAAAGGTTTGTTAATATCAAGGGTTTGCATTGGAGGTTGTTTGATGTGTTACCCCACACCCGATAGCCTAACATCTTGTCCTTCTAGACTTAAGCTTCTTTTAGCTAACCACTTGATCATCCCCACCCACCCTGCTAGACCAAATTACCCGAGGCTAAGGCCAAAAACCTCCAATCCCCAAATTTCTAAAGCTTCCACTAATAACCTTGAAAATCCAAAGTGTCGTCCCCAAAATTCTAAAACTTCCACTAAGCTCCCAAGCCTATTTCGGAGGACTGAAAATGACTCTAATAAAGCAGAAACATTGCCCAAAGACTTCTAAAGACTCATAAATCCTCTCTAGCGTATGAAGGCATCCCACAACATTGTCTTCAACCTAACATCTCCTTAATAGAGATATAAAATAAGCAATGGAAAAAATATTCTAAACTTCACCCAAATGAGATGATATGACTCTCGTTCCTTTGGGCTACAAACTACCAACAACACATTATCAACTCAAACGCCCACAAATAGAGAGGCCAACATTTTGGTTTATCTCTAGAGGAAGGACAACCTTCCATCACTGAAGAACTATCAAATCTTCTCATTCAAAACATGGATACAAACTTAGTTGTTTCCTCCCATAGCTAGCCTAGTAAAAGCCACTCATTTTCCATAATGCATGAAGAGTCTTAGAGCTCAAGTCAATTTATACATTCACCTTACTAAACCATGCATCTTGTATTCATCACACATAACTTATTTAAGAGAAAACCTCTATATATAACATTCCATAATAAAGGAATTTAGAATTATTAACCAAAAATCTTGTAGAAAAACTCTTAGTTGCTCATTACAAACATACATAATAACTAACATAGCAGTAATCATGAAACATTAAACATCAATTTCATTTCATTAAAAGAGAAATAGATAAATTTATCTGATTCACTTATGCTTGCTGGAAACTAAAGAAGGGGGAGCCACTCTCCACCCAATTGTTGGCACAACTACATTGCATATTTCTTGCAGCTTACCAAGCAAGATTTAATGCCTTAAGAAGAAGATTTTCTCAAGGTTCTACAAATTTCAAATTAGAGTAGAGGACATGAAGGCCATTATCATTTGTATACGAGAATCATGATTATGTTTTTCAATTTTTAAGCCCAATCCTATTAACACAAAAAAAATATGGCCACCATAGGACTACATGGCACAAAAGGGTTCCCTTCACTAGTCTAGTAGTACCTAGGTGCTTCTCCCTTTCTCAATGCCTTGTGTGCTTCAATAAGACAAACCATTCAAAAAATCCTCCTAACCATCTGACTCAGATTGAAGGCTTCCTCACTAATTTCCTTAACTAATTTAACTAAAATCACAACTCCACACAAGTCTATTGTGAATCAAAGGGTCATTTTTCACCCCTTGTTCATAGCCTCACGTGTGGTTCAATTTCTACTCACATATTCGAGTACTTCACTAACACACATTCTCTAGTCGTCTCACACCACTCTCGCATTCCTCAGCTACTCTCTCCTTACTTCTCTCTTTGCTCTTCCTCTTCGTTTGTTCTCACCCGTGTGCGCACTACCCAACATGATAATTCAGGGTCCCTCCTCGGGTTGTGTGGTCAATCAAAAGTCTCCAAAATAGGTACATAGCCCACACTCTTGAAATAGTTCAGTACCCCCCTCCATTCTTCTCATTATTACTTGAAGTTAGGTAGTTCAACTACAAAATCAAAGATCAGGACGATTCATTCAAGTAAGATAGAAAACTTCCCAAATCCCACTTACAATATTCTCCTCAAGCATCAGAATCCTTGATCTTTAACAATATATTAAATAAGAGTTAATATTTACATCAAATAAAGCCTATACAAGCACCCATTGTAGTCATTTTAGCATTATCAATCTCAGTTACATATTACAAAACTCGGAGTTTAAAAAAGGGTGTTACATGCATATTGTAATAATGTGTATTATTTTATTACTATGCCTAACGTAGGCTTGGTCCCACCTTTTACTTAAATAAATACATGTTTTCACTATGTTTATGGGGACTTGTTCTTTAATTTGTTTATTTTCCATAATAAAAGTTGCCATTTTTTTCTCTGTAAATCATGTGCATGTGTGTGCGCACACACACACACACATATATGTGCATATGCATATTTACGTGTGTGTGTGTAACAAAAACTCATATAATATTGAATAAACTCTATAGATAACCCATGCCATTAAAAATTGAAATGTTGAGGGGTGATGGAGGAAGATCTAGTTTAAGTACTCTACATACCCCTTTGAAGGCCAAGGGTATCTTCAATCATTGAGGTAGGTCAAACGATATTGTGGCAGAATATTGGAATGGGTCTTAGGCAACCCATAGGAGGGGGCTTCCCTTGGAGTTCTTTTCTCCTCGGAGACCTAAGGTACTAAATTAAAGGATTATGGGTATTACCAAGACTAGGCTTTTTGATGAAATAAGAGATAATAAGAACGTTAATTTAGGTGCATGACAATTATTGAGGAGCTTGATGATTTGGAAGGATAAGAGGATGTGAAGGTAAAGGAAACATGCTCTAAAGTTGTGCCAAATATTATTGCTAATGAAGTTGAAAGAGATGTTACCTAATGACCCTTTAGACAAGGTTTTTCTACAAAGTTTAAAAATTAAAGAGGATCAATGATGAGGGATTAGAAGGGAGAATGATATGAGATGGGAGGAGGAATTTAAGAAAAAGTGTGTACATCTAGGTTGGAAGATTTCTCAAGAGTTATTGAAAAGCCAAATATCGTGTTTTAGATCAAATATTAGGTCTAGAATTGAAGGACTAAATTGGTAAGTTACCCAAAAAGAGTATGCAAGAGAAAACCCTTAAATATCCAATAGAAAACAATGGTAGTTGATGCTAGGTTATATGATAGTGTTTTGTTTCTTGGTTACGAGTTGGATGGATTTTTGTTTTCAAATTGGAAAAAGGTTTGAAGAAATTTAATAGGTAAAATTGGTTTTGGGTATTTCTAAGTTGTTTGTGATTGATTCAACCAAACTCAATCAAGCTCTCAAGACTTTCTTTAGAGCATTTATTAAAGAGGGTTTGCAAGTTTTTTGAGTATAGTATTGAAAATTATATGGATTTTGATAATAGTTGTTAGGACAATTCTATGTATTTAGTACCTATAATCTTACTGGAGATGGGTTTAAAGGAGGATATGCATGATGCTAAAATATTGTGATGAGTGAGTGAAAATATGTATAGATGATTGCATTTTTGTAAAGATGCCACTTAGTTGTGCTGGATGTCACATTCATGGACATATACCTAAGGATTGTGTTAAAATGTTCACAAAGTGAGAGTGGAGAAGAAAAGTGAAGATGGAGATTGGGAATGCATGCATGGGAAGTTCAATTTTGGACATAAGGGAAGATAGTGGTAAGGAAGAAAATGGAAAGGGATTTCCTACAACATAAAAAAAAATACCTATCTTTTTCTCAAGAAAAAAGGGGTGGGAGATTAGGATTGAGGATGTTGGAAATCCCAAAGAATGCCATGATGTTATTGCAATATTTTAAGAGACCATCTATTGTTCTCTTGAGATTGTTGTTAAAGGGATGGGGAAGGTTGCATAGTTCAAGGCCATGAATCTAGAATTAGGTGTTGAGCAGGAAAATCCCCTTTGCGGACAGAGGCGATCAGTATAGCCCTAGGGTGGGTCTAGCAACAAGGGAACATGTTGGACTTTTGGATTCCTAGCTTATAAATGAAAGACGAATGAGGATAGATACCATACCTTGGTCCAACACTTTTGTCGTGACTTGCAGGAGTGATCCTTCGATCTTTGTCTTCACATGTCACGGTCCGTCAGTGATGATGTCTGTGTACCTACACAAAGATCAAGTGAACGATGACAACATACAAGAATGTACTTTCACTTACAGCTATTCGATTGGTTAGGGAGAATCAAACATTTTGCATATAATTAAACACAAAATTGGAACCAAAAAACCAGTCATGTATTATTGATAGAGAAAATAATTTTACAACCTTAATGCCTTGACATTGCAAGCCTCCTTCGACAGGTTCAGTCGGGCGTGTCTCGAGCATTCGTTCGAGATCGGATTCGATGAGGCAATGGGCCTAAACTCTCTCTCAAAAATGGATTCCTCTCTGCCTTATTCTACACACCAGCTATAGTAATGATTGTTTCAGCTAGTTGAATCAATGTGAGAAGAAAGAATTTATAAGAGAGGAGGAGATGGTTTGGGATCCCTCATAAGGTGGAGGAGAGGCCTAATCCTTTGGGGGGTTGCACAATTGTAGGAAACAACAAGCCAAAGGGAGGAATTCGACGTTATTTAGTCGAACAAACCATGATGACTCCGCTCACGAAGTTTTTAAGCATCGAAACTTCGTTTGTATTTTAAAAAAATTTCCAAAAACAGCTTGGCGTGGGTGCCCTTTTAAGACAGAGCGCCGAAGGGTGCGGGGCCCAGTGTTAATTTCTCCATGGGCACGAGGCCATAACTGCCTACCAGTGCCGACCCAAAATCACATGTTTTTGAGGGTCTGTTTGAGGAATGACCAACAGAGAAAATGTTCTTGACATGCCAAGGGATGCAATGATACTTTTTGCAACGTATGACAGTACACATAAGTCACTGAAATGGTCCTCCAATGTTCAGGATGGGGATTGCAGGGATAGTGACAAAATACTGTGTAATATATGCCCCCTAAATCATGAGGTCCAAGAGAGAGGGATGGGTGAAATGCTTTATGAGAACATACCCAAACCAAAACGCTGCCAACAGAAGACCTGCAAGAACAAGCACAACCGATATCTCTAATACATAAACATGTGGTATGGGCGCAGTCATCCATAATAGAGTATATTCAATAATAAGATCCAAGGTATGGACGCAACCATCCAGTAAGAAGGATCATCAAATAGACTAGGGTATGGTCGCAGCCATCCAATCAGAAGAGTCATGCATATAGTCATGATAAACCAAATCGTCTCGCAGCCTAGATTTTATTAAACAAAACCCAGGGCCCTGCGCTCCATCTTGACCCAAACAAGTACAAATTCAAGCATGAGAATTACTAAGATGAAGTCGAACATGCTAGAAAATTGCCTGATTACTAGCCAATGATGAAAGTTGTTAACAAGCATGAGAGAAACCACCAGTGATGACAATGGCTCTCAAGGTACAACTAGTATAATCCACGAAATGCGAACAGTGAGCTGGAGTCAAACACCCGCGAAATCACTCGATTGAAGGCCAATGATGAGGACCTGTCATTGAATGTGAAGAACTTGCCATTGAGGCATGCAAGCTCCAAGGTATCGGAAGGGAGTCTCTGGATCAGCTTCCTGGATAATGAGTTGAAGTTGACAGGTAGTGACCGGTTGAAGGAGGGCCATAATTTTTCCCACATCATCGACACGAGACAGAGGAATAAGATGATAGTGAATCGGGACAAAACAGAGGATCAAGGGTTGAAAATTGCAAAAGGAACTTCTCTTGAACATATTGGCGACACGACTCTGGAACTTGGCAGTATTTGACATCAAGGGATCTGAGGTCATGATGATGCGTAAAAGAGAAGATGAGAGGTCAAAACAAATAACCCAACCCATGGAGAAAAAATTACAAATGTGGGATGTCCCCAACCCGACACGAATTGCAAATAAGTGTCATGTTCAAGAGTGACATATTGCCGACACAACTGAGAACTGGTTCCATTTTCCCCCACCATTTATGGCGAGTACCCCAAGTATTTTTGGAAACAAGCTTGAAGGGGATAGCATATGCTTGTCATATAAGTTCGTCCTTCAGATAAATCCATCCTAGTACATTTTACGAGCCCTAGGAAGGAGGAACTCGGTAATGTCATGGTGACGATTTCCGATGTCATTTAGGTTTTAACGAGTCTTACAAAGGAAGAACTCAACGTCTTTTCATGTTTAGAGAGTTTGAAAAGAAGCGGAAAAGAAAAATCTAGCAGATCCCTTTTCGTAGGTAGTCTCACAGGTCTGAAAAAGGTAGAAAACTATATCTAAGAGAAGCTCTTAGCTGTGATTGGCTAAGGTATTCATTTTTCATAAATAATTTGTCCCAGCCCGAAAAAGGTGTAAACATATACTGGGTAGATGACATTTCGCGACCTTTAACGAGTTCATAACGACAAGAGTCTCAGCAATCTTTTCAATTTTCGAGAGTCAGAAAAGAGCTGAAAGATGACTCTAAGGGGTGACTTTTTCGTGTTTTTACTGAGTCCGAAAAAAGTAATAAAATACAACTCGATACTTCATCATCATCATGTTTAGGACCTGTTGCTGCATAAGAAACAAACGTAAAACCCATTTTTCGAGATAAAACATTAAAATAATTGAAAAATAATATTAAAAACCTAATTAGGGTTTTGAAAAGGTTATAAAATGAAAGAAATAGTAAAAACAAATTACTTTTCACCTTTTCACTTCTTGTGAGCATTTTACCATTTTTAACTGTGATCTTGTGAAGCTGGCAACGGACAATCCAGGAGGCCAATTGCAATTTTGTTTTTTCCAGGTAAGAGCTCTCATATTTGCTAGCATTTTAAACTATATTTCATTGCCTGCATTCTTAGTTTTGTATACTTTTGGGGGATTTTTGTTCAATATTGTGTGCAGCGGTCAGCGCGGGTTCCGGGCACGGAGTCGCACCAACCCGCCTAGAATTCTAAAGGGGAGGTGCCAATCGGCGTTGTTGTTTCTAAAACAGCCGCGCCAATCGCTGCAACCATATTTGCATGAAAATTCTCCTAAATAGCCAGATTTAAACAGTTCAAAAGTTAATTTTTTGACTAATGAAAGCCCTCGTGACGATTTTTCAGGTAATTGAAAGTCAAAATGGTCATTGAATGGAAAGAATGAGAACACAGAGAAGAATTTGAACAAGCCATGAGAAATGTGAGATGCATGGATTCCTTGAGACACTGTGGTCTCTTGAAATTCTTCTTAGCACCATGCCTACGAGCTCAGCCGGAATTACTACAGTATTTTATCAGTGTGTGGGACACCGATCGGGAAAGGTTTATGATTCATGATCAAGAGTTGGAGATAGAAGACTCCGACATATATTTCATCACTGGATTGTCACGGAGGGGAGTAGCACCGAACATGACAGGTTCCCGGCCCATGGGTGAGAGCATGGGTATGCTAATAGACATAGTTTGCCCAGGAGCAAAGAAAGGATCGAAGAGAGGGAAAATAACATCCAGACAACACCTGATTTGGCACTAATAGTGTTGCACACTATAACATGAGCCGCTGGATCTCAAGCCCCTCATGAAGCTACAAAGGCACAGCTTCAACTTGCCATGGATTGTATGACTCCAGCCATTTTTAACTAGGCGGAAGTCGTAACAATCAACCTGAAGCACCAGTTGACAAAGTGCAAGAACGACAACCTAAAACAATTTGGATACAGGTCCATCTTGATATCGTTCATCCTAGAACGGTTGCCAATATTTCAATGCCAGGAGGTGGTAGTACCTACACCACCAACATGAGAGTCACGGATGGTCCGTTGGGCGGAGTTGATGCCTCGATCGGGAGGTGGTCAACATATGTCATGGAATCCAGAATTCTTCAACTGGCTCCGCTGACAACTCATCATCGTAGAGGACTGGCCATATACCGGCACCAATTTCATGGGTGATCTGGACCTTCCACTCTCGGAAGGAGAGGACTGGGATGAATCATTGGGTAAAAACTCATTTTTTGATTTTGATGAGTATTAGATTTTTTTGTTTATATATGTTCTGATTATTTATCCATGCATTGTAGATGTTGGCCTAGAGAGACCTGTAGGGATGTCCCCCATAGCACGGAGGGTCCCACATGATTTTGAGGCGGCCCCTCAAGGTGAGGGAAGCGAGGAAGAGGAGATCGCACGCAACTTGGAGGGACTCACAAGCAAGATTCTAGATTACGTGAGATTCGAGGATGTTCCTCGTGCGTATCAGAGGAACATTACAGGGGTGTCTAACTGCATCCACCATTTAGTGAGGCATCTTGTGCGTGTAGTGAAATGTTATCATGAGCATCATGTTGATTAGACAGCTAGGCTTTATTTCTTCATATTTTTAAGAGACATGATATCTCAGGATGTAACCAAAACACACATATATTTTGAATATATATATATATGCTTATTTTCCTGTCTAAATATTATTATGTGATGATGATGCTTTTACAAAGTACACAAATGTCTATCTAATACAATATTGCCTATTACATAAGTTAACGCATTCATTTGTCTAGGAATATGTTGATATGTGATATAATCAAAATTCCTTTCTAATAAATGAACACACAAATACAACCTTAAAATATGAGGATTTATAACATGGTAATGCCCATTGAGTTGGAGAACAACAAGTTGAGAGTGCCTCAGATAAGAGTTCAATGACGACATTGTTAGTTGTTCGCCCTAGAAAAATACCTTGAAGGTCTATCAACTCACCATTAGGATTATAAATCACCCAGGCTACGGAAGAAAAATTTTAGGTACTGCGGGAAGCACCATCAATAAAACCAACATAAGGAGTGGCAAACATCTGCGTAGTAAGAACTGACATAACAAGCAGGAAAAACTGCTCGCAAAGCACACCAAGCCAAAAAATGTACAAAAATGAAAAAACGCACTTAGGTACAAAAAGACATGCACGAGAAACTCATGCATAGTATTTTTTGAGGTACAACCCATTTATGGGTTTATTTAAAGGATAGCCTTCATAGTCAATTAGCTCATAGGCCCCGTTTTGCAAAACACGCTTAACAATATAGGGCCCATGCCACATGGGTTCGAATTTTCTTGCCCCCAGCTTATCATGAGCTTGGTCATACAAGAGGACTAGGTCTCCTTCTATAAAGGTACGAGAGGAAATTGTTTGATCAAAGTGAGCTTTGACCCACTTCCTCTATGCTTCTATGACAAGAGCAGGAAAGCGACGAGTTTCATCAAGCCTCTCCAAATATAGAAGACGCTCTTCCTCCAGCGAGGTATTAGGTAGTAATTCAACAACTATTTTGAGAGAAGGGATTTCGCATTCAATTGGAAGGGTAGCATCCAGACCATAAACAAGTTGGAATGGGGTGAATCTGGTTGCATCCTTCACCGAGGTTCAGTAGGCATAGAGAGCTGAAAACAACATGAGCTTCCAGCTGGACTTGTGCATCCTAATTGTACACTGAAGCATGGTGACCAGGACTTTGTTCACGACATCAACCTGGCCATTAGACTGAGGGTAGTACGATGTTGAGCTGTCGTGATGCAAACCTAACTTACAAGTCAACTAAGCCATCACGTAATGGCAAAAATGAGAGCCATGATCAATGACAATGGCTTGAGGAACACCAAACCTAGTAATGACATGATTGAACAGAAATTGTGCATTTGTCTTACCGTCAGTTGTGAGTGTAGGCATTTCTTCGACCCATTTAGTGAAGTAGTCTATGGCTACGATAATATAAGCATGCCCCAGGCCGAGTGAGGGTTACATGTCATAAAATCAATGCCCACTTTTCAAAAGGACCAACGATAATGATGAGATGGGGGTGAGTAGGTGGCGCGCGCATCTTGCACTGGTAAATCTAATAATCGGGGCACTTACAAATAGCGACAATGCAGTCTTTAAAAATGGTAGGGAAAAAATATCTAGCACGAAGGATTTTTTGTGCAGTAGCATATCCAGACATGTGACCACCACAGGCACCAGAATGGCAGTCATTGAGGACTTTTTCAACCTCCTTGAGGGTTAAACACTGGTGGAGAACAGAATCAGCTCCAATGCGGTATAGAGTATCTCTGGCTATGCGATAAGGTTGCGAATGATGACGGATGCGTCGACGAGCATCCTTCATCAACTCGGATCGGAAGGTGGAAGTCTGGAGATAGAAGATGATATCACCGTACCATGGATCGAGGGTGCTAATGAGAAAAAGATATCATCTGAAATGTGTTCCTCAGAACCAGAGGGAGCAGAGGCAGATGGTAAAGAGAAAATCAAATCAACAAAAACCAATGATTTCTTCGATTTGGCGGTAGTGAACTCCAAATCAAACTCTTGGAAGATGACTATCCACTTTGAGTATCCCTCCCCCACCCTGAGCAATCGTCGAGTCAATATACAAGTAATGGGGTTGCAATCAGAAATCATAGTTACTATGCGAAGTAGAATATAATGGAAAAAACGTTGGACGACTTGAATAATTGCCGACACCAATTTCTCGACATGTGTGTAACATGTTTCGGTATTGAGAAGATTGCAACTCAAATAATAAATGACGTGCTCGTCACCATCATCGTCGTCCTGTACCAAGACCATGGCAATAGTGCTAAATGCAGCAGCTAGGTAGAAAGAATAGTCGTGATGATAGTTGGGAGGACACAAAAGAGGAGCATTGATAAGCAATGTCTTCAGTGCATTGAAATATTTTTGGGTTATCTCATCCCAAAGGAATGGGATGCCTTGCTTAAGCAATCGTCTAAATCCTTTGGCTACTTCGGCATAGTTCAGTATAACACGGCGCATGAAATTAGCTTTCCCTTGCAGACTCTGCAACTGATGTAAAGAGGAAGGGGAGGGGAGATTGACAATAGCTTCGACCTTAAGAGGGTCGAGACGAATTCTGTCTTTATAAATGATAAACCAAAGGAGTCTACCAGAATAGACACAGAAGACACACTTATGCAGATTGAGCCAAATGTTATAGCATCTACAGTGAAGAAATATTTTACGGAGGTGATCTGGGTTGTCCTTATGCTTAGTAGAATGAGTCGAAATATCATCCAGGTAAGGTTGAAAAATGTGTTTAATATCATGGAAAGCGTACGACATTTCTCGTTGAAATGTGGCCCCGACATTCTTAAGATCAAAAGAGAGCTTCTTGTATGCGAAGGTACCCCATGGACAGATAAATGCGGTCTTGTGTTGATTAGCCAGAAGAATATTGATCTGGTTGTAACCAGAAAACCCATCCATAAGGGAAAAGATCTCACTCCCAGCACAATCGTCAATGATCTGGTCGATGAAAGGAGTGGGATAGTTATCCTTAGGACAAGCACAGTTGATGTCATGGTAATCCACACAGACACAAATAATACCCTACTTTTTATCCACAGGAACAATGTTAGAAACCCATTCGGTCAAGGGGATCAGATAGATGAAGCTAGCTTTAAGAAGCTTTTCTACTTCCCCCTTAATGGTGGTTTCCTTTATAGGGTGCATGGGACGAAGACGTTGGTAAACAGGCTTCGCGTCAGGATAAGTAGGGATCTCATGTACAACTATACTCTTATCGATGCCAGGCATTTCTTCGTAGGAACAAGAGAAAATATCTCGAAACTCTTGGAAGAGACTATTATAGACCTTGATCTCATCAAGAGTATAGGTCACCCTAATGTGGATGTTCTCGACAATCCCTGGTTTAACGAAGATGTCAATGGGCATCATTTGCGTAATGCTTCCCAGGTTACCCTTTGCAAAAACTTCATGTGTCAAGATGGGCATCTAAAGCAGTTGGGAAGGAGCTTGGGAAGCAAATTTATCAATACAAGTAGACATGGCCCCATGGCCAGGCATAAAGGAAGAATGATGATGACTATCATCCTAAGGAGGATCCTCAAGAGACATAGTTGCTACGATGGCCTCATTAGTGGGAATCGTCTCATTTAAGGGATCATGAGAATATGAAGCATTGAGCCAAGGGGATTGAGAATACGTGTCAAGAGACACACTCACAGGAGTATGATCGGACGGAGGAGCCGAAGCTGAAATAAGTTCACAATAATCGATTTCTATTGGGCTTAACAGCATTGCATCACCAAACGAATCAACCTGCTCAGGCGAAGGGATGAGACATGGATCAGAAGATGTGGAGATCATGTTGACCTGAGTAGTATTGGGCGAAGGAAGAGAAAAAAGACCCATAAGGGTGGGATCTTTGAAAAGACTCGGTCCTATGCTCTCATAATCCGTAGGAATACGATCTACATATGGAACATTGCTATCGAAAGGCGTGGAAGTGAAAAAGGACAACTGATCGATAATGATGATATTTCCTTTGTGCGGAAATTGAAAAACACGAAAGAGAGTGGACGGCATGCATAGCATGGCGTGAGTCCAACTGAGACTGAGGAGAAGATTATAATTGAGTTTGGCGTCAACGACTTCAACCTCAAAGTTAACCGTTTTCCATTCCAACGTAATAGATAAGTTGGCAAAAACACCAAGAGGGCAGGATTCCCTTTTGTCAAAAGATTCTAAAGCAATTGGAGACTGATTTAGGCTGGAGAACCAATGGCTTTCCAGCATGCAAAGACATGATGCAAGTAGACACAGCCTCGTCCATGACCGCTCGATGGATATTATTTCCATTAATCCCAACTTGGATAATCATTGCAAGTTAGTGAGGGAGATGCGAGACATAATTCTCCAAATTGAACGTGATAAGGATGGAATCGGTGGGGTCAACCCCTCTGATGGTGGATAGAAAATCCTTCCGTTGTGATGGACAGCTCTGAAGTACTTCCAATGTAGACATAGTGAATGGTGCCTGAGCCAAATCCTCAACAATACTGTAATGTTGAGCGGCACAGGCATTTGGGTTATAGGAAGATTTTCGAAGTACGCCTTTAGAAGGTGGTCGTACAACAGGTTCAGGACTAGGCCTTTCAATGTGAAGAGGGCCAAAAGCAGGCAGGGGAGGAGGACCATCAGCGATCTCTTTCCCTGCTGCATGACGTAGTTCAGTATAATCTTTCGAGCAGGTAGCAATAGAGATGGGTGCATGACTGTTCATCATGAAAACCTGAGAGCCAAATGGGGTAGAGGACTGAGGTTGCTCCACCATCTGAGTTTGTTGCAATGGGAATGGTTCTTTCAAAACAACTAGAGTGCCTTTAGTGCCTTTGATAAGTCAACTCACCTTAGCCCGTTGTGGGTAGTCCTTGGTGTAATGTTCATCATCACAAATCAGACAAGGGTACTTCGATTTACGTTTCAAACCATCTTCAACGTTAGGTTTTAGAGAATCTTGTTTTGAGGCATCGACTTTGGCCTTACCTTTACCCTTTTTCTTACCTTTGGAAGCTTTATCCGCTAGAGTGGACTGGACGACAGTCACTTCCGTGGCCTTACTAGGATTCGGAAGTGACTGAGAAGCAGTATCAGTGGAAGAAGTAGATTTTTGCTTTGCAGAATTTGGAGAAGACTTACGAGAAGTCTGAGACATAGAACCAATGATACCGTTGACAAAAGGAATCACCGGTTCTTTGGTAGTTCCATGTCACGGAGCATCAGGCAAGAGTTCATACAACGTGACAGATTGAGAGTACACGAGATCGAGGTACTGGGCACGAGCGATGGCTTGTTCCTCAGTAACACATGCCCCCATAGCGATGTCCTTAGCAATCAGACCAATGAAAGAGGTAGTGAACCAATCAGTTAGAAGTTGATCAGGAATCTCAAACTTGATCAAACGGCAACGCCGCCTCCATTCATGAATATGATCAGAGATATGGGTAGCCTGATCATGTTTCAAGGATGTGAGGAGGTGTGTCCCAGTTTCATAATGAACTGGTAACTAAAAGTGCGTGAGAAATGCCATGGCAAGAGAGTTGAACTCTTGAATGATGTCGTGGGAGAGTTCAATGTACCACTTTGCAGCGGCACCAATGAGAGTTCTTTGGAAAAGACGTAGTCGAATTGAATCGTCAACCCAAGAGTTAGAGGAGAAAGAGGGTGTACCAAGCTCCCGTGAACTACAATATACACCTTGGTGATCAAATGAAAGAGAAATGACCAAGGACTTAACGTATGTGCATGCAGTCTCCCCGAATGTTGTGTTTGGTGTATCATGGTTACAGGGCGGCAGACTCGGCTTCCTATGGATAAAGGATTGCAACCTATGAGGGTATCCCTTTATATACTCGACGGTACGGGGAGCACATGTCCGTGCTAGCACTGTCTAATGCCAGATGGCGAACGACAACTACTAGGTTTAATGACGCCAGAACACGTCACTAGCCTAGACCTCTAAATATGAGCGTTGAGTTTCAATGCTTCCTTAGGTTGATTGAATTCATTTTAAATTTTATCTTGAAATTATGTTGCAGTTTTAAGGCCTTACCAAATGTAATCTCGAATCTCTAATGCACACAATTACATGCGAAAGAAAATCATTCCAATTCAATGAACAACTAGCTAAGAGAGGGATAGAAATTCACAACGAAGCAACAATCAATCGAATGCAAGAAGAACTTTTCCTAATGCTCCTAACACAACCAAAGAAGAAAACAAAAGGATCTTCTCTTGTTGTTCACTTTTTAATGAAAAAGTTACTAATGCAAAAGACTACTTTTCATTTTCAAATCAAGAGAAAAAATGCAAATTTTGTTCTTTTAGATGAATGAGAAGCAATAATGCATTGTTACACTAAAAAGACAAAATGAATACTAGTTTTGAGCAACTAGAATGAAATGATCAAAGACAAAGAGACCAATCAAATGCAAATGTAAAACACACTCAAAACAAAGACGCATTCCTTCACGCAAATAAAGGACTTTCAAATCGACTCAGTGAGCAATGTGATCTATACCCAGGGTGATAGATGGAAGGTCAAACAGACACCAGGATTACAGTTCAACGACCCAACAACACAAATAATCGAGAAAAAGACCAAACAATCAGTCCACAAGCTGAAAAGACAAGAGATTGGACTGACTCATATACAACTCAGAAGATCATTGAACATTTGGCCGAACAATCAATCAAAGACACCTAGAATGAGACAGGGAAGTCAAAAACAATCCAAATGGACTAATCCACGAGGGAAAAGCCAATCCAGAGGCAAGATGCACTGGAAAAACTCAGGGAGAAAGCCCTAATCCAAACCTATAGGATTTGGCGCGACTGTTCAGCTGTAATTTGCGTTGAATAGGGGAAATCGTACCTGTAAAACAGGGAACCGGTGACAATCGGCGCGACTGTTAAGGAAACAACAGTGCTGAGTTAAAAAACCAAGGAAAGGGGAAAGAGCAGCTGAGGAAAAGCCAGGCTCGGCACTCTAAGACTAAGTATGATGGCTTGAAACAGTCAGAGAAGCAAAACAAAGCAGAAAAGTGGAAATACAACCAAAGTTAAACAGACAAGCAAAACACTAGATGAATCAATGAGAGGCGACAAACACAGTAATCCCCAGTATGGTCGCCAACTTGTTGAGGAGGAAAATCCCCTCCGCGGACAGAGGCGATCCCTCTAGCCATAGGGTGGGTCTAGAAACAAGGGAACATGTTGGACTTTTGGTTTCCTAGCTTATAAATGAAAGATTAACAAGGATATATACCCTACCTCAGTCCAACGCTTTTGTCGTGACTTGCAGCAGCGATCCTCCGATCTTTGTCTTCACACGTCACAGTCCGTCAGTGATGATGTCTATGTACCTGCACAAAGATCAATTGAATGATGACAACATACGAGAATGTACTTTCACTTACAACTATTCGATTGGTCAAGGAGAATCAAATATTTTGCATATAATTAAACACAAAATTGGAACCAAAAAACCAGTCATGTATTATTGATAGAGAAAAGAAGTTTACAACCTTAATGTCTTGACGTTGCAAGCCTCCTTCGACGGGTTCAGGTTGGTGCATCTCAAGCATTTGTTCGGGATCGGATTCGATGAGGCAACGGGCCTAAAATATCCCTCAACAATGGATTCCTCTCTGCCTTATTTTACACACCAACTATAGTAATGGTTGTTTCAGCTAACTGAATCAATGTGAGAAGAAATAATTTATAGGAGAGGAGGAGGTGGTTTGGGATCCCTCATAAGGTGGAGGAGAGGCCTAATCCTTTGGGTGGTTGCACAATTGTAGGAAACAACAAGCCAAAGGGAGGAACTTGACATTATTTAGTCGAACAAACCATGATGACTCCGCTGACAAAGTTGTTAAGCATGGAAACTTCATTTCTATTTTTAAAAAAATTCCAAGAACAGCGCGGCGCAGGTGCCCTTCTAAGACAGAGCGCCGAAGGGCGCGGGAGGCCATAACTGCCAACCAGCGCCGACCTAAAACCACATGTTTTTGAGGGTCTGTTTGAGGAATGACCAACAAATAAAATGTTCTTGACATGTTGTTGTGCTATACAACACCTCCTATTTATTTTAATAAATGGGGACCCTTTAGAAATAATTAGAAAATTTCATTTTCATTTATTTTTAGCTTTAAGTAAAAAAATTTTAGGAAATCAAGTTTATTTGTGCTTTTCCGCTTTATTCTTTAGTGCGCATCATAAACTACATAACTTACAAACTTAAAAGACTTGAAACCCACTAAGTCACGCAGGCTGCGAACCGTGGTAACTTTTTTCTGAAGGTATATGAAAATCTTATTGCAAATGCTTTAATCGTCGTTATAAACTAAAATCGCATTGCACCTCATTTAACCTATCAAACTTATAAGGCAATTTGGTATAAGTTGCGATTACGTGGACCCGACAAGCCAATAAAGTAATAAACATAAAGCTCCAAAGTTCCATAAAGAGCATGCGCTTGACTTCATGAATGCGCACTTCATAGTTTGCAGGACTTAACTGAAAGAAAATTCATTTACCGCATAAAAGTTGTGATGTGCGATTTGCGCAGATCACATTTCGCAGAATTTATGGGTAACATCATAAATGGAAAAGTTATAAGTTGCGATATGCGATGAATGGCATTTAATTACTCAAGCATGCGAAATAACTTATGTCACATCAAACTAAAATATGAGATCCAACGTCTTTAAGTTGATCGATAGACATTTCACGTGAAGGTGTAAGAGATTTGATTTATAAATATTTTTGGTGATTAATAACATTTAATAGAAGTAAGGTTTTGATAGATTCATATCTACTTCGAGCATGTGTTGAAGTGATTGAATGCCGTAATTGTTTCAATTCTGTTTTTTCTCCCTGTTCTCTATACTTTTAATGTTTGCTCTGTTTGCTTGAAGTTGTGAGACCACTTAACGGAGTGAGGAAAATTGAAATGAACAAGAAAGGAAAAGAAATTGGCAAAACATCATCTACCAAAGACTCAGATATGTCTCCCCTGTTTTCAGACACCACCTGAAACAAGTATTGTGGCGTTTCCTCATGGGAAGCAATGTATAAGATTTTTGAGGATGAAAAGCCAAGGGTAATAGACAAATTTGCTTCAGCAGATGAATCTGTTTCTTCAGACCCGACCTACTTCGACGCTGCATGTTCATTCGTCCACAAGGTAGCAATAAGGCCAAATATTCTTCCCTATACAGACATGGTTAAGTGGGTAATCGACCACTTAAGCATAGAAGACAGAACATTCCAAGATTCAAAAGGCGAGAATATTGGGTCATTCAGGGCAGAAGAATTATGAGCAATGTACCATCTACCCTCCTCGTAACATAAAAATGACAAGGCTTTTCTTCAAAGCTTTAGAACAAAAAATCTAGATCTGATGAAAGTCATAAAGGAATGGAAACAAGACCAAGGCAAACTTAAGCGAGATAAACGTGGTACGTACCCAATTGCCCAAATTCCTTCCCCTTACTGTTATGTTGCCGGTATGATGTCCATATTATATGCCAAACCTGATACCACTAGGTTTTATGTATATTGGGTCCCATTAATTGATGCAATCGCCAATTCTTTAATTATGAATTGGGAAAATATCCTATCTGATAATTTAGCTAAGCACATCATGGAGTATAGGAGTAAAAGAAGTGTTTCATCTAGATAAATACCTCCCTTTTACATGAGTGCCTATTTCATGGACACAATTTTATTTTCTTCTAGTTTTCCTACCATGGGATGGAAATGGACTACCCAAGACCCTACTCCAATCTATATTTATCACAGAGCCCTTTGGGATTTAGACTTCCATTTTCATTTTTACAAAATTTTCCATAGAGTGATGTTACCTACGCACCAGATGATATTTAACGAGAAACCCCCTAGGGTTTCCAAAGAGGCTAGTACATATATTCTTTCTATTGCTAGATGGTTTGAAAAGGGAAATTTCACATATGTCAGAGTATTTGGGAGTTATGCTTCTCCCCACGTCCTACCATATTATGTTCTTGATAAATTACTTGCAAGAGAGATAGCCTACCATCTTGTTAATGGTATTTCTAAACAACTTAAAGATGCTAAGAAGGTCGTTTGTCCTAATTTTCCTTTACGGTGCGGTACTTTTGCACTTTTTTATATTGGCCATGCCTATAAGGAAGTTTCAAAGATTAATCTATTGAATTTGGCAATAATGCCAAAGTGGGCATTGATCCAAATGATGTTATTAAAAACTACACCACTGAGCTCAAAATGAAGCATTTTATAAAATAAATAGACAGATTTGATGATTTCTTTCAAGGCATGGAAAAGTTTTCAGATATAATTAAGTTTGCATCCAGTCAACTTTACCAAGATGATTTGGAAACCTTCCAAACATACAGAAATAAGAGACTGGAGAGAATTCCTCTTTAACTTGTTAACTATTGAAGATGTCAACAGACCTACTCCAAGTATTGGCTTGGATAATGAAGCAAAAGACATGTCTGAGGATGAGTCGGGGAAATCAGAACATCTATCTCACAATTCGGATCATTCTGAAAATAAATCCGAAAACAGAAAGGAAAGCCCACAAAAAATAATTGATCAAGTAATCCAAGAGATTAAGATACAAGAGAAAAGAGGAAGTAATGGAACATAATCAACTTCTCAAGAAGTTCAGCACAATCATAATACACTTGATGAGTCAGGAAAGTCCCAACCAAAGAATTTGAATAGTGAATGGGATGAGTTTTTTGAAGCAATAAAAACTCCTAAAACCAATCCCAATACCGATCAAACTATTAGTTTTCAAACACCTGAACATTCCTAGAAATTGGTGGAAACTTTTACTCCACTACAATAAGTTCCAGAAACTCATGATCGAGAGATCATTTTGGCTTACCCTATAAAAAAAAGAGTGTTACAAGTTGAGGAAATTCCTTCACTGCATATATTCTACAGTCCTAGTCATAAGGCTGTAGTCAAGAGAAGCAAAAAGAGAAAAATTGATAATACATTCTCAAATCTTACAAATGAATCTGTTAAAGTTATGGAAGGATATGTAGAAATTTAATACAAAATATGTATTGCCTGGATTCTCCTGATCTAACAATTATATGCCACTGTTAAATATAGAATCGCTTCTACAAAATCTTTGCGGAATTTAAAAGACAATCGACAATCACAATATCATGAAGAAAGATCAATCACACATAACACAAATAATTTTACTGGGAAAGCATAAAGCTAAAAACCCCGCTATCATATATTATGTATATATCATGGATCATGAAACAATATCATACAAAGCTCCTATCCAAGAGCTCTCAATACATCATTCAATTGTCTCACATTGTCATACAAAAATTGGCAAATCCCTTAGCCAATTTACTGTCTCCAGACAGCCTGCCTTGCTCATGCAGTTCCTGATGAATGCAATCCTTAATCACAAAGAATTTCAGCCTTCCTCACCTGTGCTACTCTGATGAAGAAGAACCCTGAATGAATTCAACCTTACCTTGCCTTGACTGCGCAATACTCATAGGCATATCCCATGTGTGTGTGGATGCATTGAATGCTCCACTATAGTCACAATAGTTAGTCCATCTCACCCTTTCACCTATCTCTCCATCGTGTCTCCACTGGATCTGACATGCAAGTAGTTAACTAGTGTATTTGTTCAGTTGAAAGTAAGACACTATTTGTGAATTAATTAAATAATTAATTCACTCATCTATCACTAATGTATGTTCAGTTACAACTAGCACAACTAAGTTTAACTCACTAAACTGAGTTAAACTAAATAACAACTCACATAACTACTCTTCCAACTCTGTTACAACTGTGTCACACTCATTTACAACTAAGTCCATCATGCATGAGTCACCAACCAACCTTGCAACTTGTAATTCCTTCAATTAACTGGTTTGCCACATCAGTTAACTGAAATCAAGTGCTCCAAGAGAATAAGTTATTATTTATTGTCTGATTATCATTAAGGGCTAATTATAATTGACATGCATTCTATTTTTAGATTAGCGATCTATAAATAGGATTCACCCGTCTTCTAAAAATAGAAATTCATCCAAAGATAGAATTTTCTCAACGATCTAGAATCAACATCCTTCTAATTTTAGAATATACTCACCATTCTAAAAATAGACATACACCTAAAAATAGCCTTTGTGGGACCCACCTAGTTTAGGTGATTATTTTTCACTAGGATCAAGGAATGATGTTTCCGGATGCCACTTTCAATGTTTCTTGCTGCAATCTTCAACACTCCCTCTCAACAAGAAAGGACTGTCTTTGCATGCGCCCTGCAACTCTATGCATCCTGCAACTCTTGTATGCAACACTTCCGAAACTGAATAGCCTCCAAACAACTAAATTAGTATAATGCATCTATCATCAAAGTCTTCTGACTCCTGTTAGTACCAACTGCACATGTCTTCTAGAACCACTGTGTTTTTGAACTCTGCACCCATGCACTTTGCACTTGTTGTCAACTCTGATCCGCGCTCCAGTATCCGACACTGTCACTTTGATCTAACTGCATCAATTCAACTGATCATGCTACTGCTGCTCTATGGGGTCCTCGTAGCCAGGTTTAATTCATGAGATCCACACCATCTCAATGAATCCTGCCCTGAAATCTCTTCTTGGGATTACTCATGCATGTCGCCCCACCTCTCACCTGGTGGTATAGCTGCATGCACTCACTTTGCCCATCTGGCTCAAAATTTCTCTACATGAGTGGTTGCTCCCACTCCATGATCCTCATCTTGTGGCTGTTCCACATCTTGAGGTTCACTCTTACTTGCATGCAAATCCTGCTCCCTCTCAAGCTTCAATTGCATGGCTTCCTCGCACTTCCCAACAATAGGAAGCTCCATAGAAATCCCATCTACTTCAAGTTTGTAGAGATTCTTAACTCGAATCCCAACCTTCTTGGCTTGCCCTCTTGCTTTGTGTCGGAGGAAAATTTTTCCTTCACTAAAGACAACATCATAGCCTCCATCCTCTAACATCACGATTGAGATTAAATTCTTCTTTAAACCTGGAACATGTACAACATATTTTAATTGAAAGATTTTACCTGATGCCCTCTGAAAGGTAATGGTACCAATGCTGGTTGCACTGTATCGTCCATCGTTGCCCAACTCAACATGCATCTAGAGATCTTTCTCCACCAAGTCACTGAAAAAATTTTCACCTCTCGTCGTGTGAAAGGAAGCACCACTATCAAAGTACCACCCCGATCCCAATGCACTAGACACCATGCATGCGATCAATGAGAAGTCAAGCTCAAATTGTGAGGCAAGGGCCTCACCGGCTACAGCTCCAGCAGCCATCATGTTCTTCTTCTTATGTGGACAATTTGTGGCAATATGTCCATACTCGTGATAGTGAAAACACTTCACTTTGGACATGTTGTGCTCCTTGCCATCTTCACCGGCCTCAGATTTTGAATGGAATTTGTTCCCCTTATTCTTATTCACCTTGGCAGCCAAAGCACAATCCTTTTCATCATCATGCTTTGATGAAGAGCCATCCCTGGTGGTCCGCCTTATCTCCTCCTGCACTAGATCCAACCACAGTCGCTCCCAATCTAGCAGTTTCTCCCGTCCATTGACAGAGTCTTGATAACTATGCCAACTCTTCAAAAGCCCAAGGAGAGCCAAGCTCACAAATTCATCATCTGCAACACTGACTCCTACACTCCCAAGCTCATCCCTGCATTGGACAAATTTTTCAAGTATACCAGAATAGTTTCTTTCTTCTCCATCTTGATTTTTTTGAGTTTATCCTTCAACGCCAATTTCCTATGGTTGCTGTTGCTTTGGAAAAGATCTGTCAAAGCCTTCCATATAGCATATGGAGTGGCTTTCCCATGAATACTTGACAAAATATGGTCTTTCACACCTTCCAATAGAATCCTCCTCGCCCTTGCTACTTTCTTTTGCCATGCGTTAAGTAATGCAACATCCGTTGAAGTGGGCTTAGGAACATCTCTCTTGATGAATTCCTTCAAGCCATTGTCTTCAAGCACCGCCTCCATCCTGTCCTTCCAGGCTATGTAGTTCGAGCTTCCCTCAAGTGCATACTCCAACCGCAACCCATTGAAATCCATTTCAATGTTTACTCAACTGTCGCACCAAGAAATTCTTGTAGCAAATTGGAATTGTCCACGCCGCTTCAATATTGCAATCTCCAGTGATCAACACTGCTCCGATACCATGTATAAATTTAATACAAAATATGTATTGCCTGGATTCTCCTGATCTAACAATTATATGCCATTGTTAAATACATAATCGCTTCTACAAAATCTTTGTGAAATTTGAAACACAATCGACAATCACAATATCATGAAGTATATATATATATATATATATATATATATATATATATATATATATATATATATATATATATATATATATATATATACGGTGGGATCGGCAACTGGGGCAGCCTCGCGACTCGCGTTACATGGGGTCGATTCTGACTGCTACCACTATACCCAATGCGAACATGTGCTCGCCCCTCTCCACATGCTCCAATTTAGTCCGGGGGATTTGAACTCGTGACCCCCTGTACGGGCTCGCCTTACAAACGAACTTCACCGCATTTCTACACGGGGTCAATTCTGACCGCTACGACTATACCCACTGGGAACATGCGCTCGCCCCTCTCCACATGCTCTGTTTTAGTCTGGGGGATTTGAACTCATGACCTCCTGTACGGGCTCACCTTACAAACGAACTTCATCGCATTTCAATTACCAACTTGCCTACCCCCGTGGGGCTAATATCATGAAGAAATATTAATCACACAGAACACAGATAATTTTTACCAGGAAAGCATAAAGCTAAAAACCCCACTATGATATATTATGTATATATCATGGATCATAAAACAATATCATACAAAGCTCCAATCCAAGAGCTCTCAATACATCATACAATTGTCTCACACTGTCATACGAAAATTGGCAAATCCCTTAGCCAATTTACTGTCTCCAGATATCTTGCCTTGCTCACGCAATTCCTGATGAATGCAATCCTTAATCACATAGAATTTCAGCCTTCCTCAACTGCACTAATTTGATAAAGAAGAACCCTGAATGAATTCGACGTTACCTTGCCTTGACTGCACAATACTCATAGGCATCTCCCATGTGTGTGTGGATGCATTGAATGCTCCACTATAGTCACAATAGATAGTCCATCTCACCCTTTCACCTATGTCTCCACTGGATCTGACATGCGAGTAGTTAACTGGTATATTTGTTCAGTTGCAAGTAAGACACTATTTGTGAATTAATTAAATAATTAATTCACTCACCTATCACTAGTGTATGTTCAGTTACAACTAGCACAACTGAGTTTAACTCACTGAACTGAGTTAAACTAAATAACAACTCACATAACTACTCTTCCAACTCTGTTACAACTGTGTCACACTCATTTACAACTAAGTCCATCATGCATGAGTCACCAACCAACCTTGCAACACGTAATTCCTTCATATAACTGGTTTTCCACATAAGTTAACTGAAATCAAGTGCTCTAAGAGAATAAGTTATTTTTTATTGTCTGATTATCATTAAGGGCTAATAATAATCGACATGCATTCTATTTTTAGATTAGCGATCTATAAATAGAATTCGCCCATCTTCTAAAATTATAAATTCATCCAAAGATAGAATTTTCTCAACCATCTAGAATCAACATCCTTCTAATTTTAGAACATGCTCACCATTCTAAAAATAGACATACACCTAAAAATAGTCTGTGTGGGCCCCACCTAGTTTAGGTGATTATTTTTCACTAGGATCAAGGAATGATGTTTCCAAATGTCACTTTCACTGTTTCTTGTTGCAATCTTCAACACTCCCTCTCAACAAGAAAGGACTGTCTTTGCATGTGCCCTACAACTCCATGCATCCACCCTGCAACTCCATGCATCCACCCTGCAACTCTTGTATGCAACACTTCCGAAACTGAATAGCCTCCAAAAAAATGAATCAATATAATGCATCTGTCGTCAAAGTCTTCTGACTTCTGCTAGTACCAACTGCACATGTATTTTGGAACCATTGTGTTGTTGAACTCTGCACACATGCACTTTGCACTTGCTGTCAACTCTTATCCGCACTCCGATATCCAACACTGTCACTTTGATCGACCTGCATCAATTCAATAGATCATGTTACTGCTGCTATGTGGGCTCCTCGTAGCCAGGTTCAATTCATGAGATCCACACCATCTTAATGAATCCTGCCCATAAATCTCTTCTTGGGATTACTCATGCATGTCGCCCCACCTCTCACCTGGTGGTATAGCTGCATGCACTCCCTCTGCCCATCTGGCTCAAAATTTCTCTGCATGAGTGGTTGCTCCCGCTCCATGATATTCATCTTGTGGCTGCTCCACATCCCAAGGTTCACTCTTACCTGCATGCAAATCCTACTCCCTCTCAAGCTTCAATTGCATGTCTTCCTCACACTTCCCAACAGTAGGAAGCTCCGTAGAAATCCCATCTACTTCAAGTCTGTAGAGATTATTAACTCGAATTCTAACCTTCTTGGCTTGCCCTATTGCTTTGTGTTGCAGGAAAAATTTTCCTTCACTAAAGACAACATCATAGCCTCTATCCTCTAACACTGTGACTAAGATTAAATTCTTCTTTAAACCTGGAACATGCACAACATCTTTTAAATGAAAGATTTATCGACGCCCTCTGAAAGGTAATGGTACCAATTCTAGTTGCACTGTATCGTCCATCATCGCCCAACTCAACATGCATCCGAATATCTTTCTCCACCAAGTCACTGAACAATTTCTCATCTCCCATCATGTGAAAGGAATCATCACTATCAAAGTACCACCCCGATCCCAATGCATTAGACACCATGCATGCGATCAATGAGAAGTCAAGCTCAAATTTCGAGGCAAGGGCCTCACCAGCTGCAGCTCCAGCAACCATCATGTTCTTCTTCTTATGTGGACAATTTGTGGCAATATGTCCATACTCGTGACAGTGAAAGCACTTCACTTTGGACATGTCGTGCTCCTTGCCATCTTCACCGGCCTCAAATTTTGAATGGAATTCATTCCCCTTCTTCTTCTTTGCCTTGACAGCCAAAGCACAATCCTCTTCATCATCATGCTTTGATGAAGAGCCATCCTTGGTGGTTCGCCTTATCTCCTCCTGCATTAGATCTGACCACAGTTGCTCCCAATCCGGCAGTTTCTCCCATCCATTGACAGAGTCTTGATAACTATGCCAACTCTTCGAAAGCCCAAAGAGAGACAAGCTCACCAATTCATCATCCAAAACTCTAACTTCCACACTCCCAAGCTCATCCCTGCATTGGACAAACTTTGTCAAGTTGATCCGGATCTTGGGGGGAGGCCCCCAAGATCTATAAATTTGAAATAGATCTGACAAGATCTGTAAAACTAGAATGCCAGAAAAAAAAAGAGAGAACACACTGCAAATAAAACCATAAATAAACTTGTTTTATTAAAACAGAGAATAACTGTAGAAGCTACATTGTGGCAGACAATCTGTCCTTTTACAAAGTGAGGCTTGTTATTTATAGCCTTTTTTGAGATACAATACCATAGGTGGATACCATGGGTAGATACCACTTACAATACCATGGGTAAATCCCATGTGTGGATGAATACCATGGGTGGATACATACCATGGGTCACTTATAATACCAAGGGCAAATAAATATCATGGATGGATGAATACCATGGGTCGATGCCATTTACAATACCATGGGTAAATTCCATGGGTGGATGGATAACATGGGTAGATGCATACCATGGGTTGATGCCATTTTCCATTCGGATCATTCCTCCCTCCTTAAGAAGCAATGGTCCCCATTGCGTGAAGTTCCCTCCTGAGAAGCCTTTGTTGAATATGAAGAGCCACTGAAGAGAAGGGTTTTGTGTACTTAACTCATAACCATGATGAATGAAGATCCGAGGATAGAGATACCCTGTAATGCTTGTGACCAACTGTGATATTGACAGTGTGCGGCCTAGCAAATGGACTTTGATGAAGTGTGAGTTTGTGGATGAACCAAAACCATGACAAACGAAGATCCGAGGATAGAGATACCCTGTAATGCTTATGACCAACTGTGTGACTAATAGTGTGCGGCCTAGCAAATGGACTTCGATGAAAACGATTTTGTGCGGTTGACCCATAACCGTGATGCTGATTGTTGATGAAGTAGAAGGTGCCTACATAGCTTGGGGTGGGAGGGCACATCTCCAAATAACCCAAGACGAATGCTGCTATGATGAAACTGATGAATGTGAAGCAGGTGCCTACTAAAGCGGGGTGGGAGGGCATGTCTCCAAAGAGAACCCGCTCCGAATGCTGCTCGAGATTTAAAATGAGCATAACTCAGTCAATATAACTTAGAATATAACCTATTTTTGGAAATGGAATGATCATTCTGCATCTTCTTATGTGTTTGAAACCACTATTTGGAGAATCTAGACCCGCAGATTCGCGCTGGAACTGTTTCGCCGTCACAAAATTTCTGAAAAAATAGTTGATTTTAAATCAACAATAACTCCCACATCCGGACTCCGATTCGACCGATTTTTTTTTTTGAACTTGGGTGATTTTTCAAGAGGAGCTCAGATCTATATCCATTCTTCTGAAAATTTTCAATGAAACTTGCGAAAAATGACAGGAGAGCTGCCGTCCATGAATTGTCGTCATAAAAATTGCTTCAACATTGTTGATTTTGAATCAGCGATATCTCCCTCATCCGAACTCCAATTTGGCCGATTTTTTTTTTGAATTTGAGTGTTTTTTCGCAAGGAATCCATATCTGGTCTTTGTTTTTGCAAATTTTTCACCAAAAGTTTCATATATGATCTGAAAACTCTCCGCCCAAAAAAAATCATGGATTTTGCTGAAGATTGTTGCAAAGCATTGAAATTGAAATATGTTTTAAACCCTCACTCCCATGGAGGCATAACCTGAATCTGATACCACTGATCCGGATCTTGGGGGGAGGCCCCCAAGATCTAAAAATTTGAAATAGATCTGACAAGATCTGCAAAACTAGAATGCCAGAAAAAAAAGAGAGAACACACTGCAAATAAAACCATAAATAAACTTGTTTTATTAAAACAGAGAATAACTGTAGAAGCTACATTGTGGCAGAAAATCTGTCCTTTTACAAAGTGAGGCTTGTTATTTATAGCCTTTTTTGAGATACAATACCATAGGTGGATACCATGGGCCAATACCATGGGTAGATACCACTTACAATACCATGGGTAAATCCGTGTGGATGAATACCATGGGTGGATACATACCATGGGTCACTTATAATACCAAGGGAAAATAAATATCATGGATGGATGAATACCATGGGTCGATGCCATTTACAATACCATGGGTAAATTCCATGGGTGGATGGATAACATGGGTAGATGCATACCATGGGTTGATGCCATTTTCCATTCGGATCACAAGTATACCAAAATAGTTTCGTTCTTTCCATCTTGATTTTTCTGAGTTTATCCTTTAGCGCCAATTTCATATGGTCGTTGCTGCTTTGGAAAAGATATGTAAAAGCCTTCCACATAGCATATGGAGTGGCTTTCCAATGAAGACTTGACACGATATGGTCTTTCACACCTTCCAATATAATCCTCCTCACCCTTGCTACTTTCTTTTTCCATGCGTCAAGTAATGCAACATCCGTCGAAGTGGGCTTAGGAACATCTCTCTCGATGAATTCCTTCAAGCCATTATCTTCAAGCACCGCCTCCATCCTGTCCTTCTAGGATATGTAGTTCGAGCTGCCCTCGAGTGCATACTCCAACCGCAATCCCTTTAAAGCCATTTCAATGTTTACTCAATTGTCACACCAATAAATTCTTGCAGCAAATTTGAATTGTCCACCAGCACAAAACTCCGCACAACTTCAATATTGCAATCTCCAATGATCAACACTGCTCCGATAGCATGTAGAAATTTAATACAAAATATGTATTGCCTGGATTCTCCTGATCTAACAATTATATGCCACTGTTAAATACAGAATCGCTTCTACAAAAACTTTGCGGAATTTAAAACACAATCGACAATCACAATATCTTGAAGAAAGATCAATCACACATAACACAGATAATTTTTACTGGGAAAGAATAAAGCTAAAAACCCCACTATCATATATTATGTATATATCTCTAAAAACCCCACTATCATATATTATGTATATATCATGGATCATGAAACAATCTCATACAAATCTCCAATCCAAGAGCTCTTAGTACATCATACAATTGTCTCACACTGTCATACAAAATTTGGCAAATCCCTTAGCCAATTTACTGTCTCCAGACAGTTTGCCTTGCTCTCGCAGTTCCTGATGAATGCAATCCTTAATCACAAAGAATTTCAGCCTTCCTCAACTGCGTACTGTGATGAAGAATAATCTTGAATGAATTCGACCTTACCTTGCCTTGACTGTGCAATACTCATAGGCATCTCCCATGTGTGTGTGGATGCATTGAATGCTCCACTATAGTCATAATAGATAGTCCATCTCACCCTTTCACCTATCTCTCCACTGGGTCTCCACAGGATCTGACATGCAAGTAGTTAACTGGTGTATTTGTTTAGTTGCAAGTAAGACACTATTTGTGAATTAATTAAATAATTAATTCACTCATCTATCATTGGTGTATGTTCAGTTACAACTAGCACAACTGAGTTTAACTCATTGAACTGAGTTAAACTAAATAACAACTCACATAACTACTCTTCAAACTCTGTTACAACTGTGTCACACTCAGTTACAACTAAGTCCATCATGCATGAGTCTCCAACCAACCTTGCAACTCGTAATTCCTTCAGCTAACTGGTTTTCCACATAAGTTAACTGAAATCAAGTGCTCCAAGCGAATAAGTTATTATTTATTGTCTGATTATCATTAAGGGCTAATAATAATCGACATGTATTCTATTTTTAGATTAGCGATCTATAAATAGACTTCGCCTATATTCTAAAAATAGAAATTCATCCAAAGATAGAATTTTCTCAACCATCTAGAATCAACATCCTTCTAATTTTATAATATGCTCACCATTCTAAAAATAGACACACACTTAAAAATAGTTTGTGTTGGCCCCACCTAGTTTAGGTGATTATTTTTCACTAGGATCAAGAAATGATGTTTCCGAATGCCACTTTCACTGTTTCTTGTTGCAATCTTCAACATGATCCCCTAGCTGATCCTACTGAACATTTAACCAAACTATCACAGTTTGCAGGGGCATATGCTACTGCCACTGTTGATAAAGCTACTGAGGTTAAAATGTTACTGAAGCAAAAAGAAGATAGAATACAAGAATTAGAGAGGTTGTTACACCAAGAAAAGTCTAACTCGAGCAAGCAAATGAAATTGAAAATTTCCCGATCTCAAAAATATTTCTCGAGTCTTAATTTGCAGCATCAAACATAAATCACTAAGAAGCAAACACAACTGGAAGCAGCAATGACCAGATTACAAGGCCAGCCACAGATAGAGTAATTCATAAAGGAAGCATTGGATGTAAATACTAAGTTAAAGCAACAATAAGAAGTATTTTGCCAACAAGCTTCTTTTACTGGCACTTATTGTGACTCAAGTGAAATATTGATCCAACAAGTAGCTATCAGGAAACTTGAATGTGAGAAGATCGAGAAGAAAATCAATGAACACATTCAATGGCAAGCATCGGACTCAGGAAAGAAAGCTGATATACCCCAGATAGATAAGTTTCATAAGGAAATCTTATTCAAAGATTGGGAAGTACAGATAAAGCAGGCAGAGAAAACAACAACAAAAGTATTCAAGTTGGCAAAGGAAATTATTTAATCTGTGTGTGAACAACTTGTGAAAGCAGAAATTATCAAAGAGTGCACGTATGAAGTTCTCTCAAAATTCATACAGTTGGAAACAAAAGGCAGAAACACAGGATGAAACAATTAAAAATGTAAATAAGTTTGATCAAGAAAATTATCGGAATTTTATGTTCAAACCTTATCATCAATACCAAACCCTGTAGTCTTTAATAGATTCGACAAGAAGAGCGCAACCAACACTTTCAAATGCGATATTCAAAGGACAGGTTAAATCACAGATTTCACAGCCAGCTCAGCTCAAGTCCATGCTAGATAATTGTCAACTTCGGGATGAAATCCAAAAGAAAGATCGAAACTCTTAAGTCATATTGTTACTTTATTTTCCTAGATCGTAGTTAAAGTTAGTCGTACGAGGATGGTTGTTTGAAACCTCCTCTACTTTATTGTAATAATCTATTTTAGAACATAGTTAGTTTAGTATTTAAACCCCTCCCATGCATTTAGAGAAGGGTCCAAATATTTGTCAAAAACATTTGCAAAGAATGCACTATTGTAAGTTTGTGAATGCTTTGATGAATTAATGGAATATAGTCTATTATATTTTGACAATTAAAGCTGTTTAGCTGATGTTGCACTACTGTACTATTTAAATTTCTTGAAAGTGAAGAAGAGGAGATCAATTACTGTCAGTTTACATGAGTATAACTTCGTACATATGGTACTTCTATTCACTTGTATTAAGTTTTTCTTTCTATATTGACAATCATCTTTTTATTGCATTATATGTTTGAAACGTTATTATAGATGAATGTTACATGTATTTCTGTTCTAATATTTGTCTGTGATTTCTTATCCAATATATAATCACACATATGAATGCAATATATTTTTCACAGTTCTTCTAATCAAATTATTTTGTTAGAAGAATCATCTTACATAATTTTCATCTCTTTCCAATGTTAAATGATCTATATTACTAATAGTTGAAGGATATCTCTTTAGATAGCATAAAGGAAGAAACACCCCCGGTATATAATATAATAAATAGTTTAGATAGATTTGTGTGATAGATTAGAAGCATTTTCCATTGCATGTTGTATAATCAAATTAGACCCCAAAATCATCCTTATTGGGAAACTGGTCCCACTATCCCCAGTGGGAGCCACTACACCAAACGGAAAAGGAGTTGCTTTAAGGTAGGGACTGGGTGGTTTTCCCCCATGTTTTGGCAGCGGAATTCCGAGGCCTCAACATTTTGGCGCTAGAAGGAGGACCTTGTGAATGGAAAAAAGGTCTGATCAATCTAAATGTAAATCTTAAAGTCTCTCTCTCTCTAGATCCCCATCAACTTCCATAAAATTATCTAGATCCTTATCTTTAAAATCTGAAGTTGATCATCCTTCTCCTAAGTCTGCTAGTGATACTCAACCCATACTATCTCTTAATTCCCATCAAGCTTCCCCATAAGTTCAGTATTTGATAGAAAAGTTAGAGAGAGTATCGATTTTTGCTGAAAATCCTGAATCTTCTAAAAGATCGGATATCGATATTTCATCTTCTTTACAACCTCGAAGAATATTAACTTGATCAAAAAGTCAAAAGACATGAATTCTTCCTTTTGAATTTCCCCTTAATAGTACTTGAAAGAGAATAAATAGGACTCAATCAGAGTCAATCGCCAGCGAGATCTTATCCCATTCATCATCATTACCTTCGCTCACTTCCACAACTTCCATTCCAACAATCAGTGTTACTTCAACTAGTCGTAGCACTCAACCCGCCTCTTCTTCAACTCAAACTCAATCCATCACATCCACCCAAACTCGAATGGCAAGCCAAGTACCTCCACCAAATGTACGTCCATGGAAAAATCCAGGGGCTGTAAATATGCCCGCTCCTCTTCATGCTCTTCCAAAATATACTGAAAGGTGGTTACCTAAATTTAATCCTGATAATGGTCTTCTGACAGAAGAACACATTCACAATTTTATGTTAGCCATAAATCTAAAATAAGTAGTTGAAGAGTATTGTGTTGTAAGATTATTTCTGTATACTCTAATAGGATCCGCAGGATCATGGTATTTTTCGCTGCCTGCCTGCTCTATAACTAGTTGGAATATGTTCGAAGAACAATTTATAGCTAAGTTTGGGGATGACAGGACCACTGCTATGCTCATCAATGATTTATCAAATATAAAAGATAAATTAGGTGAGAAGATAAAATATTAATTCAAGATTTAATAAATTACTCAATAAAATTCCTGCTACATCAGTTCCTAGAGCAGAAGTTCAAATTGAGTGGTATATTTCATCTCTTCCATCCAATATAGCTATTTTTGTTGATAGAGAAAAACTGTCGACACTTGCAGAAAACATGAAGGAATCTCTATATGTAGAGAAACGCATAACTGCTCTTGACAAGAAGAATTCTCAAGAAGATAGAAAATCAAAGAAGTTACCTTTCAAATATTATTCTAAAAAGAAGCTGCCAGAATACTGTTTTGATGTAGAAGGTCTTAAAAAAGTTTTGAAGACTATGAAAAACAAGATGGCAGATATCAAGAAACAAGTCGCTGAAAATTCTAGCTCAAAAATACTTTCAGAAACTTCAAGAAAGGTCAGTACTCTAATACTCAACCTCCAAATATCATATCTAATGTTGAATCTGATCAAGATACAGAGGAAGAGCAAGGAGAGGAAGAAGAAGATGATGAAGAAGAAGAAGTTGAAATAAATGGAATGTGGGATTTCATCCTACCAAATGAAGAACAACATGAAGCTTTACTTGTGAGTACAAAGAGAAAAAAAACTACTGAAGCAACACAGCCAAATCAACAACAAAATATTTCAACACCTACTAAGGATAAATAAGTAAGCAAAAAGTCTAATTCAAAGGCTACACAAACAAGTCTCGTTACTTCATATACTCCACCTGCATCTAAGACAATGGTAGTCTCAGACACCATTGATTATAATGTAGTTGAAGATATGAAGAAAACCATGGCCAACATTTCAATTCACAAGCTTACTAAATTAAAGCAACAACAGAAAATCTTACTTAGAGACTTAAATGTGGTTCGTGCTTCAACCTTACCTGCTCCAGCAATAGTACAAGCTGCTAATGAAATGGGTAAGCCACCTTATCCTTCAACTAAAATAGATGCTACAAACTTGATTATGATAGTTGATCGATCCATCTCTCATGCTCCTCCATTTCTCTTATGCTATGAGATGTATAATAAAAACATTCATAATTGTTTAATAGACTCAGGGGCTTCCTCTAATATAATACCAAAATCAGTCTGTGCTAAGTTGAACATAACTCCTTAGATTCCCCTGTTCATATAGTACAATTTGATAGAACCAGAGTAGAGGTGGTAGGAGAAATAAATTATGTTTCCATCAGATTGTCATAAAATCTCAATGTTACTCAAATTATTGATATACTGGTGACTGATATTCCTAAGTTTTATGACTTAGTTTTAAGCCGAGACTAGTCTGAAAAACTTCATGGGTATTTTGCAATAGACTGGTCATATATGTGGCTACCATATAATGGAAATCCAAATCAAATTCGGGTAGACCATGAAAATTTCATGAAGCATACAATCGTCGATCTTGAAGGAGTAAATGAGCCAATAGCTTTCAATAATAACATTATTGGAAACTACTCAACATAGTCGTTTTTTGTAATGCTCAACCATCACCTTTCTTTGATAAGGCAGTTGTTTCTCAGATTGAGATTTTTTCCCACATAGATAGTTCCAAATGTATAAATTTTGTAGATAAAGCAATAATTAATTCTTTATTTTGGACTCTTTATTTTGATGGTTCTAAATTTGAAGATGGCGCAGGTGCTGGCTGTATTTTAATAAGCCCAGAAAGAGAATAACCCATGTTAGCCTGCAAACTAGAATTCAATTATACAAACAATATAGCTAAATATGAAGCATTAGTCTAAGGTTTGTACAAAGCAATTGATCTTAATATCAAATATCTGAAAGTCATAGGAGATATAAGAAATCATTGTTAGACAGGCAAGAAATACCATTCATTTTAATTATGGACATTTAAAGCATTACCAATCATTAGTCCAGGAATTAACCATTCATTTCTTAGCCTTTAGCATTTCTTTTGTACCTAGAATGCAGAATTTTAGTGCAAATCTACTGGCTAATAGAGCATCAAAGTTAATTCCATCTCAAGAGTTTAGTTTCGACAGATTTTCCATTGAATTAATTTTTAGACCATCTATTCCTGATAATATTACCAATTGGAGAGTATTCAATAATGATTTAGATATCATAGATTTATTAACATCTAAAGGATCTTATGATAGTCAAATTTCGGATGAAAATGAACATGACATTCAGATTAAGGAAGAACAAGATGAAAATCCTATTCCTAAGTCTGCTGTCAAGTTAGAAGACCTATATGATTTGAAATATAGGTTTAAAAGAGTTACTAACTCAAAAACTCAAAGCTCTATCTTAAGATTTGAGTTAGTAAATCTAGGAACTAATGAAAAACCTCAAAATGTCAATATAGGTCTTGGTTTATCTTTCGAAGAAAGATTATCATTTATTAAATTGTTTAGAATGTACAAAAATGTCTTTTCTTGGGATTACACTGATCTTAAAACATATGACACTTTTCTTATTCAACATACCATTCCCATGATCTTAGAAGAAAAACCTATACAACAGAAGTAGAGGAAAATTCATCCAAATCTTGAAAATCAAATCAAATCAGAATTGAACAAACTCCTCAAGGAAAAAATCATCTTTCTAGTTAGGCATTCTAAATGGGTATCAAATTTGGTGCTTGTCAGGAAGAAAAATGGCGATATTAGAATTTGTATTGATTTTAGGAATTTAAACAAAGCATGTCAAAAGGACAACTTTCCATTACCAACCATGGAACAAGTACTGTAGACAGTAGCTGGTTCTGAACTGTTACACTTTATTTTGTCACCATGACATTTGACTGCTCATATGGGTCTATCACCACCTATATCCTGTTCCCTTAGAAGTTAAAAACCTTAATGTTCCTGAATCAAGTCTTGGAATTGGAGAAAAGCTCTTTAAAACCCTTAAAAGTCTACCTGTGCAGTTTTCCTAGCCTTTCCCTGCGCATGCGCTGTTGTTCTGTCCATAAACTGTGGCAACTACCACACTTTTTGCCACTATTACCTACGCACCCCCACGAAAAGAAAAAGAAAATTCTAGAATCCTAGCTAGTCGAATATTCTCCCAACTGGAAGCTTCTAGAGTCGCGATCAGTTCGAGATTTATCCCTCCAATCATGGAGCTTATCCCTTGGTCCATGGAGCTCAAATCCCTTCATGAGAGGAATCCATCCCCCTCTTCATGGAACTGAAACTACCTCCATTTCCCTATAAATTGAGCTCAAGTTTCAGGTTGAAGGGTAGACACACGTAGATTGTAAATGAATTGTTGAAGAGAATTCATAAGAGTGCATACTTTCTACACTAGTGAGTTGTTGTTGGCATGAGAATGATCACACCCTTGTGTCTATAACTCCATGCTGGTATTCAGAGAGGAAGGCTTATCAAACTGAAGTAGAAACGATTATTCAGGTTCCCGGGAGAAATTTGTATGACATCAAGGCATCAGGTTGTAAGATTACTCTTTTTATTCAAGATAATACATATTGATCTCTTTTTCTCATTGAAGTTGTTCCTATGCTTATTGAAATAAAATCAATACTTAGACTCCTTGATCACTAAGTTGGGTTAGCTTTTCTTGATTACTATATGTTGCAAATTATTTGATTCTTTTTTCTTGTCTTTGATTGCAGGTTCTACTTACTGAAGAAGCCACTTTGGAGCGACAAGATATAAGACTACATCGAACGTTTGGATTTCAAGG
The DNA here is from genome assembly GCA_034641835.2 of Pinus albicaulis. Lineage (NCBI taxonomy): Eukaryota > Viridiplantae > Streptophyta > Pinopsida > Pinales > Pinaceae > Pinus > Pinus albicaulis. The sequence continues at coordinate 616,662,235 of CM076570.1, read as the reverse complement.
TAGGGGCATGTCCTCTTTACTTTCTTATAATAATTCTGAAATGGAATTAATCTAGAGAGACAAGTTTTCAAATGGATGTTTGTTTCTAGCTACTCGTTGAGCGCTAGGGAGATCACTCTTGTTAACAAGAGGGATTAATCCGCACAACAAAATGGCGACTCTACTGGAGAACTAGAACTTAGTTTTATTTATTTATTTTCAACTTGAATTTTAAGTTTTTTGATTTTGACTTCTTTGAGTTTGGTTGGGTAGATAACTTTTAAGAATCCCTGAAAAAGAAAGCTAATTATTTGTTTTTTCCAAGTTTTTCCTTGCCTGCGCGGTTTTCGTCAGAAAATAGTGCGGCAACCTGCGCAACTTTTAGTTCAATTCAGTGCGCATGCGCACTGTATTCCACTGTAAGTTGTGCACACCTTGGAATTTTTTGAAAAATTTAAATTTCTCTTTTTCAGAACCAAATAACTTGATCTTCAAGTTTTCCCTGATCCATTTACAGTCTCGTCAGTCTCTGTTAAGTTAATTGGGTGCTTTGAATATTCTTTTTTGAGAAATTATTAATTTGATTTCCTGTGGTCATTACTTCGAGGTTTGTCTCAGTCTCTTAACAATTTTTGCATCTTTTTGCTTTTGTCCGAGTGTTAATCGCCTTTGAGTGTTTTTACTTTTGACCTTTGGAATTCTCACCCAATTTTCTTTGCTTACACTTGATTGGTTCCTTAGATTACATTAGCGAAGGAAAATAGTCTTGTTGTTCTTTTGCTAATTTGGAATCATCTTGTGTTTGAGAATTTTCTTGCATAGATTACATTTGCATAATTAGAATTCTCATTTTCAGAATATGAACGAAAATTGTGCATAGATTACATTTACATAGTTTTCAAGTGAATTGTGCATAGAATACAGCTGCATAGTTTACATTTTGGAAAAATCAATTGTAGATTTAGATCAATTTCTTTGATTAAATTTACATATTTTATTTTTATTTTTTTTAAACATAAAAATAAAAAATTGTTTTGAATTGATTAGCATTAGTTTTTCTTGATGAAATTAGTGCATTAGTGAATTTGTTATATTTTCTCTTATTTATCAATTTTTGCATTGTTGGAAGTGAATGGAATCTCTCTCCTTACTTTAGTTAGAATTCATCAAATTGAAATGATTACGCTATCATATTCAATTTCTTTCAGTTTTGGGTCAGGTCATAACACCACTGGTTTCATATCCATTTACCCTTTAAGTAATAATAGCCGAATAACACAACGCTAAATAAAATTCATTTAGATATTTTTACATTTTCTAGGGCTCTTTCCACCAATTTAGCTTAGGCTAGTGCTTTGGAATAGGTTGTAGTTAACTTTCCAAAGCAACTAAACAAAAAATAGTATCTCGCGGTAAGGGAAAATTTCAATTGTTGCATTTGTGCTCTGGGAAGCTCTTCTTAAAAGAGTCAAGCACGAGATCATGTCAGACCCAGTGAGGTAATCGTACCTATCTCATTGGCAAAGATAGAAGATGTGCACGTAATACAAACGGTAAACCTCGGATTAACCATTGTCGAGGAGCCTGGGGTTACTTGTTGGAAAACCTCGGATTTATCATGTCGAAGAGCCTTCAAGGGGATTTAGCTTGATACTCTGCCGTTGCATGTATATCGGATCGTAGGCTATTCCCCCAGGTGCATTTAACTCTGTTGGTGACCTTAGTGGCCATAATATTTAGGATTTTTCCCAAGGTGACTGTTGATCACATCAGCATCCTATTGAACTTTTGATAAGCACCCTTGCTTAAACCTTTCAAAACCCCTTTTTCTGCCCTAAGAAATCCATATTCTGCTTATTGTTACCTTCCTATATCCCCACATTACATTATAAAAGGCCGAAAATTCACATTTGAAAAATATATAAGGCTTAGTCCCTTTGGCCCTAGCCCTTTAAATCTATTCCCCCACGTAACCCAGGCGCTAAACCAGGCGCCAGCCCAAAAGGCGCTTATCACAAATGTATGTCGGAAGCAGTATTAACCGTCGATCTACGCAAATCCGACGACCTTTGCATCCCCATCGCGCACACGGTCCCCACTCCGTTTTCCCGTTTGATCATATTCCAACCGTCCAATCATCCTGTTAAATCAACGGTCTGCAGTTTATCTGTCCCGGTGGTCCCCGCCCCGCTTCCACTGTTCAAAAACTGCCCGGTATCTATCGCATCGCCTTTCGGAGGCGGGCGGTATTTCTCAATTCAGAGCGATTCCATACATCACTCGTCGCGTGTCCCCGTGTACGATTCCAAAACCTCCCTCCATCGCACGTTATTGTTCGACGAAAGATACAGAGCGATATGCATTATAGTCGTCCGATCTGGGGGTCTCCATCCAACGGTCATCGCACTACGGAGATGCACGGGTGTTAATCCAAGTGTATAGTGCCCCTGGCCTACAGTCCATCGCCCTTCGACGCAGTTTCAACCGTTGATCTCGTCTTGAGATCGAACGGTCCAAATCATTTGCATGCTCCGCCGTTGACTCGGTCTTCCTCCACGTCACCCGTTCCACGTGTGTGTCACATGTTTCCTCCTCCTGTTATATATTCCAGTCATAAGTCAAATTTTCATTGTTTTACATTAAAAACCTCCACCCAGTTCGTCTGCCATAGTTCCTCTGCATTTTTCGTCGCCACCTCGCATTCTTCCGCCATTTCATCATGCCGCGTTGCTACACAGCCATCCCCACTGCATCTCCATCTCCACGGATGGTTTTTCTTAACAAGTTTGCGAGTTTTGCAGGGTTTCAACGACGAAAGATTGTTGTGATTTACGATCTTGATTTCAGTAGCAGAGCACATCAAAGGACAATTTTTCAGAGACTGTAATTATGGAGAAAGGCCTGGGAAGGCAAATCGATAAGACTTCCATTAAAGAAGCGGGGTTAAAATCTGTCAAACCCTGTAGGGACACTCAAGGCGCCGATTTCGCAGATGAAGATATTAATGGAGCATCAGAGAAATATCATTGGATGATTGAGGAATTCAACGTTCAACATTGAATATTTTCAGCTGTGACTCAGGGTTTAGAAGGCAGAGGGTAGAATGCACCAGAAACAATACCCTTCAAGTTTCATTTCAGCACCATTTTCTTTCAGGAAAGGACGGAATGTTTATGTGATTTCACTGCTTTGCCGTGTTCCTAGAGAGATTTCTACCTAGTACATTTATTTTAATTAGCAGGCCACAGAGTACAAACAGCATTACAAAGTCATCGAGCAGTATGGGTGTGCACGTCTCCGCCATTCTATTTTAATGAGACAATTAAATGTTCATCACCTACTCCCTTTTTGAGCTTTCTTGTTCTCCTATAAAGCTCTCAAAAAACAGATGATTTAAGGTTCCAGATTTTATCAGAAAATTATGCAGTGAAAGGCTTTTTGTATACATTTTGTATAACTCTTGTATGAAGGCTCAGAGCCCATAGGGTCTTAGTGAGGAGGAGTTCCATCTGTTAAAGAGGATTCTGGTCTTTGGTATTTCACAGTCTGTAACTTTCTCTTATGTGTTATTTAAATAGATCATTTCATTTCATCCATCTTTCCTGTATCATGTTTTGGAATGCGAGTGGCTCACTAGTGTTTGGTGTGGATTTATCCTAGTTGATACCCATACTCGGATTAGTCAAGCGCTTTAAATATGGCTCATGCATGATATTCTGTTCCAATATTCATCTAAACCATGTTTCTGCTATATTAGTTTCTTTGGGAGGGTGTTTTTAAAATGCTACTGTCATGTATGGATTCTTAGATTGATAAGCCCATGCATGGTGGTATTGTGTATCTAGATATCAGCTCAATGTTAACTAATATCTTCTCAATATTTCATTCACTACATACATCTTCTGATAACTTATTTCTGTGAGGTATTTCTGAATTGGCCCTCTTTACGGTAAGCTATCTCTGAATTGTCTGTTGCTTTTATATTGGAGTTTTGCAATGTGCCTCTACATTTCTCCTTTCTATGTGTCAGTTTATGAAGGTCTTGGTCCCATTCAGATGAATTTTCCTTGTTTTACAAGAGATAGCATGGGAGCTTGCCATTGATAACTCCCTCTGTTATATCATATGCTCCTTGCTATATAAGATTTCCTAGGCACTGGTCTATCACAACTCTAGGCTATCTCTAGGAGCGACAACAGTGACGATGGAGGGAAGGTCCCACTGTACCTAGAACAGATGTTGGCTAGACTCACTTGGACTTTCTGGAGGGTACTCTTCATTTTGAGATGGCATAGTGAAGTTACTTGCACTGGAATGTTTCATTAAGTAGGTTGTCAGGGTAACTGTTCCGATCGCTAGTTTTCCACATAAATTTCTAAGACGTTGAATTTCATCACCAACTAGTGTTTTTATTGTGGAAACATTCTGTTTGTGTGTGGGTTGAATCCTAGATTTGATAGCGTGTGTTCATATGTTTGTTTTTACTTTTTCGAGACCTTAGGTGTGGATTGTGAATTTGAATTGTTAATAAAATTCACTGAAGTTGAATCTAATGGCAACAGTTCCAAAATTTACCAATCAAGGAACCCCTCTTAATGAGAATCCTAGTACTTTTCCTTGCTTTGTAAATGTTGGTCCTCCTTATATGGCTACATTGTTATTACCTGGATTTACCATAGGTTTACCAGTATGGTTATTTTCAACTTCGTTGGCCTTGAATACTCCAATTGTTCCACCTCAACCGGATGCTTCACATCAACAGAGTTCACCATCACAAACCTGATGTTGACCCTTTACCTTCTTTGTCCAATATGCCTTCCTCCCTTTCTTCTTCTTCGCTTGGTAAAAGCCTTGACGCTACTAACCAAGTGGCTAAGAAGAAGAAGAAAGGGAAGAAGAAAAAGAAGCAAGATAAGAAATAAGTCAACCAACCAACCATAGATGTAAGTGTTGGTAGTGTTGAGGAAACCTCCAACATGCATCGTAAACCCAAATACCCTTGCAATCTTTGTAAGGGTGACCACTTCCTTATCAATTGTCCTAGTATTCCTAAGGTCTTGGAAGTCTGGTCAGAAAATTCCTATCAACTTACTGTTGATCCATCAACCAATGATAGTCAGGTTCTTGGGAAAAAGGGTAAATTTAGGTTTCCTTGTAGGTTATGCAAAGGGAGTCATCAAACTCACATTTTCGCTCACATGGATGAAGCCTCAAAATTGTTGGAAAGCCTTACTGTTCCACAACAACAACTTCCAACTGGTTACCATGAACTTTCTCCCAAACTACCGTCAATTGACGAAGTGATTGATATAATTCCAAGTACAGTCAATCCCACTGTTCTACTGAAGAGTGAAACTCATATCACTCAGGTTGATGATTCATTAGTTGATCAAGTGGTCAACTTGATTTCACATTCATTCAATCCCACTCTCCCTGAAGAGAGTGAAATTCATACTTCTCAGGTTCTTCTTATTACATCAGATTCTTCTATGCCAGTGGGGCATTTCACCTGTTTCCACATAACCCCTGCCAAGTATTGAGGTATTTTCCTTTGATTGGAGTATACTGACAGAACCTCGTCTTCCTTCCTCCGTCCCTTTCCAAATCATTGTGAAGGTTTGTGGTAAGAATTTGCATCACACGAATATAGATGAAGGTGCTTATGTTAGTATTTTATACTCAACTGCTTGGAAAGCTTTGGTTTCCCCTCAGCTTGTGCCTGTTACACAGAATCTGTCAGTTTTTAATAGAACCATTAGTGAACCTTTGGGGATCCTTCCAAAGTTTCCTATTACTTTGGAAGGTAAAAGTGTCTGTATTAATATTATGGTAGTCCGAGGCCCCTTGGATTTTAATTTACTCCTTTGGTGAGACTATGTCTATGCAATGAAATTTGTTGTATTGACACTCTTTCACGTGATGTCTTTCCCTCACAATGGAAACATTGTGACCGTTGACCAACTTTCATTCGTTAGTCTTGATTCGACTACCAATAATCCGACACCCTTTAATTTTCCTTATACGGAAGTGGTATCTACCCCGCCACGGGTTAATTATGTGGCAACCAATCCCATGTTTTCAGTTACTGATACATGCGAGCCTCTCACTATTTTCTCAACTTCATTTGACTTAGATCCGGTAATTGACACGGTGAACCCTATGGGATTATTTGAACGCAGTGTTCTTATCCCTATTGAGTCCCTTGACATGTGTTCTTTTCAGAGAAATGTTCTTCCTTCTGATGAAGACCTCTTGAAGTTCATGATCGAGGTGTCTATTGAGGAAAGTTCCTTTTCTTGTGTCAACCTCGTTAAAAAATGAAACAAAGCCCATGAGGATGGTTCTTTTCCTTTTTCAACCTCATTAAAAAAAATGAAACGGGTGTTTAATGAGGATAGTTCCTTTTACCGTGTCAACCTCGTTAAAAAATGAAACAAGTCCACGAGGATAGTTCCTTTTACTATGTCAACCTTGTTAAAAAATGAAACAGGTTCCTATGAGGAGAGTTCCTTTTACTGTGTTAACCTCGTTAAAAAAAGAATCAGTTGATTACGAGGATAGTTACTTTTACTGTGCCAACCTCGTTAAAAAATGAAATACGTATTTTTGAGGATGGTTCTTTTACTGTGTCAACCTTGTTTAAAAATGAAACTGATATCTTTGAGGATAATTTATTTTACTGTGTCAACCTCGTTAAAAAATGAATCAGGTAATGAGCATAGTTATTTTCATGTGTCAAGCTCATTAAAAAATGAAAAAAATCCTCTTCTAATTGAGTCGAGTCTTTGATTAGATCTCGTAAGTGTCAATTCGAGTCTTTCATTTGATCTCATAAATGAACCTTCATTCCATCCAACTATTAGTAACCAGTAGTCTACTTAGTTGAATGAAATGAAGCTTGGGGGGCATGTGCTCTAGAAAGTTATGCTTGGGGGGCATTCAAACCCATCTCAAGCACAATTTCCTTTGTTTCAAGCTTGTGTAAAAATGAAACCACTCTCAAGCATGATTTTTCTTTTGTTTCAAGCTTGTGTAAAAATGAAACCACTCTCAAGCATGATTTTTATTTTGTTTCAAGCTTGTGTAAAAATGAAACAATCCTATCTCAAGCACAGTTTCCTTTGTTTCAAGCTTGTGTAAAAATGAAACCACTTTCACGCATTGTTTTCCTTTGTTTCAAGCTTGTATTAAAATGAAACCTTTCTCGAGTCCATTTCGATTATTATTTTCAAGACTTGTTAAAATCATGAAAATCCCAAGATTATTTTGCTATCTTTCATTCTCGCAAAACACATGAAAATGCCGAGTTCTTTTCGTATTTTCCTGCTCGTAAATTAAATTGAAAGTCGACCATATCACTTTTTCGAACTCATTAAAACTTATGAAAAAGCGAAACCATGGAGTTCTCTTTTAAGCCGTTTTCAGACTCTCGAAATATGAAAATATTGTTGAGTACTTGACTATTCGAACTCGTTAAAGTAAATGAACAGTTGTCCTTTCAGTAGAAGTTTACCCCTTTTTCGGACTGAATTGGACTAATTATGAAAAAAAGTATACATTGACTAATCATGGTCAATAGAGTTCTCTCCTGCATTATTTTATCCTTTTTTTCGGGCTTGAGAGACTAAATTTATGAAAAAGAACAACCGTGGAGTTTACTTATGTTTTTCTTCTGACTCCCTAAAACTGAAAAACATTGAGTTTCTCCTATACTGGACTCATTAAAATTTAACAGTAAATGACATGTCGATTACAAACAGGACCAAACCACTCCTTCTTAGGGTTCGATTTTAATACTAAGATGGACTCATCCAAAGGATGAGCTTACACAAACAAGAAAATGTTATCCTCATCAAGCTTTTCAAAAATAAAGAGGTACTTGTCATCAATGGTGGGGGAAAAAGAGAGAAAAAGAATCCAACCGTCACTGTTGTTTAAAAAAGCAACATGCCACTCTTGAACATGACACTTTGTCACACTTGTACTTTGGTTGGGAAATCCTTTGTCTAACAGTTAATCAAACCACATTGAAAGTATTCAGCCAGTTCCTGGGTATTAGCTTTAGGTCAAATGCTGCCAGGCCATCTGCAGTGTCGTTATGTGTTCAAGAGAGAGTTCAAATAAACCTTTCATTGCAAACATTTGTCTCCATTCACGTTGACCATCCCTGAGTCAATCCTTGCAAATATTTCTTCAAAACTTGATCTAATGGTTTCGTGCCATGGGCTTTCCTACGACTGATCACTTTCTATCGACGTTAGCTCATCATATAGAAAGTTGATCTAGGATCCTATCAGCACCTTGGGATCTGCATGCCCTAATGGTAGGTTTCTCACCTTCGACGACAGGTTGCATCATTGCCCTTCGATCGATTGATTCTATGAGTGTTCAATTGCAAATCATTCATTCACACTTCATGGATTGTATTGATGTACTTTGAGAACCATTGTCATTATTGGTGGTTTCTCTCACACTTGTTAATAGTTCACATCATTGACTGGTAATCAAGTGGTTTCTACCATGTTCGACTTCGACACAATCAATCACATGGACAGATTCGTACTAGTTTGGGAAGTGGAAATCAAGACCCTAGATCTAGTTTCCACCATCCAGGTCGTGAGGAGTTTTATTATTCATGGTACAATAGACTACTCATGACAGATGGCTGCGCCCATACTATGTCTACTTTTGATGTAATATTGAAACCATATATGTACCAGAACATTTAGTTAGTTTTGATCTGAGTATGGGAATGCCTACCTCAGCGATGATATATATATATTAGCATTTAATGTTTTTACAAGTTTTCGACCGGTGTCTCTAATCCAATCCTCGGAATGATAAAGCACTTCACTCTTCAGAATAACCTCAGACTTCGCACTTTAGGGGGCAATCTGTTACACATTATTTTGTCACCATGACATTTGACTACTCATATGGGTCTATCACCACCTATATCATGTTCCCTTAGAAGTTAAAAACCTTAATGTTCCTGAATCAAGTCTTGGAATTGGAGAAAAGCTCTTTAAAACCCTTAAAAGTTTACCTGTGTGGTTTTTCTAGCCTTTCCCTGCGCATGCATTGTTGTTATGTCCATAAATTGTGGCAACTACCACACTTTTTGCCACTATTACTTGTGCACCCCCGCGAAAATAAAAATAAAATAAAAAGTAAATTCTAGAAGCCTAGCTAGTCGAATGTTCTCCCAACTAGAAGCTTCTAGAGTTGTGATCAGTTCGAGCTTTATCCCTCCAATAATGGAGCTCATCCCTTGGTCCATGGAGCTCAAATCCCTTCATGAGAGGAATCTATCCCCCTCTTCATGGAACTTAAACTACCTCCATTTCCCTATAAATTGAGCTCAAGTTTCAGGTTGAAGGGTAGACACACGTAGATTGTAAATGAATTGTTGAAGAAAATTCATACGAGTGCATACTTTCTACACTAGTGAGTTGTTGTTGGCATGAGAATGATCACACCCTTGTGTATATAACTCCATGCTGATATTCAGAGAGGAAGGCTTATCAAACTAAAGGAGAAACGATTGTTGAGGACCCCGAGAGAAATATGTACGACATCAAGGCATCAGGTTGTAAGATTACTCTTTTTATTCAAGATAATACATATGGATCTCTTTTTCTCATTGAAGTTGTTCCTATGCTTATTGAAATAACATCAATACTTAGACTCCTTGATCGCTAAGTTGGGTTAGCTTTTCCTTATTATTATATGTTGCAAATGCTTTGATTCTTTTGTCTTGTCTTTGATTGCAGGTTCTACTTACTGAAGAAGCCACTTTGGAGTGACAATATATAAGACTACATCGAACGTTTGGATATCAAGGTAGGGGCATGTCCTCTTTACTTTCTTATAATAATTTTGAAATGCAATTAATATAGAGAAAAAGGTTTTCAAATGGATTTTTGTTTCTAGCTACTCGTTGAGTACTAGGGAGATCGCTCTTGTGAGCAAGGGGGATTAATCCACATAACATGAGCTTATGTCCTTTCTAGATGGATTCTCGGGATATAACCAAATTATCGTACATCGAGATGATAGACTGAAGACTACATTCAAGATTAAGTGGGGAACTTACGCTTATCAAAAGATGCCATTTGGATTAATTAATGCAGGTGCCACCTTTTGAGAGAGCTATGGACACAACTTTTAGGGGGCTCATAAATAAATTAGTGGTTATTTATTTAGATGACATTATAGTCTTTTCTAAACAAGTAACCAATCATGTGAATGACCTAAAGCAAGTCTTTGAGCAATGTAAAAGGTATGGCATCTCATTAAACCCAAAGAAATCATTTTTTGCATTAGATGAAAGAAAACTTTTAGGATTCATTGTGTCAAAAAGAGGTATCTATATTGATTCTGAAAGAATTGAAGAGATTAAAATAATTCCTTTCCCTCATAACAAGAAAGCTATGTAGTCGTTTCTTGGGCAAATTAATTTTGTTAAAAGGTTTGTCCCTGACTTTTCACAAATAGTTTTACCATTACAAAACATGATTAAGAAAAATTCAGTCTTTAAATGGGGACATAGTGAAAGAGAAGCATTTGATTTGATTAAACAATCCATTGTCAATGCTCCATTCCTGACATACTTTTTCATTAGATACATCATGCACTGTTGTTTTAACAAAGCTTAATTACCAACAAATTGAAGAACCAATATCATTTTTCAGTTCCAATTTGTAAGGTGCAGAACTAAACTGTTCATCTGTCGAAAAGAAAGAATTTGTTGTCTTTAAGGCTATAAAGCATTTCAGGCCATTTCTCCTAAAAAATCACACTAAAATCATAGTTCCATTCTCTGCAGTGAGACAACTATTCATGCAAAGAGAATTAGGGGAGAAAAGGGCTAATTGGGTTACTGCTTTACAAGAATATGATGTAGAAATTAGACCCTCTAAAATTGTCAGAGGTCAAGGTTTTTTCAGAATGCTTAAAGGATCATCCCATTTATCATCAGAAGAAGATTCATGTAACAATGTGCAAATATCAGAGGTAAGCCTCAATGATGCACAATCTCAATATGGTGATCTCATATTCTATTTGAAAAATGGATATGCTCCAACCCATTTCAGTTACAAAACAAAACGGGCTTTGAGATTAAGGGCTAAGAAATATGAATTAATCAATGATGTATTGTTTAGGAGAAATTTTGATTCTGTACTACTAAGATGCTTAGAAAAATCTGAAGCAGAGAAAGTCTTGCAAGAACTCCATGATGGACCAGCTAGAGGACATTTTGGAGGAAATACGACAACACACAAAATCCTATATGCAGGTTACTATTGGCCTACACTTTTCAAAGATGCTCATGAATATGCAAGAAAATGAAAAGTGTGTAAAAGTGCATCTCGAAGACAAAGGACGCCAGCCTTCCCATTATAGCCAGTCAATATCAAACAACCATCTGAACGATGGGGATTAGATATAATTGGCGAGATTGTTCGTAATTGTTCCAAACAACAAGATATATTCTCACAGCTACATATTACTTTACTAAATGGGTGGAAGAAATTCCATTAAAGGTAGCCAACTCTGATAATATCATTGATTTCATCAACCAATATATCATAACTAGGTTTGGTTTACCTACTGCTTTAATGTTTGATAACACATCTTACTTCTCAAGAACTGTTATGATGGAATTTGTAATCAAAAGAGGTTTTAAACTTAAGTATTCTACAAATTATTACCCACAAGGAAATGGTTTAGCATAATCCACAAACAAAAACTTGATTAGAATAATCAAAAGAATTGTTGATCAAAACCAACGAAATTGGCATAAGTCATTAATCTTTGCTCTTTGGGCAGATCAAATAACTCAAAAATCTTCTATTGCCACTTCTCCATTCAATCTTGTCTATGGAAAAGAAGCTGTGCTTCCTACGAATGTAGTTATTCCCTCTCTTGCCTTAGTTCAATTCATTGATGAATCTCCTTCTTCTTCACTACAACTAAGACAATTTCAAATTCTTAAGCTAGAAGAAGAAAGAGAAAAAGCTAAGCATACTCATGCACATCATCAACATATAGTAAAAGCCTCATTTGATTCAATTTCTGGTACTCCAAAAAAATTTCAAATTGGTGATCTGGTATTGAAATGGGACAAAGCGCATAAGGAAAAAGGTAAACACACGAAGTTTTAAAAACTCTAGCGAGGTCCATTTCAAATAATTGAAGAAATAGGCCCATCAACATTCTTATTGCAAGATCTATCAGGCAAAAGAGTTTCTTTGCCTGTAAATGGGCAGATTTTGAAATACTTTCATAGGAGGTAACCCCTTCTATTCCTTATATAAGAGTGTTTTTCTTTCTCTTAGGAAAATAAAAGTTGCTTAGTATAAATTTTTGGCTTTTCAAAATAAAATCTCAGATGATACTTTTTGATTTATCGCTTATAGAAATAAGAAATGTTAAGGAAACAATTGAAAGATTTAAAAGACAAATAGATTTTATTTTCATTGAAAGATGAATTTTACTGAAGTTATTTATTCTATGATGAACTCTCATCCTTATATAGCATTATTATTCTATCATCAGTCAAGAAAATAATCCTTAACATAGTAAATACTCTTTTACAGAAAAGCAATCTAAAACTCAACATTATCATCCAGAATCCTCAAAAGGACCAATGATTCACCCCATCCAGGAAAACTTATTAATTTTTGAAAGAAATTCAAAAATATTATACTAGAGAAGCTTAAAAGATAATAAGTCTCATCACAAGCTTGTTTACCATATTCATAGGGAAATAGTTGAACTGACATTACCAATACTACCTACCAAAACAGGGTAATGACTTGAGATTATATCAAGATAACAAGGGGTCTCATCAAGAGCCAGCTTGATTAGTTTAATTACAACTAGTGAATGGCATTGTCATCATTTGGTTACCAAGCCAAGACAATGGCTTTTAAGTAAAAAATATTAATTGTATAAAGTTAGAATTTATTTTTGGAAATTATAAGAAATACTGGATGGGACAATGAATCATTGCTGGATAAAAGGTAACCTTGCCAAGAGCTTAAATTGCCTATTGGAACAGAGGCTCTACCTGTGATAAAAGAGTAAATATTTATAAAGCCAATCTGTAAGAGCCATATGCTTTATCTTTTTGAACTGAGTAAGGACTGATATAGATTCTCATACTTATATCTTTAAAAGAGGGATTCTTATGAATTGTAATCAAGATAAATTTCATTGCTTAGCAAGATATTATTTTATTGAAATTCATTCCTGCAACTATTTTTATTTCAAAAAGTTCCAGCCATTTCAAAAAGTTAGTCAGAGATAGCTGGTTCTCCCAAGTGAATCACCAATTGTTGTGCTATACAACACCCCCCATTTATTTTAATAGATGGGGACCCTTTAGAAATAATTAGAAAAATTCATTTTCATTTATTTTTAGCTTTAAGTAAAAAAACTTTAGGAAATAAAGTTTCTTTGTGTTTTTCCGCTTTATTCCTTAGTGCACATTGCAAACCACATAACTTACAAACTTAAAAGATTTGAAACCCACTAAGTCACATGGGCTGTGAAATGCACTAAGTTTTTTGTTTTTGTTTTTTGTTTTTTGTTTTTTGTTTTTGTTTTTGTTTTTTTGTTTTTTTGTTTTTTTTTTTTTTGTTTTTTGTTTTTTGTTTTTTTTTTTTTTTTTTTCGAAGCTATATTAAAATCTTATTGCAAATGCTTTAATCGTCGTTATAAACTGAAATCGTATCGCACCTCATTTAACCGATCAAACTTATAAGGCAATTTGGTATATGTTGCCATTATGCGGACCCGACGAGCCAATAAAGTAATAAACATAAAGCTCCAAAGTCCCATAAAGCACATCCACTTGACTTCTTGAATGCGCACTTCGCAATTCGCAGGACTTAACTGAAAGAAAATTCATTTACCGCATAAAAATTGCGATGTGCGATTTGCGCAGATCACATTTCGCAGAATTTATGGGTAACATCATAAGTGGAAAAGTTATAAGTTGCGATATGCGATGAATGGCATTTAATTACTCAAGCATGCGAAATAAATTATGTCATATCAAACTAAAATATGAGATCCAACGTCTTTAAGTTGATCAATAGACATTTCACATGAAGGTGTAAGAGATTTGATTTATAAAGATTATTGTTGATTAATAACATTTAATAAAAGTAAGGTTTTGATAGATTCATATATACTTTGAGCATGTGTTGAAGTGATTGAATGCCCCAATTGTTTCAATTCTATTTTTTTCCCCTGTTCTCTATACTTTTAATGTTTGCTTTGTTTGCTTGAAATCATGAGACCACTTAACGGAGCGAGGAAAATTGAAATGAACAAGAAAGGAAAATAAATTGACAAAGCATCATCTACCGAAGACTCAGATATGTCTCCCCTGTTTTCAAACACCACCTGCAACAAGGATTGCGGAATTTCATCATGGGAAGCAATGTATAAGCTTTTTGAGGATGAAAATCCAAGGGTAATAGACAAAGTTGCTTCAACAGGCGAATCTGTTTCTTTAGACCCGACCTACTTCGACGCTGGATGTTCATTCATCCATAAGGTAGTAGCAAGGCCAAAGATTCTTCCCTATACAGACATGGTTAAGTGGGTAATCAACCACTTAAGCATAGAAGACAAAACACTCAAAGATTCAAAAGGTGAGAATATTGGGTCATTTAGGGCAGAAGACTTACAAGAAATGTGCCATCTACCCTCCCCGCAGCAGAAATATGACAAGGCTTTTCTTCAAAGCTTTAGAACAAAAAATCTAGATCTGATGAAAGTCATAAAGGAATGGAAAGAAGGCTAAGGAAAACTTAAGCGAGATAAACTTGGTACATACCCAATTTCCCAAATTCCTTCCCCTTACTGTTATGCTGCCGGTATGTTGTCCAGATTATATGCCAAACCTGATAACACTAGGTTTTCTGTAGATTGGGTGCCATTAATTGACACAATCGTCAATTCTTTAATTATGAATTGGGCAAATATACTATCTAATAATTTAGCTAAGCACATCATGGAGTATAGGAGTAAAATAAGTGTTTCATCTAGAGAAATACCTCCCTTTTATATGAGTGCCTATATCATGGATGCAATTTTCTTTTCTTCTAGTTTTCCTAACGTGGGATGGAAATGGACTACCCAAGACCTTACTTCAATCCATATTTATCACAGAGCCCTTTGGGATTCAGAATTCCATTTGCATTTTTACAAAAATTTCCATAGAGTCATGTTACATATGCACTAGACGATATTTAATGATAAAGCCCTTAGGGTTTCCAAAGAGGTTAGTACATATATTATTTCTTTTGCTAGATGGTTTGCAGAGGAAAGTTTCACATATGTCAGAGTATTTGGGAGTTATGCTTCTCCCCACGTCCTACCATATTATGTTCCTGATAAATTACTTGAAAAAGAGATAGCCTACTAGCTTGTTAATGGTATTTCTAAATAGCTTAAAGATGCTAAGAAGGTCATTTGGCTTAATTTTCCTTTACAGTGCGGTACTTTTGCACTTTTTTATATTGGACATGCCTACAAGGAAGTTTTAAAGATTAATCTATTGAATTTGGTAGTAATTCCAAAGCGGCCATATGATCCAAATGATGTAATTGAAAACTACATCACCAAGCTCAAAATGAAGCCTTTTATAAAAGAAATATACATATTTGATTATTTATTTCAAGGCATGGAAAAGTTTTCATCCAGTCAACTTAACCAAGATGATTTGGAAGCTTTCCAAACATACAAAAATAAGAGACTGGAGATAATTCCTCTTAACTTGTTAACTATTGAAGATGTCAACAAACCTACTCCAAGTATTAGCTTGGATAATGAAGCAAAAGACATGTCTGAGGATGAGTCGGGGCAATTAGAACATCAATCTCACAATTCATATCATTATGAAAATAAATCCAAAAACAAAAAGGAAAGCCCACAAAAGAGAATTGATCAAGTAATCCAAGAGATTGAGATACAAGAGAAGAGAGAAAGCAATGGAATATAATCATCTTCTCAAGAAGTTCAGCACAATCATGATACACTTGATCAGTCAAGAAAGTCCCAAATAAAGAATTTGAATAGTGAATGGGATGAGTTTTCTGAAGCAATTAAAACTCCTAAAACCAATCCCAATACTGATCAAGCTACTAGTTTTCAGACACCTGAACATTCCTAGAAGTTGATGGAAACTTTTACTCCACTGCAACAAGTTCCAGAAACTCATGATCGAGAGATCATTCGGGCTTACCATACATAACATATAGTGTTACAAGTTGAGGAAATTCCTTCACTGGATATCTTCTACAGTCCTAGTCATAAGGCTGTAGTCGAGAGAAGAAAAAAGAGAAAAATTGATAATACAATCTCAAATCTTACAAAGGAATCTGTTGAAGTTTTATGGAAGGATCCCGTAGCTGATCCTAATTAACATTTAACCAAACTATCACAGTTTGAAGGGGCATATGCTACTGCCACTGTTGATAAAGCTACCGAGGTTAAAATGTTACTAAAGCAGAAAGAAGATAGAATACAAGAATTAGAGAGGTTGTTGCACCAAGAAAAGTCTAACTCCAGCGAGCAAATTAAATTGAAGATGTCCCAATTTAAAAAAGGTTTCAAGAGTCTTAATTTGCAGCATCAAATAGAATTCAGTGAGAAGCAAACACAACTAGAAGCAGCAATGACTAGATTACAAATCCAGCCACAGTTAGAGCAATTCATAAAGGAAGCATTGGATGTAAATGCTAAGTTAAAGCAACAACAAGAAGTATTTTTCCAACAAGCTTCTATTACTGGCTCTTATTGTGACTCAAGTGAAATATTGATCCAACAAGTAGCTATCCGGAAACTTGAATGTGAGAAGATCGAGAAGAAAATCAATGAACACATTCAATGGCAAGCATCAGACTCAGGCAAGGAAGCTAATCTACCCCAGGTAGATAAGTTTCACAAGGAAATCTTATTCAAAGATTGGGAAGTAGAGATAAAGCAGGCAGAGAAAGAAGCAACAAAAGCATTCAAGTTGGCAAAGGAAATTATTGAATCTATGTGAACAACTTGTGAAAGCAGAACTTATCAAAGAGTGCACCTTTGAAGTGCTCTCAAAAGTCAAACAGCTGGAAACACAGTGGAAACAAAAGGCAAAAACACAGGATGAAACAATTAAAAAAGTAAATAAGTTTGATCAAGAAAATTATTAGAATTTTCTGATCAAACCTTATCATCAATACTAGACCTTGCAGTGTTTAACAGATTTGATAAGAAGATTGCAGCCAACACTTTCAAATGCAAAATTCAAAGGACAGGTCAGATCACATATTTCGCAGCCAGCTCAGCTCAAGTCCATGCTATATATTTGTCAAGTTGGGGAGGAAATCCAAAAGAAAGATCAGAACTCTTAACTCATATTGTTACTTTATTTTCTTAGATTGTAGTTAAATTTAGTCTTACGAGGATGGTTGTTTGAAACCTTCTATATTTTATTGTAATAATCTATTTTAGAACATAATTATTTTAGTATTTGAACCCCTCTGATGCATTTAGAGAAGGGTCCATAAATTTGTCAAAAACATTTGCAAAGAATGCACTATTGTAAGTTTGTGAATGCTTTGATGAATTAATGGAACATACTCTGTTATCTTTTTACAATTAAAGCTTTTTAACTGATGTTGCACTATTGTACTCTTTAAATTGCTTGAGAGTGAAGAGAAGCAAATCAATTATTGTCAGTTTACATGAGTAGAACTTTGTACATATGGTACTTCTATTCACTTGTATTAAGTTTTTCTTTCTAGATTGACAATCATCTTTTTATTGCATTATATATTTGAAACATGATAATAGATTAATTTGACATGCACTTCTGTTCTAAGTGTGATTTCTTGTCCAATATATAATCACACATATGTATGCGATATATTTTTCACAATTCTTCTAATCAAAGTATTTTATTAGAAGAATCATCTTACATAATTTTCATCTCTTTCAACTGTTAAATGATCTATATTACTAATAGTTGAAGGATATCTCTTTAGATCGCATAAAGTAAGAAAAACCCCGGGTATATAATAGAATAAATAGTTTAGATAGATGCATGTGATAGATTAGAATAATTTTCCATTGCATGTTGTATAATCAAAACACACCCCAAAATCATCCTTATTAGTAACCTGGTCCCACTATCCATAGTCGAAGCCACTACACCAAACGAAAAAGGAGTTGCTTTAAGGTCTGGACTAGGTGGTTTTCCCCCATGTTTTGGCAGCGGAATTCCAAGGCCTCAACACATGCCAAGGGATGCAATGATACTTCTGGCAAGGTATGAAAGTACACATAAGTCACTGAAATGGTCCTCCAATGTTTGGGATGGGGATTACAGGGACAGTGACAAAATATTGTGTAACATTAGGCTAATAAAAGGGATGATATTTTTGGCAGATTAGTTTCCTCTCCTCCTTATATTTTGGGTAGTTGTATTAGCGATTGTTCAAATGGAAATTTGGCCCTCCCCAATGGGTAATGTCAAGAAATACAAGCTAGGGTGTAGGGATAGGGATGATGTTAATGGGTCTCACTTTAATTTGGAAAGGACTTTTAAATCCTCGTGGAATAAAAAGCACATTGAAAATACTCTCCAATTCCAATCCTTTCTCCCAAATGCCCTCCAATCGGGCTTTTTAAGTCCCTAACATTAAGTCATTCAATGTCCATTATGTTTAGAGCTCTTCAAGGCTTACACTAAATCAATATGTAATATAAGGTAAAAATATACGAGTAATGTAGAAATGGAGAGAGATATAGAAGGGGGATTAAGTTTGGACTTGGGTAGGGGAGGAGTGCCTTCATTAAGAAAAAGGTATTTTCATCAAAATCTTAAGACAAAGCTTTGAGGGAAATTCAAACATGTAAAAAATATACAATCAAAGGGACCTTTAAAGCAATGTGGACCCAAGGCAAGATGTGACCATGTTAATTCAATCTTTCAACATAAAAGGGTTAGGTAAAACTTCTAGACAACAAGCCCTAGAGAGGCGAATGAACTTTCTCCACAAGTTTGAGTTTTTTTTAAAATGAAATTATTGGAAAAAAATAGCAAGGAATCTATATAAGATTTCGAAGGACTTTAATTTCCTTTCATTTGATGCTATTAGAAGTTCAAGGGGTTTAGTAATACTGTGTAAGAAATCTGTGATTCTTCTTAATTGCACTTTTCTTTTCTTAGGGTTATGGATATATTTTCAAGTTTTGGAGTTTTAGAATACTTCCTTGTGGTCAACTTGTATTGACCACGTGATAACATAAAACCTTACTAGGAGGATTTCTTAATGAAATATTTTCTTAATAATAAGAATTATGTAATAAGGGGTGGCCTCAACTTTGCGAACAAGAGTTTTGAAGTGTCGAGGAGGGTAGAAGGGACTGGTTCCCTAGCAATTTTACTTGCACGCAAAATTAAAAAAGTTTGCTTTATATATGTAAAAACAATCAAGTTGATGAATACATGGAGAAACTTCACAATTGATAAAATTATGCATCTAATAAGTTAGGTACATTCCTAGTGACTAAAAAAGTAATGGGAACTAAGGAAAGTGTAAGGTATTGGGTGGGTATAAGGGGAGATTCTAATCACCCACATGTTTTTCTTCAAATGGAGAGGGACAATAGTACGCCACCCAATCCATTAAAATTAAACCCTATGTTATTAGAAGATAAAGAAAGCGTTGATTTGGTCAAAGCTAAATGGAGACCCTTTAATGAATCCTCAAAAAGTTCTATTAGTTTTTAATTCGCAAAAAACCTCAAGAAAGTAAAAAATGGCGTGGCACGTTGGGTTAACAATAAATTAAAAAATGTGGAGATGGATCTAAAGGAGGTTCTCAAATAGAGGTGAAGGTCAATATAAAAAATCTGAACATAAGAAGAAGGATCAGATTTTACAAGCAAATTAGAGGATGAAATGTAGGATGGTATGACTAGTAAAAGGTGATGAAAACACCATATTTTTTCACAATTTTCTAACCATAGAGAGAATGTAAATATTATTTGGGAGATGGACAAGTTCGAAGGTAGTAAAGCTAGGAAGTTTAATAAGATTACAAACATGGGGTTAATCATTTTAAATCATTGTATAAATATATAGACAATGTAAATGTAGAATAGATTGTTAAATTAACCTCCTTATTTATTGCCCATAGCAGGTAGCTTAATTGGTGATTGCCTTGATAATGATCAGTTATGTTCCACGAGATTCCAGGTTCAAACCTCCTCGTGGGTTAGCCAACAAAAAATACCTCCTTATTTCCTAGTTTTGTTAATGAGGAAACTAATAATATCTCAATGGAAAAAATTCTAATAAGTGGGCTAGATTAACCTCTTCTTAGAGGGACAAGACTCCCAACCCTAATGGATTGCAGGTGTAATAATTCTTATTGATTTACTTAAGGGGGGGTATTCTAAAGGCTATTGAGTAGTTCAAAAAGACTAGTAGAGGTCATCAATCTTTTTATTCTACTTTTATATCTTTAACTTCTAAGAAGGACAAGGTAACTAGCTTTTGTTGGTTCAAGGTTATTTCTTCATGCAATTACATATTCAAGATAACATGAAAGATCATATCATCTAGACTAAAGAGAATATTCTCATAAATATTTCTCAAAATTAGCTTGGTTTCTTGGGTGGAATGTATAATGCAAGTAGGCTATCTCAAGAGAAGCTTCATTCTATTAAAACAAAGAGGATTCCTACAATTAATCCAAGTGGATATTGATCACCACCTCTTCTATTGACTCACAATGGCTCTACATCTTGGTAGCTTTACTATCATTTTGTAGGTCTTGAAATTTCAACACATTTTTAAGCCCATGCATTTTTGGTAATTGGTGTGGCCCTAGAATTGATGATTACAACACCTACCAAACAGGTAGTGCATAAAATAAGTTTGTAATTGTCCAAGAAAATCCCCAAATGAAGTTCATATTCAAAAGTCGTGGCCCCAAAAGGTTGATGTATCTACTAGTCTCTTGACGGTCCACATTCATTTTGTTGCCTCAGCTCCCAAGGTCAAGGTTATGGAACTTTAGGGTTTTGCTTTTTGCAATTTTATACTCTCTATTAAAAGGTAATTTTACCCTCTTATAATGGTCTTCTTGCCAATGAGTGTAGCTAATAAATCTATCTTTGGATATAAGCTACCACTATTTTGGCCAATTTCTGTTGATTGACATTTTGTAATGTTTTCCAATTTGGATCATTGACAAAACTTAGGTTTCATTATCTTATTGTGCTTTTTGTAACAACTTTAAGTGATCTTATCTATATTTTCATCTATATTTCATTCATCGCATCACATAGATCGATTGTATTAAAACAATTGCTTATTATGGTTTTTTCATGCATGTCCCCAAGAAGGCTAGGACACAAGGATTGGAACTTTAACTAACTGAATGAAAACCACCCTTACTAGCTCAATAAGCCTCCCGAGTTAGTAAAAGGAAAGATGATGGAGTAAGGGACCTTTAAAGTTATTATTATAGGAAGCCCGTGCATGACATAGGAACAAGACGATGGATATGCTTTCCACTGATCAATGGTGACACCTTAGACAAGCAAGCATTTCAAAGGTAACACCCTCTAAGGTGAAATTTAACTTAAACATTTATTTTTTATAAATCTAGATAGATGCAAATGTTTCAAAGAAATGGTTAAGTCTGCCAGAGTATTATTTCTCTATTAAAAAAAAAGAAAAAGAAATGGGGAGATCACCTTCGTGCTCCGTAGATCCCTTCTTTATGTCAATTATCGATAGGAATTTACTCCCCACAACATGTTGAAGATGAATCTGTAACATCTAGGAAAAACCCTACTTGGGTGGATTTAGTTGATGCCTTCAAGGAGTAATTTACCCTATTGGAAATTATGATGACAAATACACGAGATGGACAAATTTGCACCAAGAAAGAGACTAAACAGTGTCAAAGTATGACAAAATATTCCATACCTCATGCTCAATGTTGGGTATTACAAACTCCAAGTGGCACTTGGTTATATGACATCACAATGGTTACATAGTTACATCTAGTTATAGATGGGCTTCTTGGACAACTCCTCACTAGTAACCGCTTATCGATAACTTTTCAAGTTCAAGAAAAACTTCAAGTAAAGAGTAAGGGCGAGATTGGATTTATGAATCTACCATAGTAGAAGCATGGTAAAGTTGGCCTTAAATCACATAAAAAATGATAGAGCAAGGATATTCACCTTTAGGACAACTTGGCTAATCCATAAACAAAGAAGAGTAATAAGAAGTCAATGTAGGACACTAGAAAGTGAGTGAGTTTCATGAAATCCTTTGGCACAACATTGATGATAGTCACTCCAAGAAGTTATTTTTGGTTGAACTAAATGGTGTGAGTTTCATAAAATCCCTTGGCACAACATTGATGAATGTCACTCCATGAAGTTATTGTTAATCAAGCTAAAAGTTTCATACTTTGGTTCTAGCTCAGAGTTGGATCCATAATTGGATGAGGTAAAATTGACCATTAATGTGGAACCCAATTTTATTGTCACTACCATGAAGACTCAACTAGAAGAACCAAAGAAACCTAAGGAAGGTAACACCTCTTCCAGTCACAAATGTAGATGAAGGGAACTCGATTATATTTCATTATTGATAGTGGTAACCAAAATATTTGATCTTAGAAAATCTCATCAAGAGGTTGAAGTTTTCAGTGACACTACACCCACAACCATACACCATTTGTTAGCTAATCCAAGGATGAGACGTTCGAGGTGGTCGAAAATGCCATTTGCACTATGACATAAAACCCTTTAAAGATGAGCCACTCTGTGATGTTACATGCTTGAATTTTGTGATGTCTTTTTAACAAAACCATATATGTGGAAACTTCATGTTGTTTACAAGCATAGGCCTCATAATGTTATTGTTGCTACAATGTACCAAAGGTTGTCCCATTATTGTAGTACCTTTTACCTTAGGGAAGTGGTGCAATAACGAAACCTCTCTTCATGATTTATTTGGAAGGCGAATGAAAAATAATCATAATCACCAAGGCATCTGTACAAGGTCTCTCTAGATAGTGGGAGAATATAGAGATATATTTTTCTCATCTACATGGGTGCCCCTTCATTGTCAAGTCAAGTATGCAATTGATTTGACACCTAAATTTTGTCTACCTAACAACCTAGTATATAGAATCTTACATGTGGAGAATGAAGAAATCAGACGTCAATTTCAAGAGCCACAGTGTCAAATATGACCAAGCTCCCCAACTTTTTGGTGGTGGGGGGGGGGGGGGGGGGCGCTAATTGTGTTGGTTTTAGAAGAAGGAAAAATCATGTTGACTCTTTATTGATTACAAATCCATGAACAATATCATAGATAAGAACTAACATCCAACTCCTTGGATTGACAATCTTCTAGATCGTCTCAAGGTTGACATATTTTTAGGAGGAACAACTTAAATTCTAGCTATCACCAGGTATTAATTGAGCAAAATAATGCATGGAATACAATGTTCAAGTCCAAATATGGCCTCTTTGAGTGGCTGATCATGCCTTTGGGGGGGGGGGGGGGGGGGGGGGGGGGCGCTAATTGTGTTGGTTTTAGAAGAAGGAAAAATCATGCTGCATCTTTATTGATTACAAATCCATGAACAATATCATAGATAAGAACTAACATCCAAC
Source organism: Pinus albicaulis (assembly GCA_034641835.2). NCBI lineage: Eukaryota > Viridiplantae > Streptophyta > Pinopsida > Pinales > Pinaceae > Pinus > Pinus albicaulis. The sequence continues at coordinate 616,638,535 of CM076570.1, read as the reverse complement.
TCCTTGGATTGACAATCTTCTAGATCATCTCAAGGTTGACATATTTTTAGGAGGAACAACTTAAAGTCTAGCTATCACCAGGGATTAATTGAGAAAAATAATGCATGGAAGACAATGTTTATGTCCAAAGATGGCCTCTTTGAGTGGTTGATCATGCCTTTCAACTTGACTAATTCTTTAACATTTATGAGGATGATGGACAAAATCTTGTGATCATTGAGAAATTCCTTTGTGGTTGCACATCTAGTTGATATTCTCATCTTCAATAGAAATTAGGTCGAGTATTTGTAGCACATTTGAGAAGTTATAAGCACCTGATGGCAACACAAGTTATATGTCAATCAAGAGAAGTGCTCACTTGGCATGTAGTATATACAATAAATGGATATGTCATGGAAGAGCATGGTGTGCATGTGAATCTAGCCAAAATTCAAGTCATCCATGATTGGTTAACCTTGAAGACACTAATAGATCTCCATAATTTCACCAACTTCTAATACATGTTTGTGCTAGGATTCTCTATTATTGCTTGGATCCTAGGACAAGTGAGAAAGGGTGGAGCACCAAATTTTTTTGTTTGAATCATAATAGAGAGCATTTCAATATTTGAAATGCCACTTCTATTCGACACTAATCCTCATTTTGTTAGATCTGCAATAACCCTCCAATATTGAGACATATGTTTTAGATTATGCTATTGATGTAATCCTTATTCAACATGGGCATTTGGTGGCTTATCATAGGGAAACACTCTCTCACATGGTTTGTCGGTACCTCAAATATGACCAAGAGATGTGATCCATTGGGTAGGCATGTTGTCATGTCCCCAATTAATAATTTTTCTAAAGAAACTCTCAATTTTGCAATTTTGGCGATTAATATAGTATTTGATAAATAAAACTCAGGAGAAATAAGTTGTGGAGGCTCAAATTTAATTTTGATAAGAAATAAAGGTTGCAATTAGGAGAAAAAGAAAAAAATAAAGTGAAGTTAAGTTGTTGGGGTCACTTAAGAAGGGAATCAAACTCCCTAGGAGAAACTAAACCATATGAAAGAGCGATCAAGCAAGGGGGTCGAATTGGTGGATCCCACAAGGATGGTTGAGTAGCAATTATAGAAGGAAGGGAAGAGGCTCATTTTTGGATCATCTTGGCATTTCATTTTTCAGAATTGAAGAGTTTGCTTGAGCTGCTTAGCCAAGTCAACCAGTGTTTTTTAGCACAAGGGATTTCCAGGAGAAAATTCAAGCTCTTCTTCAGGGGACTATGAGTGCCACTCAACGAGAGATATTTTGGGGAGATTTCAGTATTTTGTGTGAGATTTTGCAGTATTTTCTTTAACCTGTGCGATTTTCTGGAGGATGCCGTGAGGATTTTTCTGGGGTTTGAGGAGCTAACAATTGTTGTCTTCCGAGCTGGATATTTTGTGGAGATTTTCCTTTGAGAAGGACGAGTTGATTTTGAGAATTTTCTGAGTTGGAAGTGTTGGAGATTTGTTGGTTGAATTAATTCTTCTTTGGGCCTACACTTGGGTTTACTGGTTATTTTTTTCTGTAGGGTTTGAGTTACACTGTTGTGCCATATATTGGAGTTGATTTTGGCTGAGAGTTTTAGGAAGGAATTTCGTGGGGTTTTGGAGGAGTTTCCCTTTGGGAAAATGTTTTTGTCGCTCACTGGTAGACTAAGAGGGGGCTACATGCAGTTTTTGGGGATTTAGTGACCGATGGATTCAGCCTGAGATTTTTTTGGGTTTTGTTGGATTGGGTGTGAGGAGCCTTCTCCTAGTTTTTAAGAGTTTTTTGAGTGTTATTGAGGTATAATTTTAGATTTTTCCTCCGGCAACAGTAACAACAACAACAAATGTCTGGGTAGTGCATTTGGACATGTTGAACCTATTCCAGTTGGAGTTTTCTTAGATATTCACCTGGGTATTGCATGCTTGGTGTAGCAAGACCAGGTTCTATCATTCTACTTCATTGTATTCAACTCAAAGAAATATTTAATAAAATGGCTCAAATTTGTTGATGTTATTCTATGATTTACTCATTTATTTTTGCTTGTGTAAAATTGTGCTCGCATGGTGGGATTTTCTTGTTGTAGCTTAGTGCATGTTTTTATATTAATTTTATTTCCTAGTTTAGGATATTACAGTGGTATCAGATCCATGATCTAGGCAACTGTGGTAGTATTTATTTCTATGACCTTGGGGGATAAGCAAAACATCACTTACAGAAGGTACATGTATAGGAGTAAAGAGCAAGAGCTGAAAATTACCCTAGATTCAGAGGCCCCAGAGAAATAAGTAAACATAGTAGAAATGGGAGATAATAGCAAGGATGAGATGGCCACAACATTCAATAACATCTTGAGTTCCTTGGATGATTTTTTGAAAGGGTAGAATGATGTTGTGAGAGGGAAAAGGGAGGTGATGGATGAATTGATGCATCAACACATTAGAAACGACCACAGGGAGTTTATGGGAGGTGAGATTTTAGGAGAATCTCACCACACAGAGCATGACATATCTCAGAACAAAACCCTTATCCACCATGGAGCAACCAGATCCACCATGCTTACATTACTGGCTCCTGGGAGTGGGGAGCAACCTGATGTTGGGGAGATGCCTATGGGGGATTAATTTCAAGAGTGGAAGTCAATGGGGGAGAAGTTCTATGAAGTGATTAATTTAAGCTATTATGCTAGCTCAAGCAAAACAATCGAGGCAAGGGAGCAGGTGGCTCATCATGGTAGAGCTTAGACTTGTAGCGGACAATCGAGAGATTGTATCTCCTTAAATTTTATGGGTCCTCTAAATGCACTGCAAGGGCATGGGTGGAGAAGCTAGACACCTATTTCCAGCTTAAGTATATGTCATAGGCAAAGGCGACTAAGTTAGCCACTTTTAATTTGGAGGGGAATGCACATGATTAGTGGTTTCATGGATTTGTTACGTTGAGGCATGCCAACGTAACATCTCATAAGGAGTTTACCAAGAGGGTGTTGAAGTGTTTTGAGCAGAGAGACCCTGAGTCACATTTATGGGAGTTAACACATATTAAGTAGACATGCAGTGATGAGAAGTACATAACAAAGGTTTTGAGATTGTCTATGATGGTGTCAGACCTATCAGAGTTTAGGAGGGTCTTCTTGTTCGTGAAGGGCTTAAAAAAGCCTTTGTGTGGGTTTGTGAGGTCAAATAGACCCACCTCCTTACAAGACACATTTAGCAGAGTGAGATATTTTCGGGGTGCAATCCCCAAGTCTAAAGCACCCTTACTGATGAAGGTCATTTTCCCTCAGAGAGGTAGAGACACCAAACCCCAGCCACAAATGGAGATATCAAAGCGTGGGTAGTTAGATGATGAAATTAAAAGTAACCTCAAGAGGAGGAAACTATGTTTCACATGCAAGGAGCCACAGACACTAGGACACAGATGCACCAAGGGCAAGGCCTACTACGTTGAGGTGTTTTCAGATAGCAAGCTTGAGGATGATGTTGAGCAGGGGGTTGATGTAGGAGATAATGAGCTGCAGGGTACAAGAGGAGGAGCACCCCCACCACCTAGAGAATGACCTATATTTCCTACAAGAGGGGTCATAGCTTTAATTTGAGGAGTGGAAAAGTACTTGACCTTATGGATCAGGGGCACAGTGGAGGGATAACATGCTTTGGTGCTAGTGGATAGTGGGGTTACCCACAATTTCATTGATACTCAAATGGTGGAGTGAAGAGGCATACACACAAATATTTTTGAGGTATTTTCAACACTTGTCCCAGGGGATCAGGCCATGCAGTGCACTAGATATGTTCCCAGCTTGACCTTGACTATGGGGAATTATTCAATGACAAATTATTTCTTTGTGTTTGATGTGCCAAACACCAATGTGGTGTTGGGTGTTAAAAGGTTATATTCTCTCGGACACATCACCATTTATTGGAAGAAGTTAGAGATGGAGTTCATGGGGCCAGATGGGAGACCAATACCATTGAGGGGCATGCATTCATATCCACCGCATACAATATCAACACACAGGATGGAAGTTGATTTGAGGCATGGGGACATAACATGGGAAGTAGAGTTGCACATTTCTGAGACAAGGAAGTAGTAACAACCACATATAGACATTTTGGTACTACTAGAGAAGCATCAGACAATGTTCAGTGACATTTTCGTAGGATGTCCACCATATATAGGGCTTTAGCACACTATAGAGTTGGAGGAGGGTGTGCATGTAGTCATCACTACACCCAACAAGAATCCCAAGGACTATAGAGATGAGATAGAGAGAGCCATACGAGAGTTGTTGGCTTCAGGACACATTACACCCAGTTCGAGTCCCTTCACTTCTTCAATTGTGTTGGTGAAGAGGAAGGACAGGATGCTTTGCATGTGCATTTGTTACAGGGATTTTAATAAGAAGACATTGAAGAACCAATACCCGATTATGTGCATTGGAATTGATGGTTGAACTTAGAGGAGATAAATTATTCTCTAAGATATATTTGTACTTAGGATATCATCATATTAAGGTGAGGGAGCAGGGAATCCCAAAGACTCCATTTTGATGTCATTATGAGCATTTTGAGTTTTCGGTGATGCCCTTTGGGCTAACTAGCACACCAACTACATTCTAGTATTATATGAACCATCTATTCCGCAATTAGTTGTGTAGATTTGTAATGGTATTTTTTGATGGCATTTTGATTTACAACAGGACATGGGAGGAGCATTTGTAGCACTTGGAGGAGGTCTTGCACATCTTGGAGCAACAACAGTTCTATGCCAAGATGTCCAAGTGTGAATTTGGTTTGAAAAATATGGCATATCTGGGACATGTGATTGGAAATAATGTATTTAGGGTCCATCAGGAGAAGATATGAGTTATATTGGATGGGCTTGCACCCAAGAGTGTGATAGAGTTAAAGGGTTTCTTGGGCATATGCACTTATTATAAGCAGTTTGTGAAGGGATTTTCACAGTTGGAAGCATCCTTCATAGAATTGACAAAGAAGAGGGCATTTGAGTGGACAGACATGGCACAAGAGGCCTTTGAGCACCTCAAGAGAGTGATGAGTAGTTGTATGGTTCTAGCCTTGCCGAATTTTTCACAATGATTTGCATTGGATGTGGTGCATCTGGAGAGGGCATTAGAGTAGTGTTGATGCAGGGAGGCCACTCGATTGCATTTGAGAGATGGAAGTTAATACCACATGAGAGATTGTATCCTATTTATGATAAAGATATGTTTTCCATAATGCATGCGTTGGCCACGTTCTGACAATATCTTGTTGGAAATAGGTTCAAGGTGAAGATTTATCACAACAATCTTTGATTCTTTTTGGAGCAAAAGGAGCTTTAGGAGAGGAAAAAAAAGTGGGTGAGTAAGTTACAGGACTATGAATTTGAGATTGAGTATGTCTAGGGAAATCATAATGCGGTATCATATGCACTATTCAAGAGGCCCACAACACTCTCACTTATGGACATCGCCCATGATCATAAGGTGTAGTTGTCATTAGAGTACTCCAAGGATCAACAGGCATGTGAAATCTTGGATGGTACTTTTGGGAATCACACATTTCAGGTGATGGATGAGGTCATATATTATAAGGATAGGATATACTTGGTGCCAGGGTCACAGTTGAGGGAGAATATTTTGCATGCATCACACAACTCACCTATAATAGGCCATCAGGGGCTTTTCAAAACCTATCGGACCATCAAGGAGAATTTTTCTTGGAGAGGCCTCAAGGAGGATGTTCTGAGGCATGTTGAGTGTGATGTTTTTCAGAGGAATAAGGGAGAGCAAAAATATCCATCTGATCTACTTCAGTCTCTTTTGATTCCAGAGAGGAAGTGGGAGAGCATATCTATGGATTTCATTACAGGACTTGCAACTATGCAGGGGCGTGATTGCATATATGTGGTTGTGGACATGCTGAACAAGTTTTCTCATTTCTTTACCATTCCTTACAGATCTTCAACATCATAGATAGTCGAGCTCTTCTTCAGAGAGGTGTTCAGGTTGCATGGTCTTCCCAATACCATAGTCAGTGAACGAAACAATTGATTTATGGGGGGATTTTGGTAGGAGTTATTTAGGTTGGTGGGAATTGAGCTCACTCTTAGTACTAGCTACCACCCCCAGATAGATGGGAAAACTAATATTGTGAATAAATGGTTGTAGGGATATTTGCGGAATTATGTGATGAGGAAACAACGCACCATATGTCTACCAGTATGTCACATGGGAGAGTGTTGTTAAACACCACTCACAATATGTCTATATGTATGTCACCTTTTTGTGCTATTTATGGTTGTAATTCATTATAATTTGCTAACATGATTTTTGTATACAGTCAAGCCCCAAGGGAAAAGGATTGGATACAAGAGAGATAGGACATCTTGAGGGCTCTCAATGACAACTTGCAAACAACGCAGAGCCAATACAATATGTTTGTAAATAGGCACCATGTGGAGAGGAATTTTAAGGTTGAAGACTTAGTGTTCTTGCGTATCCAACCATACAGACCCACATTAAAGCAGAAGGGATATGAGAAGCTATAACCCCATTTTTATGGACCATATAGGGTGATTAGGTGAGTCAGGGAGGTGGCTTATGATCTAGAGCTTCTGCTAGGAAGTAAGGTGCATAATGTGTTCCATGTATCTTGCCTAAAAAAGGCCTTGGAACAACATGTTATAGCTGCAACAATGTTGCACCCTTGGATGATGAGGGTCATTTGATTTTGATACCTAAGCCTGTATTGCAGGAGAGGGAGAGAAGGCTCAGGAACAAGACTATCAAGTGGAAATAATTACCATAGGAGGATGTTACTTGGGAGGGAGAACATATTTTACAACATCCAAAACTGCAGTTGCTTGAGGACAAACAACATTTGGGAGGGGAGGACTGTCATGTCCCCAATTAATAATTTTTCTTTAAAAATTCTCAATTTTGCAATTTTGGCGATTAATATAATATTTGATAAATAAAACTTAGGAGAAATAATATGGGGAGGCTAAGATTTAATTTAGATAAGAAATAAAGGTTGCAATTAGGAGAAAAGGGAAAAATTAAAGTGAAGTTAAGTTGTGGGGGTCACTTATGAAGGAAATCAAACTCCCTAGGAGAAATCAAATCATATGAAAGAGGGGTCAATCAAGGGGGTCGAATTGGCGGAGCCCATAAGGATGGTTGAGCAAAAATTATAAAAGGAAGGGAAGAGCCTCATTTTGGATTATCTTGGAATGCCATTTTCAAAATTGGAGAGTTTTCTTAAGCTACTTAGCCAAGTCAAATAGTGTTGTTTAGTACAAGGGATTTATAGGCATAAATTCTAGCTCTTCTTCAACGGACTTCAAGTACCACTCAAGGAGAGAGATTATGGGGAGTTTTTACTATTTTGTGTGGGATTTTGTAGTATTTTATTGAGCATGTGCGAGTTTATGGAGGATGTAGTGGATGATTTCACTGGGGTTTGAGGAGCTAGCAATTTGTGTCTTCCAGGTTGGATATTTTGTGGAGATTTTCCTTTGAGAAGGACGATTTGATTTTGTGAAATTTATGGGTTGGAAGTGTTGGAGATTTGTGGGCCGAATTATTTCTTCTTTGGGCCTACGTTGGGGTTTACTGGATATTTTCTGCAAAGGGGCTGAGCAACATTGTTCTGCCAAATATTGGAGTTGATTTTTGTCAGGAGCTCGAAGAGGGAATTTCATGGGGTTTTGTAGGAGTTTCCCTTTGGGAAAATTGTGCATTTAAATGTGGATCAGTTTTGTAGCTCATTGGCAGATTGAGAGGGGTAACATGCATTTTTTGGGGTTTAAGTGATTGGTGGATTCAACTTGATATTTTTCATGGTTTTGTTGGATTGGGTGTGAGGAGTATTCTCCTAATTTTTTAGAATTTGTGGTGCTTAATTGAGGGATCATTTCATAGTTTTCCGCCTCCAAAAACAACATAAATTTTATGGGCAGTGCATTTGGACAAATTAGGCCTATTCCAGCTGGAGTTTTCATTGATATTCACCTTGGTATTGCATTCTTGGAGTAGCAATCCTAGGTTCCATCATTCTACTCCATTGAATTCAACTCCAATAAATATTTAATAAAATGGCTCAAATTTTTTGTTGTTATTCTATGATTTACTAATCTATTTATGCTTGTGTAAAATTGTGCTTGCATGGTGGGATTTTCTTACTGTAGCTTAGTGAAAGTTTATGATATTCATTGTATTTCCTAGCTTGGGATATTACACATGTCAGCAATGGAAGCATTACATTTTGGGAAGGAATTGATCATCCACATGATCATACACCCCTATAAATTTGAAAATGTAAGGAAAGTTACATAATGATTATCATCGAAAGTGGTTTATGCATCTGCAATAATTTTGATTAATCATTAAGTACAAGAAGGGAAACACAAACTAAGTTGTGGATTACCTTACTTGACCTCTAGTTTTGGTGCTAGCTGTAGTGCTTAACTCTTCTGGTCATTTGTTACTTAAATGCAACACATTTCCATAAAATTCGCAACAATTACCACAATATTTCTATCCTCTAATCTTCATTGAGTCATGAAGATTACCTACACAACACCAACAACTTCAGTTATCTTAGTCACCCTATGGGGTAGACTAATTCCGCTTATAGAAGGGGTTCCTACATCAATTTTACCATGCAATCCCAATGTCAATTGATTAAGAAATCTATAGATTGTATCTAACTTTATGATGGATAGTCAGTTATAGCTAGGTTTATTATGTGATTCAATTGCCCACTCAAAAAACTTGTTGACACATTGGTTGAGGTTGTGTAATAGTCATTAAATTCATATTTCTTCATAATTTCAAAGGGATTGCTGCTTAACAATCGATAAGGTGAGTTCAACATAGAAACACCTAGCGTCTTCTTATCAGATATAACATTCCTCATGAAAATAACTTTTTGATTGACCATATCATATACTATGTGGGATATTTATTCATTACATTACCCCACCATAATACAAGTATGACTCTTTGCATCTATTTTCTTCCTCTTATCTTTTAGAATATAACCCAAGTTATACATCGAAGATTATGAGATGTTCGACTAATGGTGATTATGAGATGTTTGGCTAATGGTTTTTTGTCACTCCATTTGTTAGGAGGGATCATAACTCATCCAATTTTGGTCATATATCATGTTCAAATGCAATCTCAATAATGGAAAACTATTTCCAAAATCTAATCAGCATACATATGGCTTGAATAAAAAATTGTGCCTTTTCTACCATGATTTGATTCCTCATTTCAACAACATCATTTTTTTGAGGTGTGAAAGGCACAAATCTCTACAAAGAGATAACATGTTGTGACAAATAGATCTTACAATCCTTGCTCATATGTTCTCCTCCATTGTCATATTTAGACATTTCCTTGGTTGATCCCATTTCTTTTCAACTAATGCACTAAATTGCTTCAATTTGTCAAAGATATTGTCCTTATTCTTTAATAAATATAAACAAGTGTGCTTGAAAAGATAATTAATGAAATAAAAAACATACATTGCACTAACTAATTATGAGTCTTTTCCCTCCAACTCTTCCTCATCTCAAATGTAGTTTGGTGATGCTTTCCAATTACACACCCTTCACATACAACAATAGGAGATACCACCCTCAATATTCCATTAATTATATTAAACTTCACCTTTGATTTTATACTTTGAAAATTTAGATGTTAAATTTGTTCATGGAAAATTATTCTCCAGCCATTGGTCGGGTATTGTTGGTTCTAGATCTTCCTTAAGGAAATCATATAAAATCATAGAAATTATACATTATGTATCCAGGGTTAATAATATCCTCAATTGCAACAATAAAGTCATTGTTCATATCCTTCACTATGAACCTATTAGGCCAACATTTCATCTTGTTACCAATTTGGGTTTGTTGTGGTAAATACTACAATTTAGTGCTCAAACTTGCTGCATGTTACACATCAATGATCACACCATTTTGACATTCAATCCAACCTTCAAGCATAAATTGTAACTACATAATCATCTACAAAAATTATTTCTCCTTCTAGAACTTTATTGAGTGAAGAAAAAAGAGAAGCATTCTAAGATATATGGTGGATACAATGAGAATTAACTATCTACTCACTTTTAAAAGCGTGACCATATAATACCTCAGAAGTATTGACAAAGAAAGTACAATTATCTCCCAAAACTTATGATATTAAATGCTATAATTTGGTTCCTGTAGTTAAGGCCTTGATTTTAATATTCTTGACCTTATCCTCAATATTTTTGGTTTTCTTCCAACAATTTTTTTTGGCATATATTCTCTTTCCATAGTATCAATTGGTCTTATTTTTATTAGCTTTTTAGTTGATGGTTGATTGTCATGCTTCTTCATGTTGGTTTAGTTGATATAATCCTTTTCATGGTAATCGGCATGGTCTTTATCTTGATTGTATCCTCAGTGTTTTTATCTATGATTTGTTGACATTTTGCCTTAACTAGATGGGCATGTTATTTACTCTCAATTTTACCTTCATTAGGAAAATTTTATCATGCCCTAATTAGCGAACCGCAAAAAGAATCAAAGGTATATTCATTATCATCTTCTTTTTTGGAAGAACAACTAACATATAATGTCATACTAAAAACATCATAAAGTGGTCCCAAATTCATCAATTTAAGTTCCCTAAGTTGTTTGTATTTCTTTACAAAATCCTTTCCACATTCACCTAATTTTAATTAAGTATCCTTCTTACGAGCCACATAATCTTCAATAATTTCAAAAGGGAGAGGATTAAGAGAGAGAAATGCTTTTTTAATATGCATATCTTAACTTTTTCAATCTCATTAAAAAGATTCTTCAATTCTTCTAGACTTTATTTGGATCCAATTACATTTGTGTGAAGAATTCTTGGAGATGTGGATAATCATGACTCGTATGGCCTCTTCCATTTTCCCATTAAATGAAAATCTCATGTTCACCCTTACGATCTGGAACCATGATATTTGTAAATTGACAAAGTGCTTTATTCATAATAACATTTCATATTTAGTGCCAACATGCCATAGTTCCATTTAGAACCACGGGTTCTCACTTTGAGTTAATAATCACTCGAAAAATCCTAATTCGTCTACATTTAAAAACATGATTGAAACTACTAGATAAATTTGACATAACCAAAGTGCATATAGAAGTGAAAATATCCAACATAATTTGTAGACAATAGGCCAGCTCCCAAATTAATTCACATAAAACGAGGAAAATATAATCAACTTTTGTGGCCATAGGTGCACTCTACATTGATCTACACACTAGTTTGTCAACTAGTTGGGACCACATTTAGTCAATCTGATTGATTGATCGGCATACATAGTTGACCTTAGACTATTGACTAAATATCTCTAGAAGATGTGTAACACCCCTAACCACTCAATGGGGTACATTACTAAATCTATGAATCCAAAACTTGAATTTTTTCCTTAAATCCAACTCATAAAATCTTTGATATCATAATATATTATGCCCACTAGGACCCAACATCAACTAGATTACCATTTAACTACTTTGTATCATAGCATGGTCACCATAACAATACTATGTCATTATGGAACCCTTTGTACCTTAACCATGCTTTGACATACATGTCTTGTGCATTCTAGCATGCAGTGCAACATTTACCCAATCATAAAAACATTATTAAACATGTAGAAACATATCAATTATAAACATCACATAAACACAAGAAATATTCACAACATAACCATACATAAATTGGAAGGATCATATTTTAAATGAAACACCAATTATCCTTAGATGTTCCACCCAAACATAGACCACACTTCTCTAATACACTTAGCAATGGCTCACCCCCCAACTAGGCCTATGACTCCATTAGGGAAAAAGGGTTCTCAAAACCAACTAAGGTACACAAATCAAACCAACAAAGTAATAGGCCAACATACCAAATTCCAACAACCTCCATCCTATAACGTCTTATCCTCCATTAGCCTGCACAACCCACAATTGTGTACCTCCTTCTCTGCAAACATAGTCCCTCAGATTGTGCCACTACCCTTCCAGAGCTCCAACACAAGCCAAATAGGGAGTTTTAAAGCCCTATGGCTTAAAGAGTTCCAACTGCCCTTATGGGTCTCCAAGTACCCTCCAGGTTTCACAACAGGGAATCAATTATTGATTTTGTAGTTTCAAAAGGTATTCCACAACATAGGCTTGGTGTCTTAGCATGTGGAAGTGAAGTCGTCCTTAGGTGGTTGTTCAAGAGGAGCAAATAATATGATGTCCTTCCTAAATTTTAACTTAGGCAAAAGTACATTGATTAATCATTTTATTAATGTGGACTTTGGGCTAATGCTTTTTTCTAAGGATAAATAATTAATCATTTAAGTGATTTAGATCTAATCTCCATCATTGATCAAAGAAAGCTAGGGTTTAATCCTAATCCTCAATCACTTTTGGGATTAGGGCTTTGGCCTATGGAGAATTATAAAATCAGGCTAAAGGAGAGGATGAATGCACATTACAAGTGAGATAATTTTAGAAAGATATTTTCTAAATAATTTACAAGAGTAATATTGCATATTTTTTGTGTGAGATTCATAAGAGTCGAGGAAGAAAGAAAAAGACGGCATGAGAGTTTTTTTGTAGTTGAATAAATTAGCAGGGACCTGTATGAGTGAGACAACCAATGATTTTTTGTGGATGTGTAGGGGCTTGAGGAGGCCAAATGGGTTGTTGATTTTGTTGGAAGAATTTATCTCAGGTTTTTTTTTAATTTCCTTGTAAATTCTGAAGGTCATTTTACTTAGTTAGGGATCCCGTGATTTATTTCAGAAATTAAATGATAAGAATTTGGAGAGTTAATTTTTGTTGCTATCTTGTCCGATATTTCTGAGTTAGTTTTTGAAATATTTTCTATTTCTATTTGCTAGGTTGGAGTGCTAAAGGATTTTCAATTTGTAGTTTTCATATTTTATTTACAACGAAAGAAGAAGAAGAAGAAATATTCATTAGGTAAATTATTTATGAGGGTAAAATAACTGCATGAGAGAGTAAATATGAAATTGAGACTTGCAAAATTAACATAATATCATCGCGTTCAGCAAGCTGTATGTAGAAAGTTCAGTGGATAGGGGTTTCAAATAGTTTTTTGTGTAACAAAGTTTTTATTTTGTAGCAAGGGTTTTGAGGTTGAAATTGATCTAGTGGAATGAAATAATCTAGTTTGAGATTTCAATACAGGTTGGAGGAGGTTGCAAACTTTAGTCCATGGAAGAAGAGGATTACCATTGTTCTAATGGAAAATAACTTGTGGGAACTTGTAGAAAAAGAGATTTCTCCAAGTTTATTTGGATCCTACATAAGCAGTTGAACACCATTTGAAGGACGTGAAGGCTAGAGGATCATATTGGATGTTTTGAAGGATCACATAATCCCTCAAATAGTAGGGAAGCATATAACTCACCAAATGTGGTTAGCGTTGTACCAAAGTAACAACCAAAATATGAAGATGGTGTTAAGAGAGAAACTTAGAAAAAAAAGAATGAACATATATGAAACTGTAGCTTCATGCTTCATAAGGATCCAACAAGTTTGTTATGAAATTTTAGATGTTGGTGAAGTGATGGATGAGGGTGAAATTTTCAAAATGGCATTGAGTGATTGTACCCAAAATGGGCTATCTTTATAACATGTATCCTTTCGAGAGAGAACCTTTCTGATTGCACCATGTTGTAGGATGACTTCACTCAAAAGGATATTTGGGAGAGTTTGATATCTAGCAGACAACATAGAGGTAGAGGTGGAGATGAGGAAATTTCTCTTGGCGGGAAAGAAAGGAAGTGTAAGGGTAAATCCAAGCATAACTAGAGTGGAGGAGGATCTTCACAAGGAGAGAAAAAGAAGGACACGAGTAAAGCCAAGTGCTTTGCATGTCACACGTTGATCCAGATTTATGCAGAAATGAAATGAAATACAGATTTAAAGAGAAACATAGAACTACAATGAAAACTAAACTTCAATTCATTGATAACAAAACATTGAAATGGTTTACATGCATAATGGAAATCAACAAGATTAGGTGATGGTAGCTTATCTATGAGAAGAGATGTGGTGGCTACATGCCTTTGAATTGTGTTAAAATGAGGCTCGCAAGACTTTTTATTATTAAAAAATAAAGGAAAACACCAAACATCCAAAAACCTAACCCTAGGATATGAAGCGCAAAAATTTTGTGGGCCTCGTTGGGGTTAATTGGTACACCAACTTCTTGGGGTTGTAACTTTGGCATACGATCTTCATTTGACATGTATGATACCTCATTAGAAATATCTATGTGAGGACTACAAATTTCGACTAAAAACACTATTTTTGACTAAAATTTTGCTTGTTTACCAAAAAAAAATGTCTTTTAGGGCCTTAAAACAACTCTGGAAGTTCAGGACTCCAAAAACTGCCAAAAATAGTAAACTATGCTACAATTAAGGAAACTAAAAGAAATAGTGTTGGGGGTCCAACTGGAATAGATGGGTGGCCACCAATATCCACCTAGATAACAAGTTTGGTCACTATGTTGGACAATGCCGCCAACAAGAAGAAAGGAAAAGGGAAGCCATCAATAATTGCATCTGTGAAAATGGTTGAGTTGGTTGAGAAATTTGAGGATAGTTTTTATTGGTTCATGTATTTTAGGCACCATGACAAATGGTGTATGGTTTGTGGACAATGAAGCTTCTCGACATATTACAGGATCTCGTGATCTCTTCACCAATATGGTCGAGGAGCATTTTTATCTTCATATGGAGCTTGGTGATAATACTGAGTATGCAATGGAGGGCATTGGAAACATATGGTTCCAGCTAGACTCTAGGAGTCATAAGGAGGTGAAGGAAGTAGTGTATGTACCTAGGTTGGAGAAGAACTTGCTCTTTGTTTCAGTTATGGAGGTCAAAAGGACTTGAGGTCAGTTTCATGGGAGGTGAGGTATCTATCAGGCTAAAACTATATCATCCTAGCATGAGGTGAGTGATAAGAAATAGAGAGAATAACTTGTATTCATTGACATGAAAAATAGTGGAGGCCCTTATGCATAGAAATGACAACTAAAGTGAGCTTTAACACAGGAGGATAAGGTATCTACACTGTAGGGATCTATAACTATAATGGGAGATGTTCAATGGTTTTTTCAGAGGTTAGTGTGGAGTAAGATGTTAAGTGCAAAGGATGTGCACTTGGAAACCATGCTAAAGAAATGTTTCATAACAATGATACTAGGTCTAAGGGAGTGTTCGATTTGGTCCATTCTAATATTTATGTTACTACATTGGCGAAGTCTATCTTTGGGTGTAGTTATTTTGTGACCTTCATAGATGATTATTCCAAGAGGACATGGATTTACTTCCTGAAGCCCAAGGAAGAGGTATTCGATTGATTTCATGAGTTTAAAACTCTTCTGGAAAACCTGACTGGGAATAATATCAAATTATTGAGATCAAACAATGGGGGTGAGTATACCTCTAATGCTTTCAATGGTTTCTGTAGGGAGGTAGGAATCAAGAAAGAACTGACAATGCCCTACAATCTACAAAATAGTGGAGCGGCATAGAGGAAGAATATGACTATAGTAAGAGTAGAAAAGGTAATGATCCATGATTAAGTCTTGCTTATGTTCTTGTGGGCGAAGGATTGTAACACATCATTGTAACTATAAAACAGGAATCCTAGCGGGATAGTGGAGGGTAAGAATCTTAAGGAGGAATTTATAGGAGTGATACTCGAGGTGAGCCATCTTAATATCTTCAACAACCTAGTATATGTCCATATTCCACTTTATAAGAGGACTAAGATGGAGCCTATTAGAAACACCAGCAATAGAGACACGATTATCTAATTAGGAGGAGGAGTGAGAGGTTCCTTCGACCTCTTTCAAGAGGAGGTCGAGATGAGTTGAGTAGACATTGAGAGATCTTAAGGAGAATGTGGAGGATACTAGTAGCACTTTCGGGAAGAGTAGACCACTAACCAAATTTTCTAGTTATATAGCCTTGATGAACAACGTCAGTGATTTTGAGCCTTCTACCTTTGAGGAGGTAGCAAACCAACATGTTTGGAGGGATTCCATGGTGGAAGAGTATAGTTCCATCACGAGGAATAATGCGTGGTATATAGTACTAAGGTCTAATGGAAATAAATGGTCACTTCTTGATGGATCTCCAGTATCAAGTATGAAGCATATGACAATATTGTGAAGTTCAAAGTGAGGTTTGTAGCAATATGGTTCTCCCAAAAGGAGGACGTAGATTACAAGGAGACATTTGCAACCATCGCCAGATATGCATCTCTCATGGAATTTATATCTATTTCCTCTGAAATGGGGTGGAGGAATCATCAAATGGATATGAAGACTCCCTTCCTCAATGGGTAATTAAGGAAGAGGTGTATATTAAGCAACCTTAGGGATTTGAGGTGCACGGGAGGGAGTTCCATGTATGCATACTAAATAAGGCCTTATATAGACTCAAAAAGGCATGCCATGCATGGTACTTTAGGATTGATGGGTACCTACTTGAATTGGGCTTTACCAAGAGTGATGCGGACTCCAAGTTGTACTTTGCACTTTTTTATGGTGAGTTTCTTATCTTGGCAATGTATGTTGATAATCTCTTTTTGATTGGATTATAGAATCTCACAAGGATGTGCAAGGAGGACCTTGCTTTGGAATTTGAGATGAAAGATATTAAATTAACGCACTACTTCTTGGGAATGGATGTATGGAAATAAATAGGAGAATTTTTCCTAAGGAAAGGCAAATATGTAGTTGAGATACTAAATAGATTCAATATTGAGGATTAAAGGACGATATCTACAACCATGATTATGAAATTGAAAAAGCTTAATTATTTTGAGAATGAGATGGTAATCCCATACTGTATAGGTAGTTTATCCGATCATTGATGTATTTGGTCAATACTAGATCAAGTATATGTTTTGTAGTGCATACACTTAGACAATTTGTTTTGGGGCTCAAGACAATTCATTGGGTGGAAAAAAAGTACATATTTAGGTATATATATGATATAATGGAATATGGACTAAGATCTGTTAGAGTTGGTGGAGTGCATTTGCAAGGCTATACATATTCATATTGGGTTGGTGTGACAAAATCATGCTAAAATTTCATGTAATAAAAGTTAATAAAGGAAAAAATAAGACCATGGTTAAGGGACACTTATTCCAAGTTGTATGTCGAGAAAAACATCCTAGTGAGGGTGTTCATTTCAGTTATTATGGCTAAAGAAAATTGGCAAAGGCAATGGCAAAGGCTTTTGAAAGGCAAGAGGCATTGTTTGGAATTTATTTATGAAAACAATGGAAAATAGGTGAAAAGGAAGGTGAAAGGTCACAGGTTGCATGTGAGCAGGAAAATGAAGAAATGGAGGCCTCATTGAGAAGAAGGCTTATGAGGATTAGTTGGAAAGCTTTTGGTTGGTTAAGCTTTTTCTCTCTATTCTCTCTCTCACACACCCTTGGACACTTAGAGTTTTCTTGGAGCAATTCAAAGTTGAGCCAAGAAGGAGGAAAGAAAGTAAAGGAAGGACAAGGAAAGCAAAGGAAGGACAAGGAAAACAAAGGAAAGCAAATATCAAGCAAGGAAGAGCATGGTCTAACAACTTTAGCAGAAATAATTTTAGGTAACATATTTCATGTGTGATTTCCTAGATGGTTTGGACATGCATGGCTTATGGATATTAGTATTTGGTTCTCTTGCTGTCAGTGGCGTGGTTTTGCCGGGTTTGACAGTGGTTTTCAGCCTTGCCTTGATTTTTTTGGGATGTCATGGTGTGTTGGGATTTTGATCTTAGTTTTAACCTTTGGAATTACCGGATGGATTTCAGAATTTGGGGTAGAGGTGGTCTCAAGGAAAATTCCCAAAGGCTTAGGAATCCCTTGACCAGTTTTGGTGGGATACATGGTAAATCCTAAGGGTGGTGTCTTGGTTTAGGGCCTAGTGAATCGGGTTTTTATTGCAGTAAAGCCTATGAGATGGGGAGACAGAAAATTCCTCAAGGATAGTGATGGATTCCAGATGGAATTCCAAGTTCGGTTTGGTATTGTGATCGAATCGCCATTTTTGGTGTGATCACGGTATGGTGAGGGTGGAAGTGGTTTAGCCTTTGGATTCCATTGGTTGTTTTTCGATTGTTTTATCCATGAGATCCCACATTCATACTTGGAATATGGCATGGGGGTGACTGGTTGAAGAGAGATTTGGCTCAACCATGTCTATTGTCGGGTGGTACGTGGAAGTCTGGAACTTGGTCAGTTATTGCCTATGTTTAATTAAAGCTAAGTTATCTTGATTTTGTACTTATATATGTGTGGATTTAATGGTTTTTATCTCACTATTATTTCCATGGTTTTATGCTAGTTATAAGCATGGTTGAATGACTAGTTCATGTCATGGTTATTTCATGTATTTACTTGTAATTGTTAAAATAATGGAAGCAAGACATAATTGATGTCATATATGTTCAAGGGAGAGGGTGGGGATCCTTCTTGTAATGTTTCATAAGAGTTTTCAGTCATTCATTCTCTGTCTTGTATCCTAGACCTGTATATTTCATTCATGCCAAGTGTTTGATAGAATGTCAGTCCCGGTTGGGGATGGTCATGCCTAGTCCCGGAGTTAGTTTTTAGTTATTTGGAATTGTTGCCATGTGTTTGATGATTTTTGAAAGCTACAAGAAGTTTTGGGAAGTGTCCGGGATTCTGGGCTTAAAAAGTGCCTTAAATCCCCTGGATGCAGGCACAGGTTTGTGAAATTGAGTCCTTGGATGTACACATGCAAATGCTATGGGTGCGTCTAGAGCCTCTTAGACATACCCTTTACCATATTAAGGGAGCGTCTGAGGGTTTTTTTTAGTGAAAATCAGGGGGACCTAGGGACGAGTCAGCTTGATGGTTCAGATAGCCTCTGGGGGTCTTGTAGTAGGTTCAGGGAGTCTGTGTTATGGTTTTTCCACGTCGATTCCACTTCCTTAAAGTCAACTAGGAGGTAGAGTTTTCTCTTAACTTCCCTAAGCTCATGTTTACCTTGGTTGGTTGGTTACTTGGGTAGATGTGAGGGGAGGTGTACGTTACAGGTGGTATTAGAGCATGGTTGCGCTTTCCTAGGGTGGTGTGTTGATCATGCATTCATGTCGATTGCATATGTGTTCCTCATGTTGATGTTCTATGTGCTTGTCGCATATGCACGACATTCGTCATAGTTGCAGTGGTGTCACCATGTGAAAGTTGATGATGAATGGATGTGGTTTCCATGAGTGGATGTCGGTTGTATATACATTTTTTATCCATGTCAGTATCAATACGTTGTTATGCATGCATTTTCATGGTTAAGGTTGTTTTCCATGAGGTCATTGTATGCATTTTAGGTAATAATGATGTTGTTGATAAGATATGATGCTGATATGTTGGCTAAGATAGAACAAGAGATGTAGATCATCAAAGTCAAGCTGCAACACTAGACTTCAGGGCAAGAGCATATCGTCATCCATGTTGCATGTTTGGTATGCAGGTATGTGGTTAATGGTTGTTATAAGAATTAGGGTTACTTAAATATATGTTTGTCATTTTATTGATGTTGTGGATGCATGTATGATAGATGTTAGTGAATCAATGTGGTCATATGTATGTTCGTCGGATAGTCATGCATGGTAGTAACTTGTTGATGTTTTATGTTAGTTAACTGGATGATTAGGGTTATGACATTAGAATATTTATGTTATATGTATCCTGCTAATTTGGATTGGCTTATGCAGATGGTTATGGTTATGACATTCATGTATGAGTTAATATGTTGTGATATTATGGCATACTAATCTAGAATAATTGTGCATATATTATTGTTATGCAAGAAATAAAATTGTTTATGACCCTATGTGTTGTAGAGGTAAATCCCCTCTGCGGACAGAGGCGATCCCTACTAGCCCAGATCGGGTCTAGCAACAACCGAGTCACGCTAAGACGCAAGTTCCTAATTGGAAAAGACCAAGATGCAACAAGAGGCCTACCTTAAGTCCTACACTGCTGTCATTTGTGGAGAAGATGGCGCTTCCGTCCTTCGTTGTGGCAGATCACAATTCTCCTGCCTAGCACGTTCAAACACCTGCACGTACACAAAGAAACAACAAACACACATGCATAAAACCTAATACATGCAACTATGTATCAGTCAGAGAAGATACAACTCATAACATGAAACATGAACATCTGAGTGGAACCATAATCGAAGTCGTTTATTATTAATCAGAACAAAGAAAGATACAACCTGAGCTCCGACGCTGGATCTTCCTTTGGCGGGTCGACAACGGAGTACATCTCGGTAAAGCTCGTCGGGAATGGGACAAGTCTCTCTCTCTTCGACTGTCTGACGATAATCTCCTTACTAGTTATTCAGCTCTATTCAGGCTAGCTTGCAAAGGGAAAATGACAAGCTTATATAGATGGTGGAAGGGGATTTGGGATCCCTAGAATGGTGGGATTGGCCCTATCCTCAAGAAAGCTTCCATGATAGGTGGAAAACCACTTCCCCTACATGGATATCTGGAGCCAAACCTCCCAACTCATTTTAGAGACTCGTTCAGGAGTTGGTTGGAATCAAACTTCCGCCATTTATTTTTAAAAAACAATCCTTATTAAGTTTGGCGTGAGAAATACATTGGGACAGAGTGCCAATTGGCGCGCCCTCTTTGGTGGATTTCCCCCATTGGCGCGAGGGCTGAACTGGCTAGTCACGCCAAGGCCAAAAGGTCTATTTTTAGGGCTTTTTCACAGGAAATTGTTTTCAGGGGAATGATTGTCCTTGTTAAGGGGGATGCCATGAAAGTGGTTTTAGATCATGTCACTGCTCACAGGTCATGGAAGAGGCCCTCCAATGTGTGGGACGGGGATTGCAGGGACGGTGACAAATTAATGTGTAACAGATGCCCCCTAAAGCATGAGGCTCGAGAGAGAGAGAGGGGTGAAATGCTTTACGAGAACGTGTCCAACTAAAAACACTGCCATCGAAAAACCTGCGTAGACAAGTACAACTGATATCTCAAATACATGATATATGTGTTATGGGTGCAACCATCCATAACAGAGTATACAATAATCAAGATCCAAGGCATGGACGCAGCCATCCAGTAAGGATCGATAAATAGACTCAGGTATGGTCGCAGCCATCCAATCAATGAGTCATGTAACCAATCATAATAAGCCACAAAATCGCAGCCTGGATTCTAACAGACAAAATCCAGGGTCTTGCGCTTCATCTCAACCCGAACAGAGTACAAATTATAGCATGTGAATAAGTGAGCTGAAGTCGAACATGCAAGAACATCGTCTAATTACCAGCCAATGATGAGAGCTGTTAACAGACGCGAGAGGAACCACCAATAATGATAATGGCCCTCAAGGCACTATAGGTACAATCCATGGAATTTTAACAGTGAGCCGACGTCGAACATCCGCAGAATCATTCGATCGAAGGTCAATGATGAAAACCTTGCGTCGAATGAGAAGAACCTGCCATTGAGGCATGCAGGTTCCAAGGTACCAGAAGGGAGTCTCTAGATCAACTTCCTAGATAATGAGCTGAAGTCGACAGGAAGTGAACTTAATCGAAGGTGGGCCATAATGTTGCCCACATCATCGACACGAGACAGAGGAATATAATTTTTGTGAATCAGGAACATATGAGAATCAGAGGAAGGTTGAAACTTGCAGAGGCCAACTTCTCTTGAACATATCGGCAACATGACAGTGGATTTGGTAGTATTTGACATCAAAATATCAGAGGTCATGATGACAAGGCAAAGAGCAGATGAGAGGTCAAAAGGGATTACCCAAACCCACGGAGGTAAGCAGAGGATGAGATGAGATGTACCCAACCCGACATGAATGCAGACAAGTGCCATGTTCAAGAGCGACATACTACCGACACGACGACGATACTGGTTCCATTTTCCCCACCATTTCTGGCGAGTACCCCAATTATTTTTGAAAACAAGATTGAAGGGGATAACATATTCTTGTAATATAAGTTCTTCCTTGGTACGAATCCATCCTAGTACATTTAACGAGCCCTAGGAAGGAGAAACTCGAATATCGTCATTACGATTGAATCCGATGTCATCAGGGTTTAAAAAGTCTGACAAAGAAAGAACTTGGCGTCTTTTCATTTTTAGATAGTTTGAAAAGACAACGGAAAAGTAAATTCCAACAGTCCCTTTTCGTAAATAGTTCCTCAGATTCGAAAAGGTAGAAAACTATGTTTGAGAAAGCCTCCTAGTCGCGATAGGCTAGGGTATTCCTTTTTCGTAAATAATATATCCCAGCCCGAAAAAGGGGTAAACGTATACTGGGTAGATGTCGTTTCGCAGCCACTTTAACGAGATCAAAACGACAAGTGACTCGGCAATCTTTTCATGTTTAGAGAGTCAGAAAAGCGCTGAAAGATGACTCCATAAATGACTTTTTCGTGTTTTTACCGAGTCCGAAAAAGTATAAAATATAATTCGTATTGTCGTCCAAGCTGCGTAAAAATCTGTTGCTACACTTGAAAGCGAGCGTAAAATCCATTTTTCAACAAAATATAGCAAAATATTGGGAAAAATGACTTTCAAAACCTAATTTTGACTTTGAAAAGTTATAAATATGCCAAAAATAGTAAAACATATTCACTTTCACTGTTTACCTCTTTTGGAGAGCAACAGTGAGATTTTGCTATGCAAACTTGCGGCGGCGATTGTGACCAATCCAGTACATCATTCTGGTTCTTGTTCATTCCAGGTAAGAGGCGTTCCCCTTAGCTTTGTTCTGATTCATTTTTTGTAGATTTCCATTATGTCTTTGATCTCCAGGGGAACCTTTTGCAAAATTAGGGCTCGGAAAATTGGCGCGGGTATCGGGCACGGACCCGCGCCAATTGGCTCCCTTTTGCAAAGGGGTCACGCCAGTTAGCGTGATTGTTTGCAAAACAGTCGCGCCAATGGCGCAACTCAAATTTCCGCCTTAATTTATCAAAATGTGAGCCAATCAGATGAATTTCTGAGTGTTGCAAAGATCTAATAAGGTGTTTTTGACCATGTTGGTGCAGATACCTAGCCACAATGGTGATTGAGTGGAAGGAGAGGGAGCATGGTGAAGAGGATGAAATGGCCATGCAAAATGAAGCTTGCATGAATGCCCTCTGAAACTGTTGTCTCAAATTTTTTTTCTTGAAACCATGTTTAAGAGCACAACCTAAGCTATTGCAATATTTGATTAGCATTTGGGATGAGAACGAAGAAGTGTTCAGGCTCCGAGACGAAGTACTAGAACTTGAGGTCTCTGATGTTTATTTCATAACCGGATTGTCCCGCAGAGGCCCAGTGCCAATCATGACAGGCAGTAGACATTCTGGTGAAAAAATGGAGATGGTAATGGCGAGAGTGTGCCCAGGGGCACGGATAGGATCGGGCAGTTGGAAGGTAGATATCTACACAGTCCGCGATCTAGCACTCCGAGTAGTACTCCACACCATTACGCGGGCTGCGGGGTCGCAGGCACCACATGAGGCAACCAAAGCACAAATCCTACTAGCCTTTGAATGCATGAACCCTACACTTTTTGATTGGGCCACTGCTGTAACAACAAACATCAAACGACAGCTGACAAAGTGAAAGAAGGCCAAACTGAAACAGTTTGGGTACGGTTCCATTCTGGTGTGATTCATTCTAGAATGATTACCAATTTTCTAGGGCCAAGGGGCGATAGTCGTCGAGCCATCATTGAGGGAGCCGAGGATGGCTTGATGGGCAACACTCATGCCCAGATCAGGAGGGGGCTAGCAGATGTCCTAGAGGCTCAAGTTTTTTGTATGGCTACGGCGACGGCTGATCGTCGTTGAGGACTGGCCCTACATCGGTACCGACTTCACGGGAGACCCAGATCTTCCACTCCCGGAGGGGGATGACTGGGACGAGGAGTTGGGTAAGACTCTTTTTGATTTTTTATGTATTTATGATTTTTTTTTGTGATACATGCCTATTCTAACAACAGTTCTATGTGTATGCAGATGTTGGCCCAGAGAGGCCCGCCGGCATGTCGCCCATTGCACGGAGGACCCCTCTCGCACATGATCCTCAAGCTAAGGGTGGCGAAGGGAGCGAGCTAGTCCAGAACCTGGAGGGTATCGCCCGGGGGATCCCGGATTACGCACAGATAGAAGATGTCCCTATGGCTTACCAGAGACACACTGTGGGGGTACCTAGTCGCCTCCATCAATTACTGATGCGATTGGCGCGCGCGGTGACATGCTACCACGAGCATCACATTGATTAATCATCTAGGGCTTTTATAAGCATATTTTTGAGAGACATGTTGTCTCCGGATATTATTAAAACATACATGTATATTTTTGATTTTATGTGATGTACACAAACTGAAAAATATTCGACATATATATACATATATATCTATTTCTGGATGGATATTTTTACATGTGATGATGTTTTTTTTACAAGTTGCGCAAATGTCTATCTAAAACCAAATTAGCTACTGCATCTGTTAACGCATTCATGCGTCTGGGTATATGTTGATATGTAATGTAATCAAAATTTCTTTCCAGTAAACGAAAACGTAGATACAAACGTAAAATGGATGGGTTTCTAACTGAATAATGACCATTAAGTTGTAGTACTACAATCTGTAAGTCCAGATACACAAGTAATGCATGAATACCGAGGTTAACAGCCTCATTTAATAATTCCAAAATGGCACTATACTCCGCGATATTATTTGTTGTAGGCCCTAGACAAACACCTTGCAAATTAACCAACTCACCAGCAGGATCGTAGATTACCCAGGCTGCCGAAGATAGATTGCTGGTACTGCGGGAGGCACCATCCGCGAAACCGACAAAAGGAGTAATAGACATCTGCACAATCAGGAAGACCCAATCAACAGAAAGACGCTTACAAAGCACACCACACCACACATGCACAAAAATGAAAACACTCAATTATGTACTCACACACCACACAAGAATAACTCAAGCGTAGTACTTTTTGAGGTACAACCCATTCCTAGGCTGCGCCAGAGGAACTACTTCGTAGTCGATAAGCTCATAGAACCCATTTTTTAATACTTGTTTAACTATATAGGGCCCATGCCACATGGACTGGAATTTTCCTTCTCCAATTTTATCGTGTGCTTGGTCATATAGGAGGATGAGGTCCGCTTCAATGAAAAAAACGTGGAGAAACCGATTGATCAAAGTGGGCTTTGACCCGCTTTTTCTATGCCTCAATAACCAAGGCAACTAAGTGGTGGGTTTCATCTAGTCGTTCCAAATACAAGAGACGTTCTTCCTCCGGAGAAGTGTCAGGTAATAGTTCCACAGCCAACTTCAGGGAAGGAATTTCACTTTCAACTGGGAGAGTCGCTTCCAAACCATACACCAATTGAAAATGTGTGAATTCAGTTGCGCTCTTTACAGACGTTTGATAAGCCCAGAGAGCTGAGAATAATTGGAGATTCCAGTTGGATTTGTGGATACCAATCGTTCGTTGAAGCATCATGACCAAAACCTTGTTCACAGCCTCAACCTGGCCATTCGCCTGGGGGCAGTATGGTGTTGAGCTATCATGATGTAAACCCAACTTTGATGTCATCTCAGCCATCATGTAATCCCGAAAATGAGTGCCATGATTGGTGACAATGGCCTGAGGGACTTCGAAATGCGTAATAACATGGTTGAAAAGGAATTGGGCAACTATCTTACCGTCGACAGCTAATGTAGGCATTGCTTCGGCCCACTTAGTGAAGTAGTCTATGGCAACGATTATATAAGCATGCCCCCCGGTCGAGTGAGGGTTACATGTCATAAAATATACGCCCCATTTAGCAAAAGGGCCTATGGTAATGACAAGATGCAAGGGTAGGGGTGGCGCGCGCATATTGCGCTGAAAGACCTGGCATGCATGGCATTTTCAGACTGCAACGATACAATCTTTGAATATAGATGGCCAGAAGTAACCCGCACGCAGAATCTTCTGGGCGGTGGCATTTTCGGACATGTGACCGCCACAGGTGCCACTGTGACAGTCATTCAAGACTCTCTCAGCCTCTTCCAGGGTCAAGCACTGGCGAAGCACAAAATCAACTCTGATACGGTACAAGGTATCTCCTACAATGCAGTATGGTTGAGATTGATGCCGAATCCGTCGTTGAGCATCTTTTGTCAATTCAGACCGGAACGTGGATGTTTGAAGATACATGATAATGTCACCATACCATGGGTCATTGTTACACAGTAATTTGTCACCGTCCGTACCATTCCCCGTCCCGCACAATGGAGGACCCATTATGTGACCTGTGAGCAATGTCAAGCCTTGGAAATACCTTCATTGCATCCCTTTCCATGAGGACAACATTTCTTC
Organism: Pinus albicaulis; assembly: GCA_034641835.2. NCBI lineage: Eukaryota > Viridiplantae > Streptophyta > Pinopsida > Pinales > Pinaceae > Pinus > Pinus albicaulis. The sequence goes on along the minus strand of CM076570.1, from coordinate 616,612,033 downwards.
TGTTGATCATTTCCTGAGCAGACCCCTAAAAACACATGTTTTTGCATTGGCGCTGGTAGCCCGTTATGTACTCGCGCCAATGGGGGAAAATTAACACTGAGCCCGCGCCACTTGGCGCTCTGTCCCAGTGTTGCACCCGCGCCACTCTGTTTATGGAAAGTTTTTTAAAAAAGGAGGCGAAGTTTCGATTACAACAACTTCGTGGATGAGTCATCGGGAGTGGTTTCGCCTGAATAACCACGGCCTTCCTCCTTTGGCCTCTTGTTTCCACCATATGGGGAACTTCCCAAAGGATAAGGCCTCCCTTCCACTATTGTAGGGATCCCAACCTCCTCCTCTCCTCTATAAATATAGCCTTCATCCATTGATGAAGGGGCTGAAGGGCTGAAAGGCTGAAGGGCTGATAGTCTGGAAGTGCTGAAGCTTTGCATCTCCTATTCCCAAGCGCCTTTGTGCTGAAAAGAATCCTTCCTTTCCCTTAAGGCCCATTCGAACAAGGAGACCATTGTTACGAGACTCTGGAGAGGTTTCCCTTTCCCCCGGCGAGCTTTGCGAGACGTGGACGACCGGAGACCCGCGCGAAGGAGGCTGCAGCGTCAGAACTTGGTTGTAACTTCTATTCGTTTACCACTTTAATAGATGACTATGATTCTGGTTCCACTCCTTTTTCCATTATGTTAATGCGAGTAATGTCTTTTCTGACCGATGTTTAGTTACGTATGCTGGTTCCTATGCTTGTATCTGTTTGTTCTTTCTGTGTGCAGGTGTTCATCCACGGAGATCGTGGAAGGATTGTGATCTGCCAGGACTGAAGGACGGGGACATCTCTTTTTCGGATCGAGCGCTGGAATCCAGGTAGGTTCTTATCCCAAATCTTTCATTCGTAACTAGGAGCCTGCGTCATAGCATTGTTTGTTTGTTGCTAGACCCCTGTTGGGCTAGTAGGGATCGCCTCTGTCCGCAGAGGGGATTTACCTTCCCAACAAATTGGCGACTCCACTGGGGATCGTCCGGTTTTCCTTGTCTCGTTTATGATTGGTTCGCTTTGATTGTTTCTCCTTGCTTGATGAACCTTCTGGGTTGGGTTCTTTCATTATTTTAGCCTTGTGGTTTGCTTAGCTTGTGTTGGTCTTTTTCTCAGATTAGCTTGTTTTTAGTTTTCATTGAAGAATTCGACTGGCGCGGGTTTTTACCTGACAGTCGCGCCACTTGGCGCGTGTTGCATTTGTCTGTCTCGCGCCACTCGGCCTCTGGCGCTAGTTTCAAGGCCACAGTCGCGCCACACCTGTGACTTTTTTGAATTTCTTCAATTTTTGGCTTTCTGAGCTTGACCAATACTTTTCTTCTTGATTCCCTGATTGTTTGAGTGCATTGGAGCCTGGTTTGACTGGAATTCACCGCTATCCTTTGGTTGTTTGCCTCTATCTATCGGTTTCACGATTTGAGCCCTAGGGCATCTAGTGGCATAGTGAATCGAGCCCTCCTTGGGAGCTTTGGTGTCTTGATTGTCCTGTCGACTTGTTGCTTAACCCTCCATGCCCTCTTAGCGGTCTTTGATTGTTTTGTTGCGTCTTTTGAGTGTTTGTTCGTTCTTTCATTCAGGATTCGTTTGCCCTTGCTTTGGACCCAGATCACACGGTCCATTGGGGTGTTTTTGAGTCTTTCTTCGATTTGAGAGACTTTGGGTCGATTTAGAGATTTGGTTGCTTGCTTGGTGAGTGAATGTTGTTTGCTTTGCTCTCTTAGTTATCATTTCTCTAATTGTTCCTTTTGTTTTCAGTGCACATTGGCCATTAGACATTGAAAATTTAAAAAAAAAATATAATCTCTTTTGTTTTTTTTAATTAGTGCAAATTGTCATCTTTTCCGTATCACTAGTGATTAGTGTTTGAATGAAAAATGTGCAATTGCATTAGTTGCATTAGAGACATTCTTGTTTGTATTCCGTTCATTTCGTTTGTATTAAAGCTCTCAACTCTCATTTAACTAGTTTTCATTGAACGAAATGTTGCATCGTGGCATATAGCTTGCATTTAGGAGACACTACATACGATAAGGCCTGGAAATTGAAACTTAATTGAAGATCAACTGTAAAATTCATTCAATTAACCTAAGGCAACATTGGAACTTAACGCAACATATTTAGAAGGTCTAGGCTAGAGACGTGTTCCGGCGTCGTTAAACCTAGCAGTTGTCGTTCGCCTATTGGCTTTAGACAGCACTAGTACGGACTTGCGCTCCCCGTACCGTCGAGTATATAAAGGGAGACCCCTATAGGTTTGCAATCCTTTATCCACAGGAAGCCGAGTCTGCCGCCTTTTACCCGTGATACACCGAACACAGCATTCGGGGCGACTACCTGCACGTACGGAAAGTCCTTGGTCGATTTCTGTTTCATTTTTGAAACCAAGGTGTATATTGCAGTTCACGGATATCTGGTACACCCTTTGTGCCTAGTTTTTCCTGAGCAGTCATTTGGTCTTTTCTGACTCCCTAAACTTGAAAAGGCCGTCAAGCGCTTGTCCTTTCACGCTTGTGTCAACTCTGAAAGAGATAGAGTCATCTTTTTATCGTTTCTCGACTCTTGAAACATGAAACGGTAGAATTTCTTACTTTCCAATGTGGTAAAATTAATCGCCCACGATTACACGCCTGCTTAGATATTGCTTGTTGACCGTTTGATCGTGTGCCCTTAACTCTTTTTTCAGCCCGTGTGTGGTTTTGAGTTTTGATGGCAACTTTTTCAGAGTTCACCAACCCAGGAATCCCCTCGGAAGGGAACCCTGGTCTTTTTCCTCCTTTTGGAAATGTTGGTGCTCCTTACATGGCGACGTTATCCCTTCCGGGGCTAACTGTTGGGTTGCCTGTTTGGTTGTTCTCAACCTCTGTTGTCCCGAATGTCTCCACTACTGTTCAATCAGTTCCTCCACCAGAACAACATCATGTTGATTCCAAGGTGGACCTCTCCCCTTCTTCGCCTGTTTCTGCGTCCTCCTCTTCTACTTCGCCTGGTGAAAGTCTGGATTCAAGTAACCAGGTGGCTAAGAAGAAGAAGAAGAAGACAAAGAAGAAGAATTCTGATAAGCGAGAGATTAAAAGTGCTGCTATTGCTCCTGAAACGTCTCCTCTTGATAAACCTTCCAACCCTCCTCGGAAAGTCAAGTTCCCCTGCATGTTGTGCACGGGAGACCATCTTCTTCGAGACTGCCCTGGCATTCCCAAGGTGCTCGAAACATGGTCCGACGGCCGACCGCTGTTGCCTTTGACTTCCGGGAGCCAGGTTGGGGGCACGTATTCAATTGGTACTGGTAAGGCTCTTAAGAAGCAGGGTAAGATTACCAATCCCTGTAAGTTGTGTGAAGGGCACCATGCCATTCACCTTTGTCCTTATATGGATGAAGCCAAGCGTGTTTTGGATAACTCAACTGTTTCTACACCACGCCTCCCAGCTGGTTATAAACATCTTTCTTTGAGTCCTCTACCAGCTGATCCTATGATTGGTCAAGAGTCATCCTTGGTCGATCCCACTCCCCCAGAAATTCAAATTCATGGATCCGTCCCCGACCAACCATTGGTCGTTGGATCGGTTGAACTGGCCCCGTCCGCGGTACACCAGGTCTTTTCTGTCGAGAGTGGATCTCACACCCCTCATGTCCTTCTGATTTCTTCAGATTCTTCAGACTTGGAGAAAGATTCTCCTGTCCCTGTGCTTCAAGAAGCCCCTCCTCCGCCTCCCATGATGGAGGCTACGGAGGATATTCCTCCCGCCTTCGAGATGGAGGTCATGGAGGAGGCTTCTTCTACCGTAACATCAGGGGAAGACCTTCGCGCGTCGATGGTAGCCCCTCCGAGTAGTTTGGTCGCTTCCTTTGACTGGAATCGATTTGCAGGATTTCGCCTTCCGTCTTATGTGCCTTTCGAGATCACAGTACAGGCTCTTGGTTTGGTTGTACCCAGCACCATTATAGACGAAGGTGCCTCTGTTAGTATTCTGTCTTCAACTACCTGGCAAGCTTTCGGTTCGCCGCCGCTTGCGCCTGTTACGCAGAATCTGCTCACTTTTAACAGAAGGACGATTCAACCGTTGGGGATCCTTCCAAGGTTACCTGTTACTTTGGGAGGTAAAACCGTCCATATGGACGTGATGGTCGTTCCAGGCCCTTTGGATTTCAATCTGCTCCTGGGGCGCGATTACACCTATGCCATGGGAGCCCTTGTCTCCTCCCTCTTTCGCGTGGTGTGCTTTCCACATGAAGGACGGATCGTGACCATTGATCCGCTTTCGTTCTTTGGTCCTAATATGGCATCTGGTCCGCCATCACCCCCTCCTGGTTTCTATCCACCCGTTGTATCTGCTCCGCCGCAGGTCAACTATGTGGCTACTTACCCCGTGCCTGTGCTCAGTGATGATGCCGTCGTGCATCGAGTGCTGGGGGCATTGGGTCCTGACTTCCAGGATGATTTCCTCCCATCTGGTGTGGAACTCTTAGAAGCAATGACTTCTTGTTCATTATGATGAAGTCGGTCGGAGCACAGTTCCTTGTCTTGTGTCAAGCTCCTTAAAAAATGAAACAAGGTTGTCGGAGCAGAGTTCCTTGTCTTGTGTCAAGCTCCTTAAAAAATGAAACAAGGTTTGTCGGAGCACAGTTCCTGGTCTTGTGGCAAGCTCCCTAAACCATGAAACAAGGTGTTTGAGGATAGTTCTTTTAATGTGTCAACCTCGTTAAAACAATGAAACATGTTCTTGTTCAATTCGAGTCTTTGATCAGATCTCGTAAAATCCCAGTCGAGTCTTTCTTTGATCTCGTAATTTGAACCTTCACTCCATCTTCCTTCCATATGGACTGAAGCTTGGGGGGCATGTACCTCGAATTGAGTCACCATGCTGGGGGCATGCTTAACCTTTACAAGCATAGTTTGTTTCCGTTTCAAGCTTGTGTAAAAATGAAACTGGTTTCAAGCATAGTTTATCTTTGTTTCAAGCTTGTGTAAAAATGAAACCAACTTCAAGCAGAGTTTCCTGATTTCAAGCTTGTGTAAAAATGAAACCTTGCCCTTTTTACCTCTTGTGATTGTCATTTTGTCAGCCTATTTCTGCCAGATGAGCCTTGGTTTTCTCACTCCATTGTCACTATCTGCTTGGCCGATCATATGTCTTCACTTGGTTGTTTTACCTGTTCCTGAGGAACCGCTGCTATGAGTGGTCTTGTTAGCCAGCCTCTCGACCTTTATTTGTTCAGAGTAGTTCCACCATTACCGGAACCAGTTGCTACCCTTTATACCACTCGTTCCTCCAGGAGGAGTCATCTTTCAGCTCTTTTCTGACTCTCTAAACATGAAAAGATTGCCGAGGCCCTTGTCGTTTCGATCTCGTTAAAATGGACACGAATCGACATTCACCCAGTATAATTTTAACCCTTTTTCGGGCTGGGATGGATCGATTACGAAAAAGGAATACCCTAGCCTATCGCGACTAGGAGGTTTTCCCGGATATTGTTTTCTACCTTTTCGGATCTGGGGAACTATTTACGAAAAGGGACCGGTGGAGTTTTCTTTTCCGCTGTCTTTTCAATCTCTCTAAACATGAAAAGACGCCGAGTTCTTCCTTTGTCAGACTCGTTAAACCCTGATGACATTGGATTCCGTCGCAATGACGTTCTCCGAGTTTCTCCTTCCTAGGACTCGTTAAATGCACTGGGATGGATTCGCCCGAAGGGCGGACTTATATTACAAGCATATGCTATCCCCTTCAAGCTTGTCATCAAAAATAATTGGGGTACTCGCCAGAAATGGTGGGGGAAAAATGGAACCATCGTCGTTATCGTCGGCAGTATGTCGCTCTTGAACATGGCACTTGTCTGCATTCGTGTCGGGTTAGGGACATCTCATCTCGTTGTTTCACTTTGCTTCCATGGGTTTGGGTAATCTCTTTTGACCTCTCATCTGTTCACTGCCTCGTCGCCATGACCTTTGATATGTTGATGTCAAATACTGCCAAGTCCATTGCCGTGCCGTTTATATGTTCAAGAGAAGTTGGCCTCTGCGAATATCAACCTTCCTCTGTTTCTCATATGATCCTAATGCACAACAAAACATTATGTTCCTCTGTCTCGTGTCGATGATGTGGGAATCATTATGGCCCACCTTCGATCAAGATCACTTCCTGTCGACTTCAACTCATTATCCAGGAAGTTGGTCTAGAGACTCCTGATGGTACCTTGGGGCCTGCATGCCTTAATGGCGGGTTCGTCGCATTCGACGAGAGGTTTTCATTATTGACCTCCGATCGGATGATTCTGCGGGTGTTCGACGTCAGCTCATTTATTCACACGCCGTGGATTGTACCTGTAGTACCTTGAGGACCATTGTCATTATTGGTGGTTCCTCTCGCGTCTGTTAATGGCTTTCATCATTGGCTGGTAATCAGGCGATGTTCTTGCATGTTCGACATCAGCTCACATATTCGCGTGCTAGAACTTGTACTTATTTGGGTCGAGATGGAGCGCAAGACCCTGGATTGTGTCTGTTGTAATCTAGGCTGCGATTGTGGATTATTGTCATTATGTACATGACTCAATGATTGGATGGCTGCGACCATACCTGAGTCTATTTGTTTGATCTTAGTTGGATGGCTGTGCCCATACCCTGGATCCGGATTATAGCATACTCTGTTCGGGTGGCTGCGTCCATACCATATATATACATCGTGTACTTAAGATATCAGTTGTATCTGTCTATGCAGGTTTTCCGACGGCGGGCCTTCAGTCAGACATGTTCTCGTAAAGCATTTCACCCCTCTCTCTCTCTCGGGCCTCATGCTTTAGGGGGCATCTGTTACACAGTAATTTGTCACCGTCCGTACCATTCCCCGTCCCGCACAATGGAGGACCCATTATGTGACCTGTGAGCAATGTCAAGCCTTGGAAATACCTTCATTCCATCCCTTTCCATGAGGACAACATTTCTTCTGTTTATCATTTCCTGAGGAGACCCCTAAAAACACCTGTTTTGCATTGGCGGCGGCGCAGATTATGTGCACAAACAATGGGGGAAAATTAACACGAGCCCGCGCCAATTGGCGCTCTGTCCCGTTGTACCCGCGCCACTCTCTTTTTTATGGAAAGTTTTTAAAAAAGAAGCCAGATTTCGATTACAACAACTTCGTGGATGAGTCATCGAGAGTTTTCGCTTTACGAATAACCACGGCCTTCCTCCTTTGGCCTCTTGTTTCACACGAGAACCTCCCAAGGATAAGGCCTCCCTTCCACTATTGTGGGGATCCCAACCTCCTCCTCTCCTCTATAAATATAGCCTTCATCCATTGATGAAGAATTTGTGGAAAGAGACGAGAAAGTTTGAAGGTGATAGTACGAAGTCTTTCAAGCTTTGCATCTCCTATTCCCAAGCGCCTTTTGTCTTTCGAAAAGAATCCTTCCTTTCCCTTAAGGCCCATTCGAACAAGGAGACCATTGTTACGAGACTCTGGAGAGGTTTCCCTTTCCCCCCGGCGAGCCTTGCGAGACGTGGACGACCGGAGACCCGCGCGAAGGAGGCTGCAGCGTCAGAACTTGGTTGTAACTTCTATTCGTTTACCACTTTAATAGATGACTATGATTATGGTTCCACTCCTTTTTCCATTATGTTAATGCGAGTAATGTCTTTTCTGACCGATGTTTAGTTACGTATGCTGGTTCCTATGCTTGTATCTGTTCGTTCTTTCTGTGTGCAGGTGTTCATCCACGGAGATCGTGGAAGGATTGTGATCTGCCAGGACTGGAGGACGGGGACATCTCTTTTTCAGATCGAGCGTTGGAATCCAGGTAGGTTCTTATCCCAAATCTTTCATTCGTAACTAGGAGCCTGCGTCATAGCATTGTTTGTTTGTTGCTAGACCCCTGCTGGGCTAGTAGGGATCGCCTCTGTCCGCAGAGGGGATTTACCTTCTCAACAGTCATGAGCGTTGATAAGAAAGAGTGTTTAATCCGGGATATGATCCTCGGATTGGGATCAAACGGAGTCTGTCGGGAGAGAGCAAATAAGATCAACAAAAACCAATGATTTCGGTAGTGGTGAACTCTAAATCGAACTCCTCAAGGATTACAAAATCCACTTGGAGTACTTTCCCATCGGCAATTGTCGAGACAAGATATATGTCATGGGGTTGCAGTCAGAAACCATGGTTATGGTACGCAACAGGATGTAATGGCGGAATCGCTGAACAACTTGAACCGCAACGAGCGCCAACTTCTTGACATGAGCATAGCGTGTTTCTGTGTCGAGAAGATTCTAAGACAGATAATAAAATACGTGTTCATTTCCATCGTCGTCATCTTGTACTAAAACCATAGCTATCGTGTTAAACACAACGGCCAAATAAAGGGTGAAATCGCGATGATAGTTGGGAGGACGTATCAGCGGAGCGTTAACGAGAAATTTTTTAAGCTTATCAAAAGATTGCTGGGATATATCATCCCAATGGAAGGGAACGTCCTATTTCAAAAGTCGGGTAAAGCCCTTGGCCACCTCCGCATAATTCGGAATGAAGCTTCGTAAGAAGTTAGCTTTCCCCTACAGAATCTGCAGTTGATGTAACAAGGAAGGGGATGGGAGGTTAACGATGGTCGCGACCTTGAGGGGGTCAAGGAAAATTCCATCTTTGGAGACGGTGAATCCCAAAAGACGGCCATTATCCATGTAGAAGATGCACTTATGAGGATTGAGCCTAATATTATAGCGTCTGCAACGGAGGAAAATATGGCAGAGGTGTTCAGGATGGTCCTCACGCCGAGATGAATGGGCCGGAAAATTGTCCAGATATGGCTAAACAATATGGCATATGTCGTGGAAAGCATAGGACATAGCACGCTGGAAAGTGGCCCCAGCATTTTTTAAATCGAACATGAGCTTTTTATAAGCGAAGGTACCCCACAGACAGATAAAGGCAGTATTATGTTGATCAACGGGTAAATTATTGATTTGATTGTACCCAGAGAAGCCATCCATAAGGGAATAAATCTCACTCCCCGCCCATTCATCAATGATTTGATCTATAAAGGGAGTGGGGTAATTGTCCTTAGGACAGGCCCGACTGATGTCCCGGTAATCAAAACAGACCCGTATAGTGCCCTGCTTCTTATCTACAGGGACAATATTTGAAACCCATTATGTGAGGGGAATAAGATAGATAAAGCCTGCGTTAAGAATTTTTTCAACTTCTGCCTTTATAGCTGCGGCTTTTTGGGGATGCACTGGGCGTAGGCGTTGATGCACTGGTTTCACACCTAGATAGGTAGGAATCTCGTGCACGACTATGCTGGGATCAATCCTGGGCATCTCTTCATAGGACCACACGAAAACATCTCTGAATTCGCGAAAAAGGTTCATATAAACTTGTATCTCTTCGGGAGAACAAGTCACTCCCACATGAATATTCTCGACTACACCCTGTTTGACGGAGATGTCGATCGACATGGTTTGAGTGATATTACTCAGGTTTCCCTTTGAAAGGACCTCATGAGTCAATATCTGTGTTTGAAGAGGTGGAGTGGGAACCTGAGATGCGAAGCACTCTAGACAATCAGACATTTCCCCCAGGCCAGGCATGAACGAGGAAAGATGATGTCCATCTCTCCACGGTAGATCTTCAAGAGACATTGTTTCAAAAATAGCTTCATCGGAAGCGAAAACTTCTCTTAAAGGGTCAGGTAATTCTGCATCGCCGAGCCAAGGGGATTGAGAATATATATCCAGAGCCATGCTCGAAGGAGCATGTTCAGGAGGAGGAGGATCAGATGCAGCGATGATTTCACAATAATTAATATCAACTGGAGTTAACGGCATAGATTCTCTGAAAGAGGTCACCTGTTCAGGCGAAGGGATGATCCAAGGGTCGTCGGATCTAGAGATCATATTAACTTTAACGGTGTGTGGTGGTGGTGCGGGAAAAATACCCATGAGGACGGGGTCCTTGAAGAGACCGGGTCCTACACTATCGGGGGGATTGGGGATCTAATCCACGTAAGAAACGTTGTTCTTAGAGGATGAGGTGAAGAAAGACAATTGATCCACAGTGATGATTTTTCCCTCATGAGGGAACTTCAAAAGCCGAAAGAGGGTGGACGGAACGCATAGCATGGCGTGAGTGCAAATGCGACCAAGAAGAAGATTGTAGTTGAGCTTGGCATCAACCACTTCTACTTCTATGTTGACTGTCTTCCCTTGTAACGTGATCAGAAAACTCTTGAGAACACCCAGGGGTTTTGATTCCTGACCATCGAATGCCTCTGGGGCATTGGGAGACGATGTAAGAGCTGGAGAGCCAATGGCCTTCTAGCAGGCGGATGACATAACACAGGTGGAAGCACCTTCGTCCACAACGGCCCTATGGATGTTGAGGCTGTTGATCCCGACTTGGATAACAAGAGCGATTTGATGTGGAAGTCGAGGGACAAAATTTTCGAGGCTGAAGGTGAGAAGATTAGAATCGGCGGGATCGATTCCACCGATTGAGGACAACATAGCTTTCCGTTGCGATGGGAAACTTTGAAGCACTTCCAATGCAGACATTGCAGAAGGTGCCTGTGCCAAATACTCAACAATACTTTAGTGCTGAGTGGCACGGGCGTTTGGGTTGTAGGAAGATTTTCGTAGAACACCTTTAGAAGGTGGCCTCACAACAGGTTCAGCGCTGGGCTTCTAAATTTCTAAAGGACCAGAGACAGGTGGGGGAGGTGGGCCATCCACGACTTCCTTCCTTGCCGCCTGGCGTGATCCAGCATAATCCTTCGAATGCGTAGCAATTGGGATAGGTGCAAAACCATTCATCATAAAGACCTAGGACCCAAATGGTACAGATGGTGAAGGCTGCTCAACCGTCTGGGTCTGCTAAGACGGGAACGGTTCTTTGAGAATTGCTGGAGTCCCTTTGGAGCCTTTCAAAAGTTGACTAACTTCAGATTGTCGGGGACAATATTTGGTATAATGGTCTCCTTCACAGATAAGGCAGGGGTACTTCGGTTTACGTTGGGAACCGTCATCAGTACGAGGTTTAGAAGACTCTAGTTTCGGGGCATCGGGTTTGTATTTTCCTTTGCCCTTCTTCTTTCCTTTGGAGGCATTTTCCATAGGATTAGCCTGAACGACGTTGACTTCTGCAGTCTTACCAGAATCTGGAGGGGCGGGAAGAGCAGAATTATTGGAAGAATTGGACTTCTGCTTCCCATTTAAGGATTTCCAAGAATTTTGAGAAACAGAACCAATAACACCATCCACCGATGGGGTAGGTGGTGCTTTAGAGGTTCCTGGCCATGGAGCATCAGTAAAAATATCATAAAGCGTGCCAGACTGAGAGTACACCAGATCAAGGTACTGTGCACGCGCAATGGCTTGTTCTTTGGTCACACATGCCCCCATAGAAATATCTTGAGTGATCTTGTTAACGAAGGAGGTGGTGAACCAATGAGTTAGTAGCTGATCAGGTATATCAAACTTGATCAACCTACGACGACGTCACCACTCATGAATATGATCAGATATGTGGGTGGATTTATCCTGCTTCAAAGAAGTCAGGAGATGCATCCTGGCTTCATAACAAACCAGTAACTAGAAATGTGTCAGAAAAGCCATAGCTAACGTATTGAAGTCTTGAAAGATGCCGCGAGGTAATTATATATACCACTTAGCGGCAGCACCGATAAGAGTTCGCTGGAAGAGACGTAGACGAATTGAATTATCCACCCAAGAGTTGGACGAACACCACAGATGGTAGGTCATTACATGAGCTTGGGGGTCCTCTCCAGCTTTACCTTCAAACTTAGGACAGTCACCGGGCACCTTGGTCGGAACCGGAGGCCAATAAGGATTGTGAAGAATCGGATCATTGGTTAATTTATAAATGTCCGGTAATTCCAAGGTGGCCAGGAACGACAACTGAGGATTGAAAGGAATATCAGGCCCTTGATAAGGACCTGTACCTGTACTCCACCCTGATTGAGCATAACCTTGCCCCCATTGGTTTTTTCCTAGAGGATTCTGACCATAGGGGGTATAGGCCGTATAATTAGTCTGATATGGTTGATGATAACTAGTGTGTGGGGGTTGATAACCGGGGCATGGACCCTGATTATATGTCGGCCCCATTTGAGAAGTATACGGATTTCACTGTTGAGTACAGGTATAGCCTGGTTGTTGAAGATAATAATTAGAAGCTTAGGGCGGATTGTAAACCGGTCGAGATTGACCTTGAAGATAATAACTGCCTTGGGGTTGAGTGGGCTGCTGATAAGTGGGCCCCTGTTGAGCCTGATAAGTGGGGCGCACAGGCGGACTCGGCTGTGGCATCGAGTAAATAGGCTGTTGAGCAAGGTTGATAGGATGTGCAGGTTGACCTGGCTGAACGGGCTGCCCTGGTCGAACAGGTTGACCCCGCTAAACGGGTTGTCTTGGTTGAACAGGTTGACCCGAGTGAACAGGTGGCGCTGGTTGAATAGCTTGACCTGGCTAATGAGGGACGCCATGCTACCCCGAATGGGCCGGTTGGCCTGGTGGTGGAATAGGGCCAGGTTGTGCCCGATAACCAGTTTGACTTGTAACAGGACCATAAGAGGGTCCTGGCTATGCAACACTTGGAACAATAGGAAACTGAGGTTGCAGAGGTTGCACCATAGGTTGAGAGGGTTGGATTTTCCCCCCAGGACCGTATAACGGCCCTGGATGGCACCCCCGTTGACCTTTGGGTCCTTGAGGTTGCCCTGGTTGGACCACAGGGTGAGGCTGTATGGGTTGACCCTGAGGGTTGTAGGACTGTCCTTGCAGACTGTATAACAACCCCTGCTGGCCTGAAGGTTGGCCCTGTAAGGGTTGTCCTTGCGAGTCATAAAAATAACCAGGCTGGCCTGAAGGTTGGCCCTGAAAGGGTTGTCCTTGCGGGTTGGAAGGTTGCCCAGCTTGGGCAGACATAAAACCTTGAACATACTGGTAAGCCTCTGGAGCAGGAAAACGTAGAGGGTTTCCTTGCTCATCGTATTGATATGGAAAAATGTAGACGGGTGTACCATCTTGTGCATAAAGTGAAAAATAAGGAGGGTTGGGATCTTGGGAGGATTGACTTACCTTGAAGTTCGATTGCTGTAGGGACAACCGATACTCCTCAGGAGAAATGTTCTCCGGAATAACATATGCTATGTAGACGTCTTCGGGAAGTGACACAATTCTTACGGACTGAGTAGTAACAATGGGTGTAGACGCGGCCACACAGATAGTGGGCCTGACAGGTACTAATGTGACCTGAGGAGATGATGTGAGGGGTGTCATTGGGGACATCCCTAACGAAGGAATAATCAGCCTCGTAGAGGGAGTTGATACTCCCATAGAGGCAACAACGGTCATAATTTGACTTAAGGATCTATACCCTGCTGGAAGTGAAGGACTAGGCGAAGACATGACAGATAACTCGGGGTTTTCTTCTGGGAAAAACTGGTAATATTCACCAGACGTGGGGATTTCCTCACTAGGGGAAGGATTGGATGAGCCCGTATTTGACCCTGCCACTAGATCTTCTAGAAGACAACGAGGACCAGGAGGAATAACAACAGCTAGAAAAGGTGAACCCGATGTAAGAGGAGGGAAATATTCCCCTACTCCAAATCCAAACCAAGCGTTGGATAAGGGCCAATTGAAATCAACTGGTCCTCCAAAGGGAAGCTCAGATAGAACCTGTCCCCTGTCGGGAAACTCGAAAACAATGGGATGCTGAGGTTCAGCAGAGGATTGAGAGACCTCTGATGAATCGTCTGTGTAAGGACTACCAGTAGACGAAATTGAGGGTTCCACCATTGTGACAGTAATGACAAGAGGAAGAGATCAAACAAGAGCACACGAGCTAAAAACCAAGGCACACAATCAAACGACCGACAAGCAAACTCTAAAAGGGCGTGTGATCGCAAGTAATTTATTTTACCACATTGAAACATAGAAACTTCACCATTTCATGTTTTAAGAGTTGAGAAATGGATGAAAGGTGACTCTATCTCTTTCAATTTTGAAACAAGAGTGAAAGGACAGGCGCTTGATGATCCTTTCAAATTTAAAGAGTCAGAAAAGATCAAAATGACTACTCTGGAACTCTAGGCAAAGGGTGTACCAGATATCCGTGAACTGCAATATACACCTTGGTTTCAAAATGAAAGAGAAATCAACCAAGGAATTGACGTACATGCAGGTAATATCCCCGAATGCTGTGTCCGGTGTATCACGGGTATAAGGCGACAGACTCGGCTTCCTATGGATAAAGGATAACAACCTAGTGGGGTCTCCCTTTATATACGCGACAGTACGGGGAGCACAAGTCTGTACTAGTGCTGTCTAAAGCCAAGAGGCGAGCGACAGCTACTAGGTTTAACAACGCCGGAACACGTCACTAGCCTAGACCTCTAAATATTTCGTTAATGTTTCAATGCTGCTTTAAGGTAAATTGAATAAATTTTAGTGTTGATCTTCAATTATGTTTCAATTTCCAGGCCCTATCGAATGTTGTCTCAAAATCCTCTAAATGCACACTACATGCCACAATGTATCATTTCGTTCGATGAATAGCTAACTACGGGAAGGTTGAGAGCTTTCACACAATAACAAAATGATCACAAAACAACCACTAGTGTCTCTAATGCACGCTAACGAAACTAAAAGCTTTTCTTTCAAAGTTATAAATCACTAATAACACATAAAATTTCTCAATTTACATTAACTAATCAAAAGCAAAAGAGATTTGAAATTTTTTTATTTTCAATGTTTAAGAGCAAAGTGCACTAAACAAGATGAAAACCAATGAAAAGAGAAATTTGAGAAGTTATAGCAAAAGAGCAAAGACAAGCAAGCTCACTCAATGCCAAACACACAATCAAACCTCAAATTGACAAAGAAGTCCCTCAAATCAAAGAGGAATCCCAAAGACTCAAATGAACCATGTAATCTAGGCCCAAAACGAGACAAAGCAGAATTCGAATGAGGAAGAAGCCAATCACTCAAATAACGTAACAAAACAATGGAAAACCGCAAAACGAATGCAGAGAAGCAATAATGAAATTGACTGATCAAACGAGGACCAATAACTCCCACGAGAGGCTCGACACACTATAGCACCTAGATGCCCTAGGGCTAGAATGTAAAACCGATAGTAAAGGGAAAACAACCGGAGGATGAAGGTCACACCCAATCAAATAAGGCTCCAGAACACTCAGGTAGTCGAAAAAAAAATGTCATCAAAACCACAAATCAAGCTCAGAAAGCTCAGAAAGAAGCAAACCCTAGCACCACACAGGATTGGCGCGACTGTCAGGCTGCAACTAGCGCCAGAACAATATTGGCGGGGGGGATCAAGTGGCAACATGCGCCAGCTGGCGTGACTGACAGGGAAAAAACCGCGCCAGTCGAGTTTACTAATGCAAAAGATGAAAAATAGCAAGCAGGGAGCAGATCGGGGATGGTGAGGCTAAAAAAAAGTTTAACACTAGAAAAGAGCGAACCAAAAGAGCTGATCAAGCAGGCAAATACCAAAATCAACCGAAAAGATAAGACAAACTCCAATCAATGTCTCCCCAACAGAGTGACCAGTTTGTTGGAGAGGTAAATCCCCTCTGCAGACATAGGTGATCCCTACTAGCCCATATCGGGTCTAGAAACAACCGAGTCATGCTAAGGCGCAAGTTCCTAATTGCAAAAGACCAAGATGCAATAAGAGGCCTACCTTAAGTCCTACGTTGATGTTGTTTGTGGAGAAGATGGCGCTTCCGTCCTTCATTGTGGCAGATCACAATTCAACCGCCTAACACGTTCGAACACCTGCACGTACACGAAGAAACAACAGACACACAGGCGTAAAACCTAATACATGCAACTATGTATCAGTCAGAGAAGATACAACTGATGACATGAAACATGAACATCTGAGTGGAACCATAATCAAAGTCATTTATTATTAATCAGAAAAAAGAAAGATACAACCTAAGCTCTGACGCTGGATCTTCCTTCGGCGGGTCGACAACGGAGTACGTCTCGGTAAAGCTCGTTGGGAATGGGACAAGTCTCTCTCTCTTCGGCTGTCTGACGATAATCTCCTTAGTAATGATTCAACTCTATTCAGGCTAGCTTTCAAAGGGAAAATGACAAGCTTATATAGATGGTGGAAGGGGAGTTGGAATCCCTACAATGGTGGGATTGGCCCTATCCTCAAGGAAGCTTCCATGATAGGTGGAAAACCACTTCCCCTACATGGAGATTCGGAGCCAAACCTCCCGAATCATTTTAAAGACTCGTTCAGGAGTTGGTTGGAATTAGACTTCCGCCATTTATTTTTAAAAAATAATCCTTATTAAGCTTGGTGCGAGCAATACACTGGGAC
Organism: Pinus albicaulis; assembly: GCA_034641835.2. Classification (NCBI taxonomy): domain Eukaryota; kingdom Viridiplantae; phylum Streptophyta; class Pinopsida; order Pinales; family Pinaceae; genus Pinus; species Pinus albicaulis. The sequence continues at coordinate 616,595,637 of CM076570.1, read as the reverse complement.
AGAGCGCCAGTTGGCGCGCCCTCTTTGGTGGATTTCCCCCATTGGCGCGAGGTCTGAACTGGCTAGTCGCTCCAAGGCCAAAAGGTCTATTTTTAGGGCTTTTCATAGGAAATTGTATCCAGGGGAATGATTGTCCTTGTCAAGGGGGATGCCATGAAAGTGGTTTCTGGTCATGTCACTGCTCACATGTCATGGAAGAGGCCCTCCAATGTGTGGGACGGGGATTGCAGGGATGGTGACAAATTACTATGTAACACTATGATGTGAATATGTTAGCTAGTTACTGTTATGGATATCATGACCTTATTTATGTTTGAGATGATGTGTTGTGAAGTTATATCATGCCAACCTATATTGATTTTGCAAACAAGGTAACCTCCCCTGAGATACATTAAGGTATGAGGTTTCTTATGTCGACTGCTTGATGCTTAATTGTTTGATTATATCCTCTATTTAATGTTGAGTGTTTGGTGTCTATTATGTCGTCTAGCTGATTTATCTAGCATGGTACATTTATAGTTTGTTTGAATGTTTGATTAATTACATGATATGAGCATGTGTCTATTAGTAATGATCTTGTTTTAAGATAGTTGTAATAACACGTGTGCATTGAGACAACTAATATGTACTTGAGTGTAGATAGGTGATAGTTGTAGCAATATGTATTATGAATGATGAATGTGAGTTGATTGTGGATTATGAAATGGTTGTTAGTCTTGGTAAAATTTGATTTCAAATTGATAGATATGTTGTCTTGATATTTGGTACATACAACTGACATGAATGTTCAGTTACAGGTCAACGTGCTTGGCACAATAAGGAAAGATAATTGGTATATTGTTATATTTATTATATGCCGATAGTTGTGTGGTTATGGCAATATGATGCAGGGATTGCATGGAAAAAGAGATTGCGATGAAATCTTGGAGAAGGATCATGTTGAGTTTTCCTTTAGAAGCATTGGAGACCCATGGGGATTGAGTCATGGTTTTTGTTTCCATTCTTGTGCTTTTGGTCTCTTGTGGTTTGTTGTGCTTGATTTGTGACTTTTTTTATGTCTAGTGTATGACCATACCACCTTGTAGCGGTGTTATATTTTTATTGATTCTCATGGTTTTCTTGTTGTCATTTATTTTTCTTTCATTTTGTTTGAGAGTCTTGGGAATTGGTTGGGGAAAGAGGAAATTAATGGAGATCAGGGAGAGCTATGTGGTACCCAATAGGTAATGAAAGACACAGATGAAGCTCAGTGCATGAGTAAGTGTAGAGGAAGGTAAGAATATGACAGTCGCTTGGATTGGTTGGGTCCATTGCGGTAAATGGACGATGGAAGAACACACATGAGAAAGGCAACATAAAAGGTAAAGAAAACGGATTCGAGGTGTTAGATGCTTTGGCTATGTCGGGAAATGTTGTTCTCAGTGTTGTGCACAGATAAAGGAAGTTCTCTTAACCTTGACCTTAGGCTATCTGAATGTGATCATGATTATGCTGGTGTTTATATATGTATGTCGTGTCTGACATGGTTGTCATGGATCATGGTTGTTTGATGCTAAATGTTTATATGTATATATGTGTGTATGTACATCATTGTCTGACAGGATGATGATTGTTTTATGCTAATGATTATAGATGTATGTATGTATCTATGCCATTGTCTGACAAGGTTTTCAAGGATCATTCTTGTGGAGGAATGATTGCATATGCAAGTGAATGGCATGAAGAGGTTCCTGGTTACGAGGAAATCAAGTGTAAGACTAGCCTTGATAGATCTATGAGATCAATATCACGTGGATATGATTTAATGTTATATGCTTGTACTATTCATCAATATCATGTGGATATGTACATGTCGTGCATGTGGTGTTGTGTACACATGGTACAAGCGGTGCGATGTACTTTTGGTGTTGTGGACACGTTGTGCAAGTGGTGTCGTGTACATGTGAGGTTGTGCACACATTGTGCAGGTAGTGTTATGTACATGTGGTACTATGTACATATTGTGCATATGGTATTTGTATACATGTGTTATTGTGTGCATGTTGTACTTGTTGTGTTACAGGCATGCGATACTATGTATGTGCATGGTGTAGTATCGTGACATGCATATCCATTGTGTTGTACACCAAATATAGGTGTATGTGTTGTGTTGTATTATACACAGGGTATAGGTGTATGTGTTGTATGTCGGTGTGGGGGTATGTATTGTGTGGTGTTGTACGCCATGTGTGGATGTATGTGTTGTGATGTACACTTTGTGTGTGTGTACGTGATTGAAGAGAAGCAAAAGCACTGGGTGATTTTTGAGTGCGGTAATCGATCTGGTATGGGTAGAAAAGAACAAAAGAAAAAGTAAGGATTGATGAAGGATAAGTATCGATATTTTATTTCAGTTTTATTATGCAAGTGATCTGAGATTCTGACTTATGATGGTTACATGTGATTTATGATTATTGTTGATGGTGATTTCATGTGATTCATGATTTTAATTTATGATGGTTTTGTTTTGAGCTAACCATATGTGATATGTTTATACATGGTGATTTGATCAAACAACTAGTTTGACTTGTTGTGACAGGAAGTGAACAAGATTGCAAGTGTACCTTATTGACGAGCTACCAATGAGGTATGATGTAAATTTATTTCAAATTATTTTGAATCTAATGGTAGTTATGTGCTTGGTACATGAAGCACGAAAATGTCCGGTTGGGTAGTTGAAAATAATTGCAAACATTTGTAGCAACAAAAAAAGGAATTGAAACATTCAACATTATGCTGGTAAAGCACTCCAGGAGCAGTACCATTGTGGGACACTAGTACCCAATAGTGTCCATTGATTACCATGAGCATGAAATTATTGATATGATGGTTTTGAGGTAGGTATATGGGTTGGTTTTTATATCTTCATGTGCGAGGAAGCCTTGCCAAGGGATGGATTGCCCATCATAGGGGATGTCAAGGAACTTGGAAGGTGAGTGGCTGCACAGAAGGGGATGAGCAGATTTCTTGAGAGACTGTGTAGCAGAGAAGGGAAGGTCGGGGATGGATTTGTTTTGGTCATTAGCATTGCCAGATGGAATCAGATGCACATTGGGAGTGTGCTTTGGAACAATGAGTCGGTAAATGTTCACTGAGGGTACAATAGTGCAGGATTGTAGCACTGGGAATTGGATGTAGCTTTGGCTTTAAAAAATGATTCTAGAATTTCTGGGAAGGAAGTGAATCTTGATACTAATTTGAAGGTGGAGGTGTGAGCATATGGATTCCCTTGTTGCGGATGCAAGAATCGTATCATTTTATTTGCAGGTTGGGAAAATGTGCATATGTATATATTATTGTAAATACCGTAATGAGCTGTGTTATAAAGCACCAGTATGTAGTATGTTTTCAATTGGTTTTTCATTGTAAACAATACAACAAGCTATATTATAAAGTTCCATAGGCAATATGTTTTGTTTTTTAGCGGTTTTGCTGGTTGTAGGTGTCATTGGAAACCGAGGACGATGTTCCCCCAATGGGGAGGGTTCTGTAACAGACCTAGGCTAAAAGTTCATGTAATAAAAGTTAATAAAGGCAAAAATAAGACCACGATTAAGGGACACTTATTCGAAGTTGAATGTCGGGAAAAACATCCTAGTGAGGGTGTTAATTACGGTTATTATGGCTAAAGGAAATTGGTAAAGGCTTTGGAAAGGAAAGAGGCATTATTGGCATTTATTTATGAAAAAAATGGAAAATATGAGAAAAGGAAGGTGAAAGGTCACAGGTTGCATGTGAGGAGGAAAATGAAGGAAAATAATGGAAAATGAAGAAATAAAGGCCTCATTGATGAAAATGATTTTGAGGATCAATTGGAAAGCTTTTGGCAGGTTAAGGTTTTGCTCTCTATTCTCTCTCTCACACACTCTTGGACACTTGGAGTTTTCTTGGAGCAATTCAAAATTTAGCCAAGAAAGAGGAAAGCAAGCAAAGGAAGGACAAGGAAAGGAAGGATAAGGAAAGGAAAGGAAAGCAAAGATGAAGCAAGGAAGAGAAGGATATAGCAGCTTCACTAGGAATACTTGAATGTAACATATTGCATGTGTGATTTCCCAGCTGGTTTGGACATGCATGGCTTATGCATGTTGGTATTTGGTTCTCTTGCTGTTGGTGGCATGGTTTTTTCGGTTTTGACAACGATTTTCAGCCTTGCCTTTCCTTTTTCTGGATTCCATTGTGTATTGGTATTTTGATCTCAGTTTTGAGCTTTGGAATTGCTGGATGGATTTCAGAATCTGGAGTATTGGTGGTCTCAAGGAAAATTCCCAAAGTATTAGGAATTCCTTGACTGGTTTTGGCGGGATACACAACAAAGCCTGAGGGTGGTGTCTTGTTTTAGGACCTAGTGATTTGGGTTTGGATTGATGTAAAGCTCGAGAGACAGGGAGACAAAAAATTCCTCAAGGATAGTGATGGATTCCAGATGGCATTTCAAGTTCGGTTCGGTCTTGTGATCAGAGCACTAGTTTTGGTGCGATCACAGTATGGTGAGGGTGGAGGTGGTTTAACTTCTGAAGTCCATTGGTTGTTTTTGGATTTTTTTATCCATGAGATCCCACATTCATGCTTGGAACATGGAACGAGAGTGACTGGATGAAGAGAGATTTGGCTCCTCCATGTATATGGTCAGGTGGTACGTGGAAGTCCCAAACCTGGTCGACTATTTCATATGTTTAATTAAAGCTAATTTCTCTTTATTTTGTACTTATATATGTGTGGATTTAATGGTTTTTATCTCACTCTTATTTCCATGATTTTATGCTGGTAATAAGCATGGTTGAATGACTAGTTCATGTCATGGTTATTTCATGTATTTACTTGTAATTGTTAAAATAATGGATGCAAGACTTAATTGATGTCATATTTGTTCAAGGAAGAGGGTGGGGATCCTTCTTGTAATGTTTCATAATATTTTTTCAGTAATTCATGCTCTGTCTTGTATCCTAGACCTGTAGATTTCATCCATGCCAAGTGTTTGATAGAATCTAAGTCTTGGTTGGGGATGGGCAAGCCTAGTCCTGGAGTTAGTTTTTGGTTATTTTTCATTTTCTCCACGTGTTTGATGATTTATGAAAGCTACATGAATTTCTAGACATTGTTTGGGATTCTGAGATTAAAACATGCCTTAAATCCTGTGGATGCAGGCACAAATATGGGAAATTGAGTCTCTGTACGCACGCATGCCCATGTTATGGGTACGTCCATAGCCTCCTAGATGCACCCTTGCCCATATCAAGGGAGGGTCCAAGGGTTTTCTTTAGTGAAAATTAGGGGGACCTAGGAGCAGTCAACTTGATGGCTGGGATAGCCTCTGGGTCCTGTAGTAGGCGTAGGGAGTCCGTGTTATGGTTTTTACACGTTGATTCCACTTACTTAAGGTCACCAAGGAGGTTGAGTCTGCTCTTAACTGCCCTTAACTCATGTTGACCATGGTTGGCCAGTTACTTGGGTAGATTTGAGGGTAGGTGTACGTTACAACTGGTAATTTAGTGGATAGAAAGAGTACATATAGATGTTGTTTTAGCTCACGGTCAACAATGATCTCATGGTTTAGTAGGAAGCAACTCTCAGTGGCACTTATCTCAATATAATTTGGGTGCGTAGTAGCAAGCCTGGCGAGTTGTGAGGTCATATGGCTTTGCAAGATGCTCCTAGGGTTATTTGGTCTTGAGATGGGACCGATGACGATCCACTGTGATAACCAAAGTTGCATCAATATTTTAGAGAATCTAGTGTTTCATGATAGGTCCGAACACATAGGGATATGATACAAGTTCATTAGAATAAGGCCCAAAGATTTTATGTGATATTACAATACACTTCCATAGGGAGAAGCCAACAAATATTCTCACGAAGCCCCTAGTGAAAGGGAAATTCATGTTTTAGAGGGACAAGCTAGGGGTGGTGGAGAATCCCATCCTTGCTAAGTGGGAGTGTAGATTTTGTAGCTTTAGAATGATTTACACATAGGATTTGTGTCTTAGCATGTGAAAGTAAAGTCCCATTTGGGAGGTTGTTTGAGAGGAACAACTAATATGTTCTCCTTCCTAAGTTTAGCCCCAAGGGATAGTTGAATTGGTCGAGTTCCCATTGCTAATTACCTTGCTTATTGGGAGGTCATGGGGTCAAATCTCCTCAATGCCCTTGGGGTTAGGCCCGACTAAATAAGCTGGTAGGTAGATCCCTTTAGGTGGATCTGTCTGGATTATTACTCATGGATGTAGCGGCCACTCAGTGACCGTGAACCATAGTTGAATTTTTTTATAGGAAAAAGTACATTGATTAATTATTTGATTAATGTGGACTTTGGGCTAACGTTTTTTCTAAGAATACATGACATAGATCTAATATCCAATGTTGATCAAAGAATGCTAGGATTTAATTCTAACCTTCAATCACTTTAGAGATTATGGATTTGTCCCATGGAGAATTATAACATAACCTAAGGGAGAGGATGAAGACACAACACAAGTAATAGAGAAATTTAGAAAGAGTTTTTTTGAATAATTTGCGAGAGTAATATTGTAGATTTTTTGTGGGAGATTCACTTGGGTCAGGGAAGAAGAAACAAGACATCAAGAAGATTTTATATAGCTAAATAAAATAGCAGGACCCTACACGAGTGAGAAAACCAACATTTTTTTGCAAATGCACAGGGACTTGAGGAGGTCGAGTGGGTTGTTGATTTTGCTAGAAGAGTTTATCTTGGGTTGTCTTGTAATTTCCTTGTAAATTATGAGGGCCATTTTCCCTTGTTATGGAGACCTTGCTTTCTCTGAGAAATTAAATGATGAGAAGTTGGAGGGTTAATTTATATTGTAGTCTTGTCTAATTTTCTTGGGTTATTTTCTAAAATATTTGTGTTTTTTTATTTGCTAATTTAAAGTGCCAATTTTTTTTTTTGGTGGAAAAAAATAATTCAGTTGGTAAAATAATCTATGAGGGTAAAATAAGTGCATGAGACATTAAATCTGATTGGCACTTAGAAAATTAACACCTATCCCCACACTTCTCCCTCTAGGCCTCTAGCCTTCTCCAAGTCAACCCAAGAAGTTTACATCCATGTCCATCTAGGATCTACAAGGTAAAAATACCACAAAGTCACACTCTCCTAGAGATATTACAATAATAACAATGATCACATTGAGTACAAATAATTGAAAGAATGATCACAATGATGGGAATAACACTAAACTCCTCCATTTTATGTGCATGTGCCTATTTTGTTAAGTGGCATCTCATGATGCCCCTTTTCCCACTTTAGTATAAAAACATGTGCAAGTTTAACTTTAGATAATTATAATGATGGCTTAGCCCCCTAGGCTTAATCCCCTCATTAATTAATGCTTAACTTTGTTTCACACTTGTAGAGTCCTAACCCCCCATCTCTCTTGTCCGCCTTAGTCTATAATAGTAATACATTTTTATTAATATCATCATGGTTACATATTTACATAGCTTGGGTCACTGGCCTTTTGCACATATGATCATTGACTTAAAATCACAAAGGTACTCTGGCCTAAAAACATATAAACCTAAACATGCATGCCCCAAAATACTTATATACAAATGGACAAGTAGGGCCAACATTTCAAGACTTATTGGCCTAATAAAATGTATAAAAATATACAAGGGTGTCATATTGGTTGTGTTACATTCTCCTCCCCCTTATTTATGCACTATCCTTTGTGCATCACATACATATTTGCATAATTTTTACATCAAAAAAACATTCACTAGTTCTTGCAGTGTTTCCAACCAACAATCTCTCATTCCCCTAATCTTGTACATCCCAAGTAAGTGTACATATTTCTTTGTTTCATAGTTCCTTTGGTTGTATCACTTCCCTTACAAGGTCCTCATACACGTCAGATAGGAATTTTCTAATTTGTGGCTCCAAGAAACCCAACTGCAGTGATGGGGTCCTCAACTCCCACTTTGCTCAGCGGAATTGCAACAAGTCCCGTGTATTTTATTCTTCTCTTATCTTTCTTTAGCTCTAAGCTCTGTATTCTTTCCAAGTGCTCACTTTGTTCCATTTTTCTTTATTTGTTCCTATAATAGACATCAAGCAAAGATATATGTTATAAATACTATCATATAATATTTATTTTGTCCAAAGGAGTGTTCAAATCCAAATTATTACTCAAAAATAATTTTACTTTCATAAACCAATAATTATCTTTATGTTTGTGCTATACCTTGCAAAGTTGTTGCAAGAAAAATTTTGGCCTCTGACACAACCCCATGGTTCCAACCTTGTGCCATACTTATCCTCCAATCTTAGGCATACCATTCTCGACACTAAAGTCCCTCAGGAAATCCATCATTTTTCAAGGTGTTCCTGAGTTTCCTCTCCCTTGGCATACTTACCCTCTAGGATTACGCATCCCCTTCTCTACACCACAATTATATGGGTGATCAATTATTTTCCAAGGTGTTCTAATGCAAGGATAGTGCCTACTCATCACGAAACTTCCACTGGTAATCATTGTTTGAAATTCCATGAAAACCATAGGGTTTAATGTCGTCATTGTGGCCTTCTTCAAAAGATTTTCTTTCTTCCAACCATATTTTATTTTATATTGTTGTCCTCCTGATAGAGCTTCCATGTAGTCCCTTCACTCAATTATCCTATAACACCTTTGTTGAAATTATCTAATAGCTCCTAGAATATACTCATATTCTCGATTAGAAATAATTTTATCATTTTAGCTACTAGCATAATTATTTTCATGCAAATATGACATATATGATTTCACCTAATGCATTCATTTATTTCTTTATTCATATGCATGCATTCAACAATTTCTTCAATCAAGCTTATATACAAATATATCAACATGCATGTGTGCATGTTTAGCCTTTGCACACCTTATAATTATTCATGCATACCTACTCAATTGATCCTTACATTATTTTTAGATTACCAACTTCTCGGTATAAATTCCACCATGGTAAATTTTTAGGGAGTTTAGCTAGCACTTTAACACACCACCCACACATTTCCATAATATTTTCTCAACTATTTAGATGCCTTCCTTTTTCATCCCAAACACAACACAAAATACTATACTACTTTCTTTCTCTTCAATGTTGGCAAAAAGGTTGCAATCGAAACATCCATTAATATATTTGTGTAGTGCTATAGCCTTTCCATATCCATATGCATTATGGCTTCATACATGACTATGTTTACTAGTATTCATTTCTTTAGTATGATTGTATCTCTTTACTTGCCTTGGTTATCACACATAGCCAACATGCTCTACATGCCATTTATTTCATGCATTAAAAAATTACATATCCACAATTGCAAAGGCCTTCTTCCTTTACCACACCAAGCGATATATTATTCCAATAAATGCATCTCATGAATTCAGTAATATCATTTCATATGTCAAATTTATTTGAGGAAATCCTTACCTAATCTCCCTTCAATATTAATGCATCATAAATACATCAATTATTTATTTGTTTGGTTGATATTAATTATGTTGCTGCTACCTAATGTACTTGCCCTTGAAGGAGTTCATTTGCTTCCTTTAACAACCTTCTATTAAGATTTTCTATGCCCACATTTTCTTTACGTATATGGCTATCACGTGTAGCAAAATCCTCATACTTTCAAGCATGCAATAGCTCTCTTTTAAGAAGCACAAAATCCATTATTAGGTGTATTAATCCAATATAAAATTTTTATTTATGCATAACAAAAAACCATTTCTAGTATACATCATTTTGTATGTATGCTCAATCATGTCACGTACTCTAATTCATATCTACATAAAACAATGTTCAATTTTTTTTTTGTATGCATCCTGATGCATTTTCAATCCATCTATTGTGCTCTTTATGGTTGCCCTTAAATTCCCTTGAATCATTGTAGCCTTGTACTATCTTTTTCATCCTTTGTGCTTAGTAATTCCCTTTGGCTGAGCACACTTCAACCATGTCCCATTATACCATTTTCATCTTTAGGAAATTCGCTACACTAGTGCTACCAACTCACAATTTTTTCTTTTGTACAAACAATCTTGTCCCAATTTTATTTTGATTGCACTTTTACACTTGCACTCTACTCATTGTTCATAATTATTCTCCTACTCATTACTTGTTAAAAAAGTCACTCTTGGACATCATGCATGCCCAATTCATATATCACGTTGATTTAGATTCCTCAACATCAATTTCTTTGGTTAATATTTCTATGTATTGACATACTACATTTATGTCATCTTTTCCCAACTTTGATAATAATATCCTTGGTTGTATTCAATCTCATTTGATTTTATTTCCATCTTATATGGTTTACTTTTAGATTCCATCTTTTTGCAGCCAATTATCCACATAAAACATTTTCCTCCTAATGTTCCCTCTTAGGATTTCCTTTTAAAAATCACTATCATGCTTGTGTCCTCCTTGATTTGGCATTCGTTTCCTTATTGGATCTACACTTGGCTTCACTGGAATGTATCCAACATCCTTACATTATATTATGCATCATTGTCATCATTATTGAGTGTTGGAATATGTTCTAATTAACTTGTACCTATTTGTAGTACCTTTTTATGACTATTTCCATCTATCCTTAGAGTTTAACTAGTCTTGGAGTCCATGTCTACTTATGGAGTTTATCTCCTTGAAGGTTGATTGCATACTCATTGAACTAATACACATAATATAGTTTCTGATGTCTTCTATTTTCATGCATTAGAGTGAATAAACCTCCATATTCGACCTACTAATTCGTTATACTTGAACCATGCTTCCACTGTGCACTTTGATGGTACAAGTGATCTCTTGCTGTACATTACTTTAACACAACTATTTAACTCATAAATTGAAATCCTATTGGGTTTTCACTTATTTTCCAATAGAGATGATGCATCCTTCCATGAGAAATACATCCCATCTTTATGAAAAATAAGATTTGCAATTTTCATCATTGGTTTTAGTTTTATTGTGTCTAAGATCATTGGCCTGATTTATATTACCATGATGAAAATGTAGTTCATTCACTTTTTGGCTAACTCCATGCTTCTTAACTTTATCTTGCTTAATTTCTTACACATAGCAACTACCTATAAATTTCATGATTCTCCCAACTCCTTGTTTTATTTATTCTTCTTTTACATCCATGTCATCCTTCCCTTGGTAGCTCTCTTCCATTGAATAGGGAAGAGAGTCTATAAAAAACTTAATCATTTTACTCATGGGATTAGAGTTCTTGTTGATAATTTAGTACTACATCCTTGGTATGGGTACTTTCCAAGGACTTCCTATACACCCGTACTCCCCCATATGCAACATCCAGAGTATTTGTAGCATTCCCTATAATTCTCGATTCTTATGATAAAGCATGTCCCATTATTCCTATATCATAGTTATACATGGAAGAATTTGTTAGTTAAAAATTCAAATCATATTTAAATTCTACACTGTAAATTTACGAAATTACGGGAATTTTATGCTCGTGTAGACGACCAGAGGCCTTCTTTGAGTTTCATGAGAAATTGTATCACTCACTTCCAATTTATGGGTCAATGAATGGATTCTTCTCTTCTCAAGATTTCCATTGGCTATTCATTTTTCCAACTTTTCATCTTAAGATGGAAGTTATGGCCAACTTAATTTCGGCCCATTTTCCCTATAATGTTGCAAACATATTTTGACTATTTCCTTGAGGATTTAGATGCCCAACTTCCAATTATAGTTCCATGAAGGTTTTCAACTACTGAAAAGCTTTCTGTTGACTACTTCCATGTTCCATTCTAAGATAGAAACTACAACTGATGCCTCTTGACAGTAAACTAGTGCCTAATTTATCCAATTCATTGTTTTAGGCATAACTTTCTCATACATAATAGGTTTTTCATTTGTGATATCTTATTGCAAAGCTCAATTTTATCTCTATAATTTATGCAACATATATCATGTATACACATACTTTTTGCTGGATTTAAACACGTATCATTTATGCTACAAATATCATGTATACACATACTTTTTGTTAGATTTCAACATCCAAAAATCATGTTTAGACCCTAAAAAATTCCTTGTGAGTTCACGACCTAAAAGTCCCCATTAAAGTCATGACAAATAACTGACTTTCTGACTACTGTGCCACCTTGAATAGGTTTAATCCCCTTTGTAACTCTATTTTGTAACATACGTATACAAAAATTTCTCTACCCTTATTATCAATGGCTAAGTAAAAATTCATATATCCCTGATTCAGTGGATCAGTAAAATGCTCAAAATTCTAAATGTTCAAAAGTGCTCGAAACTGGTGCCAAAATGAATATATTGTCGCCCTGAATCCAACGCAACTCGTTTCACTAAAAAATGATATTGTATGCTCCCAATATCGCGTTCTGATCATTTTCTCAAACAACTAAAAAAATTTGTAATTGGGTTGCAGGTACGCCCAATCAATAGTTCGTAAGCTGACTAGGCATATGACTAGGTAGATTGACTGTGTATTTTCGGGCCAGTGAGATTGCGCCGATGTCTTAATTTGCTTGTTTGAAATTTCATGGTTTTCCATTGGTTGGTTGATATTTGACTTGGGCCAATGGGGGAGGACCACGTGGGCCAATTGTTGGTTGCTACGCGACCTCCTGTTGGTGTATTAAAATTTTGTATGGTCCGGACAGGGCCTTTGGGAGGTTCGAACCACTAACCTACCAACTAGAAGCACAATGCTCCACCACTGCGCCACAAGTGTTCCTTGTTATATATAGTCCACGACTTCTATTTAAATTTTAGTGAAATGTGTATTGGGGGTCGGGATTAGGGTTAACCCTTTGCCCCTAGTCCACCCAATGGCGCAATACTGCAGCTGGGTAGCCAGGGGCGTGGGGTTAACCGTAGCCCCAAATAACGATCAAATATCATACCACAAGTTTAAATGGAGTTCGGAACCGGCGGGAACCATGGTGTATACCAAAATCAAGTCATGGGTTGGTTTAAACTTATGCTGCGAAGTGTTCACACAACCCTAAACCATTACTATGGTTCAAACAGAGTTGGGTTGGGGTTAGGTTTTGGCGTGCAATTTGAAAACACAACCACAGTTTCGCCACAAAACCACAGTCACAACCTCGGTGTTTTTTTGTTTTTGTTTTTTAAAATAAATATGACACCAGTTGCGCCACTTGGCCTATTATGATCGGTTCATGGGGTCAATGAGCATTTAAAGTGTTTGACAATTTGCACCCGAGTTGGGGTAAATCTCGCCGGCATGGGGCGAATTTGTTGATCCATGTGGCCGAAAAGTGTGGAATTTGTAGGATGGATTGCATGTGGGTGCGAAATGTAGCACAATTAGCAAAGAAACCGTTCTAGAGCATAAATCAATCAATTTTTGACCTTTTTGAGTGTATAAGGAGCCTATATAGGGGTTTTTGACTGTTTTGGAGCCATCAGAGACAATAATTTTTCATTTTAAGCACTGCATGTCCATGTAAAAACACATTTTTTGGCATAATATGCCCAACATTGGAAGCTGGGAGATGTAGCCCAGGATGGTTGAATTCCATAATTTTGCTATCTTGTGTTTCTGTTATGGCATTTTTGTCTCTGTTATTTTCTGCAAAACTGAGTTTAAAATCATAATTTATGTGTTAATGAAACTTCCCTAATTGCACAAAAGACATAAAATTTCACTTGCAAATTTCATAAAAAATCTCCAAGTTTTCTAATATAGATAAATTTGGTATCATAGCTTTGGTTATTTGGTTGTATTGAGGGTTTAATTTTATTGAAAGTGTTTTCTGATGCTTACAAGGTTGAAGCTCAAAATAGGAGAAGGAAAACTTGCGGGAGCAAGTCCTCAAGCTAGTTCAAGGATAACACAATTGCCACAATCTCCACCAAAAGTTTCACCTCAAGTTTCACCAAAGGCCTCACCAGTCATGGAACATGAAGGAGGGCCTGATAATATGAATAAGGATGAGAAGGATTTTAGGAAAACATTCTTTAACATGACTGAGATGGTGAAAGTTCTCTATGAGGAAAGGAATTCAAGGTTTCACAGTGAGAGCTCAAACCCTCCAAAGGGAAATGGATGAAATGGAGACAAACCTCCAAAAGGTAATGGAGGAAATGGTGATAAACCACCTCTAACTCCACCTTTCTCCTCACCTTCATCTTTACATCAACCCCTTCATAAACACCTCCGCATTCTCTAAAGGCATATGGTAAAACTCTATTTTTAAAACTTGACATAGAGTTTGAATTTCGTATGTATAATTGAGAGGTAAATGCTGAGAAATTAGATAATTGGGTTCATAAGCTTGAAGTGTACTGCAAGATACAAAGGATCAAGGATTACGAGACCAAGATTCATCTTGCTTCATTAAGGTTGGAAAGTGCAACATTCATTTGGTGGGAAACCAAAACACAAGAGGATATCAAGAAAAGAGGTAAGATCATAAATTCTTGGAATGATTTTGTGGCTGCATTAAGAAGACAATTTTATCCTTTAGCATACATGTAAAAAGCTATAATTCATTGGAAAAACTTTAGGAAATTGAAGGGTCAAAGTGTGCAAAGTTATACCTAAGAGTTTGGAAGGATAACATTGATATTGGGTGTAGATTTGTCCTCTCAAGACACTTTACTAAAATAAATTGGAGGTTTACATAGCTACTTGAGACACACTATTCTCATGTTTAACCCTACAAATTTAGATGAGGTTTATGTACATGCAACACATCTAGAAGCGAGAGGAAAAAATGTTCCACAAGAGGGCAACAAAAATCCAATTAAGGTGGAGACAAAGGAAAGGGAAAATTCAAAGGAAAAGGGAAGAAAAATGCCTCCATCAATAAAGAGGGAGAAAAACTAACATGCAAACACTATTCAAAAGAAGGCCACGATGAGGACCAATGTTGGAAACTTCATCCTGAGATGAGACCCAAAAATTTTAACAACAAAGGAAAAAAAAAAGACTACAACTACACGACATGGTTTAGGATCCGATTCAGGAGATGAAACAAAGGTCACAACTATGGGATTGAAAGGTAAGGAATACATTGCAAGTACTAGTTCTTCAAATAAACTCAATGAAACTCAAAATTAAAAGGAAAGAATAGAGCTTTTCCACATTAGAGTTATCTCAAAACATAACAAAATAGACAGTCTATTTGATAGTGGCTCACAAGCGAACCTCAATTACGAAAATATTGTCAATAAATTGAATTTGGAAACCATTCTTCATCATAAACCTTATCCTTTAGGTTGGGTGTGTGACAATGCAAAGTTGCAAGTAACTAGAAAATGCAAGCTGAAATTCGCTATTACTCCAAACTTCATTGATGAGGTAGAACTTGATGTAGTGCCATTAGACATATGTGGTATTGTTTTGGGAAGTCCACATCTTTATGACAAGAAATCTATCTTCCATCACCATGAAAACAAGTATCATTTTTTTAAATATTATATTGAGTACATTGTTAGAGGACATCGCAAGAAACTAAATCTTTCACTTGTGAATGCTGGAAAAATGAAGAGGCTTGTTAATTATAGCAAGAATTTTGTACTTTTGATGAGAAAACCCAAGAATGATGCTGGAATGAAGCCTTTCAAGGATGTGATGCAATGTTGAAATCTGATTTGGTTGAGGTTGTTAACCAATATGATGAGATGTTTTAGGAGCCTAAAGTACTGACTCCTAAAACAAGAATCAAACATGAGATCCAATTGCAGCAAGATTGTCCTCTTCCTAACATTGGCATGTAAAAGATGTCAGTGATGGAAAATGGAGAAATTAAGAACCAAATCCAAGAGATTCTTGATAAAGGGATCATCTGACCAAGCACATCACCATGCGGGTCACATATTGTTTTAGTGCCAAAGAAGGATGGTAAATGGCAGATGTGTGTGGACTTTAGTGCATTGAACAAGATTACGGTAAAGAACTGTTACCCTCTTCCTAGAATTGATGATTTACTTGATCAATTGAAAGATGTTGTGTATTTCACTAAGTTGGACTTGAGGAGTGGCTATCATTAGATTAGGATTGCTGAAGGAGACATATGGAAGAAAAAATTCAAAAAAAAGCAAGGTTTATTTCAATGGTTGGTTATGCCCTTTGGGATTTGTAATGCTCCTGCTACATTCATGCCGGTCATGAATGATGTTTTAAGGTCCTTTCTAGCTGATTTTGTGATAGTCTACTTACACAACATTAATTTTCAGCAAGTCTCGTGAAGAACATATCATGCATATCAAGCAAGTGTTAGATGTATTAAAGAAAAAAAAGTTTTTATTAAAGATGTCAAAATGTGAATTTGGGAAAACTTATTTAGTCTACTTGGGTCATATTGTTGGAGGAGGTGAGTTGAAAATAGATTCCTCCAAGGTTGAAGTCATTTTGAATTAGCCAAAGCCCAAGACAGTGACAGAGGTTAGAAGTTTCTTGGGAGCAGCCCAATATTGGAGAAATTTATTTCTAACTTTTCTTCCATTGCAACTCCATTGCATGCATTGACAAGTGTGAAGTAGGCTTTTTAGTGGGGAGGCAAACAACCAAAAACATTTGATGCATTAAAGGAAAATAGCAGTTCAACAACTATACTTGCACTTCCTAACTTGAGACAACTATTTGAGATACAAATTGATGCAAGTGACTATGTTATGGGCACAATCTTGATGCAACATGGTAAGCCCATATGCTTTCATTCAGAAAATTTTAATGGTGCAGTGATTAACTATCGTACACATGACAAGGAATTGTATGCATTGGTGCAAAGTGTTAAGAAATGGAAACATTACTTGATGGGTAAGGAAACAATCATTCACATGGATCGTCAACCGTTGAAATACTTTCAATCACAAATAAAGCTACAACAAGTGAGACACTTCAGATGGATGGGTTTTCTTCAACAATTCCACTTAGTGATAAGGTATAAGAAAGACATCTATAAGAAGGTTGTTGATATTATTTCTAGACCAATTGTTAGTGCATCCATTATTCTTAAGCATATTTCTGTCATGCATGAGAGCTATGTTGAACAATATGCTTTAGATTATGATTTTAAGGATGTATATGCGACTTTGTGTCAAGGTAACCAAGTAGAGGAATCAAATTATCATGTGCATGATAACTTGTTGTATCATCTTGGAAAGCTATGTATTCCATAGGGAGAGAGAGTCAACATCATAAGGGAAGCACATACTTCTCTTATTGCTAGTCATTTCGGTGTAGGTAAGACAGTGGCACAATTACAGAGGTATTGTTACTGGCCTAATATGCTTGAAAGTGTGTCATGATTTGTAAGAGGATGTTCTTTATCTGTTGTTAGTAAGCCCAACAATAGAAAGTTTGGATTGTATACGCCACTTCCAGTACCTTCTCATTCATGGGAAATTTTTTCTATAGATTTTGTAGGAGGTATACCTATGTCTAGGAGAGGTCATGATTATCTTTATGTAGTTGGGGATAGGTTCAAAAAAATGTGTATTTTGATGCCTTATAAAAAGTAGGTTACAACTGAACAAGATGCTCAATTTTTCTTTCAAAATGTATGGGTACATTTTGGGTTGCCCACATCCACTGTTAATGTTCGATATTCTCACTTTGTCAGGAATTTTTGGTCAAGCTTGCGGGGAATGATGGACACAAAATTGAAAAAGAGCACAACATTCCATCCACAAAAAAATGGCCAAACATATGTGGTGAACAGAACGATGATACATATTCTTCATGGTTATTGCAACAAGAATCCTAATTTATGGGATAAACATTTGCACTATATTCAGCATGCTTACAGTCGGTCCAAGCATTCATTAACTCAAACATCGCCATTTGAGGCATGCTTGGGATACTTAACCAAATCTAGTCCTTTATATTTTATTTTGGGGAAAAATGTTTCTATTGATGGACACAATGACATAGATCAGGCTAAAATATTCATCAGACAAGTTCAATTGGTACATCAAACAATTCAAGAACAGTTGGAAAAGAGTTAAGTCAAGTACAAGACAAGACATGATAAGAATCGTGTGGATCACAGTTTCCAAGTCAATGATGAAGTTTGGCTTCACATTAACAAAGAGAGACTCCAAGGATAAGGTAAAAAACTGAAACCAATTCGATATGGTCCATTCAGGATTCTAGAAAAGGTTGGTAATAATGCCTTCAGGTTGGATTTGCCTTCATATATGAAAATTTATGTAGTTGTTAATGTTGAGAATTTTAGATTGTATGAGCTTCCTTTGAATGAAGATCAAGGAGAGAATGTTCAGATTCCTTCAATCGAAGATTTCTCTCCTGAATATCTTGAAGAATTGTAGCAAGACACCTTCCTCGACAGGAAAATAAGGACTTCAAAATGAGGGAATGTAGAGTACCTTCGTGTGGGGTTCAAAGGATCAAGTACGATAAAATCCAAATGGATTTAGATTGGAAGGGTGAGGGAACTGTACCATCATTTGTTTGTTAACTAAAAATGATCTTTTGGAGGTCCAAAAGCTTCCAGTAGGGAGGAATGATCCAATGGATTAGTAAAATGCTTAAAATTAAAAGTGTTCAAAAGTGCTCAAAACTGGTGCCAAAACGAATATCTCATCATCCTGAATCCAACGCAACTCGTTTCACTCAAAACCGATATCGTATGCTCCCAATATCGCGTTTTGACCATTTTTTCAAACAACTAAAAAATTTGTAATTGGGTTGCAGGTACGTCCAATGAGTAGTTTGTACACTTTCTAGGCATGTGAATGGGAATATTGTTTGTGTATTTCGGGCCAGTGAGATTGCACCAAGTCCCTTCATTTGGTTGGTTGAAATTTCATGGTTTTCGATTGGTTGGTTGATATTTGACTTGGGCCAATGGGGGAAGATCGCATGGGCCAATTACTGGCTACCACGTGGCTTCCTGGTGGTGTATTAAAATTTTGTATGGGCCGGACAGGGCCTCCGGGAGGTTTGAACCACGAACCTACCGACTAGAAGCACAATTCTCGAGCACTACGCCACAAGTGTTCATTGTTATACATAGTCTGTGACTTCTATTTAAAGTTTAGAGAAATGTGTGTTGGGGGTTGAGGCTGGGGTTAATCCCTGCCCCCCAGTCCACCCAATGCCATGAGACCAAAGTTGTGAAGCTAGGGGCGTGGGGTTAACCCCGACCCCAAACCATGATAAAATATCATACCACAAGTTTAAATGGAATTCGAAACTGATGAGAACCATGGTGTATACCACAATTAAGTCACGGGTTGATTTAAAATTATGGTGCACGGTGTTAACACAACCCCATACCATTAATATGGTTCAAACGAAGTTGGGTTGGGTTAGGTTTTGGCACGCAATTAGAAAAACCAACCACAGTTTCGCCACCGAACCAAGGTCACAACTTGGGTCAACAACTGGTGGGTTTTTTTGAATGGTTCGAAATCAACGACACCGGCTGTGCCACTTGGCCCATTTTGATCGGTTCATGGGGTCATCGGGCATTTAAAGCATTCGACGATTTGCAGCAGAACCGAGGCGAATCTTGACGACACAAGGTGAATTTGTCGCTCCATGTGGCCGAAAAGTGTGGAATTTGTAGGATGGATTGCATGTGGGTGCGAAATGTAGCACAATTAGCAGAGAAACTGTTCTAGAGCATAACTTAGTCAATTTGTGACATTTTTGAGTGCAGAAAGAGCCCAAATAGGGGTTTTTGACTGTTCTAGAACTACTAGAGACAATATTTTTTGCATTATGAGCACTACAAGTACATGTAAACACATATTTTTTAGCATAATTAAAGAGGCCCAACATTGGAAGATAGACTAGGTGATGTAGCCCAAGAGGGGTGAACTCCTTCATCATTTTTCTATTTTGTGCTTCTGTTACGCTATTATTGTCTCTGTTATTTGCTGCAAAACTGAGTTTAAAATCATAATTTATGTGTTAATCTAACTTCCCTAATTGCACAAAAGACATAAAATTTCATTGGAAAATTTCATAAAAAATCTTCAAGTTTTCTAAGATAGATCAATCCCTTAGTTCCCATTGGACATAATCTTAGCATTCATGCCTTTCCTTGGATGCTTATCACCCATGCAACTCATTTCATGCCCATTTTCTTTATATTTCATCCCAACCCCTTACAAGGCTTTATTGACGCAAGTGCTTCCTTAAACCATGATTCCTAATAATGCATATTCAATTATAGCCACACACTATCCCAGGATGGACCCCATGGTTGACTTGGAATTTTCCCATAATTCACTAATATGGGAGGTTTCCATGTCATGTACCATTAATCCATGTGGATAGGTCCATTCTATACCTTTTCCCCTATTACACAACTTGCATGTTCAAGAGATTTAATGGTTGCAGCTTGGTGAAGATAAATGGTGCACACCATTTCAAACTTAAATATGTTCAAGCCGTAGCCAAATTACTCGACTTCGATAAATATGATGGCTACAATTAACTTGATTTGATGACATACATTAAATTCAATTTTAGAGTTGATTAGTGGTTAGTGACACTACTTAGGTATGATAAATATAAAGGCCAATGTTGATCTGGATTCAATAGTCCATATTTAATTTAGGATTAGAATTGCCCTCCCATTAACAATGTCACCCAACCTTGAAAGATCTTATAACTATGATCAATTTAGTTCTGAAGGTGGATATTCATTTTATACATTGACGTGTCTACCTGTTAAAGAGGTAACTTAACCTCAATTGTTTTGACATCTAAGGTTGATCCGATTTGACATTCTAGATTTAATTTGGGCTTAGAGATATGAACATAATAATGCACTACATTGCATATGAAAGATCTAATGATTGGGGTTGACCATGACTTAATAATTTAAATTAAATTATGGCTTAAATTTTCTAAAAAAATAACGACTAACTTCACTCCAACAAATCTAATGGTGGTGATTCATTTGATCCAATGATTATTTTGATTAAATTTAGGCTTTTGTGTGTTCAATCAATAACCAAATCCCTCTATTTTTTTTCTTCTTCTGAATAAGTTTAATCTATTAGTATACAAAAAGGTTACATGGAGGCCAGGGCCTCAGAAGTTCTGGCCCATGGTATGGGCACTCTAATACATCAGACATGTTCAAATTTATTAGGCGAATCAACAAGAGAGTGTCGCCCTCATAGGGGAAACCGGTCATGAAGCTCCGACAGTTTATCAACACACAATAACTAAGAGAAATTATGCATACAAAATTGTTCCCAGTAAAAAAACACAGCTGCCCGCAAAGGGGAAACCGACGACTTGAAAAACTGTAAATCTGAAAGTGACCAAGCTGTGGCAGCGAGCAAGTAACAATGACTAACTTGGGCTGTCGTCCATCCAAAATCGTGCAAAAATGGAGATTAGCCATTAAGTACCTTGAGAGGAGGGGGGAGAGTTGACCACGCGACAGGCATAAGCGTAAGGGTCATCCTCATCCTGCTTATCATCTTTAGCATTGGAGCAGCCTCGCTTGGTGTCGCTCGAACCAACATCAACTTTGAGATCCTGCGAACTGCTACACTCGACCGCTTTTCTTTTCTGACCGCCTCTGGAGGGAGAGCTAGGACTTTCAACATCCTTATGCGCCAGATCAGTTCTCGGAAGCTCGGTACTCATTTCAGGGGGCTTCTCTTTAAAATCAATGGTAATGGTGGCTGTTATAGTCGGCATGTGGAGCAAACAAGGGAAACGAAACTGGGAAGTATGCTGTTGACCGGGGATAAGGCTGGAAATGCCTTTTGCAGGCTGAGAAATCCCACAACCAACACTGATGCCATGACCACTTCTGGTCTCAGGGTAACGTCCCAATGAGTTTTCCGTGGAAGGAGATGAGGAGCTCGAAGAGGTGGAGGGAGGGTGGCGGGGTGGACAACCATGGCTCGAGCCGTGATGACACTACATCCTCTGACGCAGACGAGGCATTGGACACAGTTGAGAATGACTGAGTAGGACAAAGCAAGATTCAGAGGGTGGGGAATGAACATGCGGACCAATGCAAAGCTCAGAAGGCAGAGAATGGGTGAATTGACCATGGAAAGAGTCAGGGTGAAACCAGAGTCCCTGAGAACAATGGGAGCTTTGCGTTACATGAAAACCCGGGATGAAGTCAATGCAACATAAAATTTAACATCTGCGCCCAGTGCTGGTTTTGGAACTGTGCTCTGAGACAGCCGAGGAGAAGAAAGAGCGCAGAGGCAACAAAGCAGGCTTGAAGCTTCCAGAGGAAGCCATATTGCTGAAGAATGGGTGCGAGAATGGGCGACTGTGTTGCATAAATGTAGTGGGAAGTTGGCAGTCTCGTCGTAAATTCAATTAATGAGGACGAGGACAAGAGGAAGGGTGGCGGTGGTAGAATCCCATGTGCATGCCCAAATCCTCTGCCACATATCATTCCCTTTGATCACTCGCATCCAGGGACCAAATCCCCCTATTTTGAATGAACCTTCAAATGAAAATTGTTTACCACCTTTTCATCTATTGACTTCATTGCCACATGGCATTCCCACATCATTACTGATTCACGAGTACAATTTTTCAAAATTTTCAAAATTCCTCATTTTCAGACAATTTCATCAATATATATTTTTTTCTCTAGAATTTCCCATCTACATGGAATTTTCAACTCTGTTTTTGTAATCAACCCATCCCTTCATTGAGTCTAAGCTTGGAATTGTCAATTTCAGTCTTACACCTATCTATCTATTATCCCAAGTGGATTTTCTGTTATGGATTTCATAAAAACTACAGATTTTTCCCAATTTTGAAACTCTTTCTTTCGGTGATTGACCATGCAATTCCAAAGGATAGGTCTAAAATATCCAACCTAAGGCTATGAATTCTAAATTCATGGTTTTTTTTTCCTATCATCCTCCCTTTATTCTCATTATGTTACCATATGTGATCATTTTTTCCCCATTTCTTCTGTTTGAGGCATTTTATCAAAAGATAACATCCTACCTGTAAATTTCCTTTTGTTGCAAAGTTATAGCCCATATAGCTTGAGTGTCGTAAGCTTCACTCTAATTCCACTTTGTAGCACCCCAACCACTCATAGGAGAATATTACTAACTCTACAAATCCAAACTCTAAAAAATTTCCTTAAATATAGCTCATAGAATCTTAGATACGATGTCATATTATGCCCACTAGGGCTCGACATCAAATAGATTACCATTTAATTTCTTTGTCACATAACCTAGTTACCTTGCTAATACTAATTATTTTATTATGGAACCCCTAGTATCTTAACCATAGTTTTTCATATATATCTTTTGCATACTAGAATGCAATGCAACATTTAATCATTCATAACAACATGATTAAACATTCAAAAACACATAAATTATAAACATGTAAACATAAGAAATATTCACAATAGAAGCATAATGTACATAAATTGGGACACTTATCTTTTAAATGAAATATTAATTGGTTGCAAATCTCAAATATTCCACTTGGACATAGACCATGTTTCTCTAATACTTTTATCAGTGGGTCACTCACAAGCTAGGGCTATTCGTCCACTAGAAAAAAAGGATTCTAAAGCCAACTAAAGTCCAAAAATCACACCAACAAGGTAGTAGGCCAAGGTACCAAAATATAGTAGCCTCCATCCTATAGTCTCTCATCCCCCATTAGCCTAAACAATCCAAGGTAGTGTGCCCCATTTTATACACTCACAATCCCTTAGGTTATGCCGCTACCCTTCCAGGGCTCCAACATAGGTAAAAAAGGGACTCTTGAAACCTTGTGGCTCCAAGAGTTCCAACTACCCTAAGGAGTCTCTACGTATCCTCTAGGACTCACACTAGGCAACCTATCCACACACTTCTCCACAACCTTCCCCAAGGAAACCCAAGGAGAAGTGTACACCTAGATCCACCTAATATCCATAGGGTAATATAATTAGAAGGTATCACTTTCCTAGAGAAAGCCTAGTAGTCGCAGTGATCACACTGGATAAGGATAATGGAAAGAATGATCAGAATAATAAGAGTTACACTAAGCCCCCAGGGGGGGTAGCTCAAATGATGATCGTCATGATATGAAGTTTAACTATGTGGTTAGAGGTTCAAATCCATGTTAAAACCCTTGTGAGCCGTATGTGGGGTTGTGCATGGTTTCACCTAGAGTTTTAGTGATAGCAGTCAGAATAAACCCTGTGTCATGTGAGTATGAGCCTAGCCTAGTTGTCGATAACTCTAGACAAAAAAATAAAAGAAATAGGAATTACACTAAACTCCCCCTTTTTATGTGCATGTGCCCTTTTTATAAGCAACACCTCATGAAGACCATTTTCCCAATTTAGGATAAAAATATGTGCACTTTTGAATTTAGGTTCATTTTCAGAATGACTTAGTTCCCTAGGATCAAGCCTCTCATCACTTATCCCTTAGTCCCCTTTCCCACTTGTGGAGTCCTAGCCCCACATCTCTCTTGTTTGACTTGGTCCATAATACTGAAGCATTTTTTTTAAATTAATTTTATTTTATTTTTTAATGTGATTCATGGACCCAAATATGGCCACTCGTAGATATTTTCAAGGGTATTTGGGTTTCAATCTAATTGGAATTTTTATACTTGAAATACCATGTAAGAAAATGTTTTGTTTTCAATTTTTGTTGTCGATATATGGAGATCAATGAGAACATGGAGATGATTGCCACCTAATGGTCAATGTGAAATATCCATTATTTGAATTTGATGCTATCTTATTTATGTATTTATTATTATTATTATTTACATAGAAAGCAAATTCATAGTTTATATGTTTATCTTTTGTTTAAATGTAAATAATTAATTTATGAGAATTTTATTTTTGATTTTTGATTAGTCTTTACCTCGCTAGGTACTGTAGCACTTGCCTTACAATCAAAGTCTCTTGACTCTCGAATAGTTTACCGAGTTTTTGTGAATTTTTAGTAACTTTAACCAAAGTTACGAAAAAAAAAAACCCAACTAATTTTGTAATTCGTCATTTCGTCGGTGAGTGATCTAACACTGACACTGACACTGCTACAATTTTTCCCAGTGGTGCCAGAACTGATGAGGTTGTAAGTTCCTTACATAAGCGAGGAGGTGGGGGAAGAGGGGATGAACAAATATGCATACAAAGTTTTCATTGTGTGGAGTGCAGATATGCAAGCGATAGTAAAGTTAAAAAATCAATATGTTTAAATTAAAAGATTTGTGTGGAGGGGAATGTGTGCATAAGTGTAGAAGGAGAAATTTGCATAAGAGACTTCTGTGAGTCCTTTAATATTAACACTAATACTGACACTAACATAGGGACTCCTAATGCGTTTACCTCTTATTTCATTTTAAACTGTTACAAATTCAATCGTGTAGGAGGACATGTGTATGGAACTGTGAATGTGTGGAAGAGGGGGTATGTGTGAGGTACCGGGGCTGCAAAGTGAAATTTATTTCATAGACATGAAATTATTTTAGCTTTAAGTAGAAATTTAGTATCCAATATTAAATGAAGTGTTTTTAATGAATGTGAAAAAGAAGTGCTGTATAGGAGAACAATTATGCATAACAACGAACATAAACTTTTGTTTTCAATGCTCTGCATTTACGCATACATTTCCCCTTTGCACACTTCTTCCACATACCTCTCAACACTACATATTAACCAATTAATTAGAGATTTTGGCTTATTAAATTTTTGGGTATGAAAAGTTTAGTTTATGTGTATATCATGTTAATGCCAACGCGGGCTCATTTTATTTGATATCAAGATGCAAAGGAATTGTGGCAACACTGCTTTGTCGATGATCCGATGTGCGGTTTTCAAAACTATGTTCAAAGGATTTGATCATTTAAAAACTATATCAAAGTAGAAATAACAAATCATGGTATTCACAATTCTTGAATACTATGTGCATTTGTGATGTCACATTTTTGAATTAAATACTTAATATCCAATATTAAATGAAGTGCATTTTTAATGTGTGTGAGAAAGAAGTGTTGTCTGGAAGAATGGGTGTGCAGATCAAGGAAAAAATTTGTTTTAGAATGTTTCGTACCTCCTCATACATTCCCCCTTTGCACACTTATTCTACACACCTCCTTCCCGCAAAACACTACATATTAATCAATTACATAGTAGCTTTGGATTATTAAAGTTTAGGGCATGAAAAGTTTGGTTTATGTGTATATTGGGTTATGTCAACATGTGCTCGTTTGATTTGATATCATGATGCAAAATATTTTTGGAAAAACTACTTTGCCAATGATTTGACGTGCAGTTTTAAAAATTATGTTTGACAATTTTGATTGTTTAAAAACTGTATCAAAGTAGAAACAATGAATCTTGGTATTTATGGTTCTCGAATGCTTCGTGCATTTGTAACGATTTTTTTTTTGCAAATGTTTTGTACCTCCGCATACATTCCGACACACTACATATTAATCAATTAATGAGCGGTTTTGGCTTATTAAAGTTTGGAGCATGAAAAGTTTGGGTTATGTGTATATCGATTGTGAAATAAGGGTGGACGATTAACTGCCCCCGCTACTATCTTGACATGGGATTGTTTTATTTGAGCTTCTCGAATACTAAGTGAATTTTTGAAATAAATAGTTATTATCAAATATCAAATGAAGTGTCTTTGTAATGCATATGAGGAAGAAGTGTTCTGCGAGAAAATGGGCGTCCAAAATAAGAAACATAAAATTTCATCTGCAATGTTTGTACCTTGGCATATATTCACCCTTTGCATACTTCTTCCACACACTTCCCTCCCGCATAACACTGCATATTAATCAATTAATTAGCGATTTTGGCTTATTAATGTATTTGGGGAAGCAGTGTCGCGTGGGAGAGTGGTTGTGCAGAGCAAGGAACACTTTTTTCTTTTCTTTTCTTTGCAATGTTCCATACCTCCACATACATTCCTGCACACTACATATTAATCAATTAATTAGTGGTTTTGTATTATTAAAATTTGGGGCATGAAAGTTTTGGTTTACGTGTATATCAGGTGCGAAATAAGGGTGGTCGATTAATTTTTCTCACTAATATGTCGCCGTGGGCTTGTTTTATTTGAACTCCCCGAATACTAAGTCCATTCATGATTTTACATTTGTCAATTAAATAATTATTATCCAATATTAAATGAAGTGTCTTTTTAATGTGTATGAGAAGTGTTGTGCGGGAGAATAGTTGTCCAGAATAAGGAACATAAACTTTCGTTTGCAATGTTCGTAACTCCACATACTTTCCCCCTTCGACATTTATTTCACATACAACCCTTTTACATAGTATTACATATTAATCAATTAATTAGAAGTTTTGACTAATTAATGCACGTGAGGAAGAAGTGTTGTGCGAGGGAACAAGTGTGTGGATAAAGGAACAAAAACTTTCTTTCACAATGTTTCATACCTTCACATACATTCTTGCACACTACATATTAATCAATTAATTAAAAATTATTGCTTATTAAAGTTTGAGGCATGAAAAGTTTGGATTACATGTATATCAAAAGAAAAATAAGTGTGTACAATTAACTGTCCCCATTACTATGTCGACATGGGCTTGTTTTTTTGAGCTTCCTGAATACTAAATGCATTTATGATTTCATATTTTTCAATTAAATAGTTATTATCCAATACTAAATGAAGTGCATATTAAGAAGAAGTTTTGTGCGAGATAACGGGTGTCTTGAACAAGGAAAAAAAACTTTAATCTGCAATGATCGTATTTCCCCATACATTCCCCCTTCGCAGAACTCCCTCCTGCATAACACTACATATTAATCATTTAATTAGTGTTTTTGGCTTATTAAAGTTTAAGGCATGAAAAGTTTGGTTTACATGTATATCGTGTTATTATTAGTTAGTATCTACTACATATCATCATTAAATAAATAATAACATATCATGAATAACATATTCTCATTAGTTAGTATCTAAAACATATCCTGAAATTTTAAAAGGTGATGATTCTAACCACTAATTCTATTTTTTCTGTTTGTAGGTGCATTGGTCATGTGTTTAAAATAAGATATCATCAATAACATATCATCATTAGTTAGTATCTAATATATATCTTGAGATTTTGAAAGGTAATGTGACAATTGTAACCTGGCACTAGTTCTAGTTATTCTGTTCATAGGTGCATTGACCAATTGTTTATCATGCATGTTCAATTACTTTTCGGGAGAGATGGTTATAAAAATAATTTTTTTTCTAGGTTGTATGATGGTCATTCTGGTAGTTGTATACTGTGAGGGATATTCTCTGGAAGCTGTATGGTTACCTATTGTGCAACTCATTTGCGGTGTGGCAAACAAGTTCTTTATGAATGCATACATAAAACATGTAGCATTTTTTTTTTTTTTTTTGGGTAAGAACTGCATCCTTCTTTCTGTATGCAATTGCCTAGAGTGTTACAAAATATATGTTACAACCCTATAGCAATGAGGTATACAACTCAAAAAGTGGATAATATGCGAGTGTTTGAAACGTTTATACAATATACATTACCGTTGTGTAGCAGTTAGATCTGAATTGGTTTCGTACAATGATTTTAGAAATTTTGTTATGATATGCTAATTGGTGAGAGATGTAAATTACTTTTTTTTGGGGGGTCTATGAAATTTGCACAAAGTATTGGTCTTGCATTGTTTGCTTTGTCCAAAAAAATTCTATATGTAACGAACACATCCCCATGTAAAATGCTTGTTGTTATATTGGTATTGATATATTTAATTTATATTTGTATAGGCTTGAACCTTTTTTTTCTTAGTCTCTATTTTGATCTTTTCCTCGTGTCTAGTGTGATATCTACTTTTGTGACTGCAATTCCTATATATTTTCCATTTTTATTATTATTATAAATATTTCTATATATTTGATCTAATTCATATCTTTTGAGCAAAGAAGATGAACATAAATATAACAAATACAGTTAAAGAAAATGATAACTTTGCTAAGAGGTGCGTTTATGTTCTATTTATCATCAATTGATTATTACATTATACAACTTTCTCTTTTTTTTTGCTATATTTTTTAATATACTACAATTAAAAACAACGTTTTTCAATTTTTAGGGAACATATAATACTTAGAAATTCAGATTCATGAGAACAACTACAAGGAAAAATGTATTTTACATATTTCCATAAAGCAATTGTACATTTGTACATTTGTATATTTTTCAATTTAATATATGTAACAAGGAACTATAAATAGAATTTTCAAAACTAAAATCTATTTAGTATTTTACCTATATGCATAGAAATTAGACCCTATCTCATAACTATGAACCTGATATTAGAATATACATTAACAATGAATTTGAATTATCTGGTTATGTATTCCTAACCTATTTATTTCTTAGTATCAATTATAATTCCCTTTTAAGTAGTGATTTAAATGCATGATTTGTGAACAAACAAAAAATATCAGATTCTAAACTAGTCTCAAATACATATATTGTCAATGATGTTACAATAGAAATGGACAAAGATCTAGAGATGGAAATGAACACAATTACAAAAGAAAATATCGCAAGAGACATAACAGAAGGAGTAGAAAACAAGAAAGAAACATAGAGAGAGAGAGAGAGATAGTCCTGACCAATTTTAGCTAATAGTATATCATATGTCTTTTTTGTTTTTAGAATTAATTTCAATTCAATGCTCATGACTAGGAAATAAAAGATCTAGTCTATGCCATTGTTAATTGAAGATACCAGTAACATATAACAAGTGTTGAAATTCAACAAGAAAATTCACCCACACACTAGTGAGGTTACACACTGGTGATGTTACACAATGGTGAGGTTAGACACTGGTGAGGCATGTGGGTGTCTAATTTTTTTTTCCCTTAAATAAATTGGACAATAAATTGTAATTTCATCTCATAACAACTTGTATCAGTTAAATAAGTCACGATGACTGAGTTATCTCAGGAAATTCGAGTTGAGAGTCTAAGACGAGGCATGTAGAGTGATCTTAATATTTTTGGGGTCCAGTTGCACTTTATGCACTAGTGGGGTGCAGGTGTAATCAATTAACTCAATTAATTGATTTAAAACCAGTTTAACTAGTTCTGACTGAGCGATGAATTAGTAAGAGGTCCAGTGAATTAAATTAGATTTAATTCACAAGTAGTGATCAATCATATAACTGGTGATTCACTATTATTAGTTGCATGCATGTTAGTTCTGAGGATGACCTAGTTGAGATAGAGGTTAAAGGGAACATAAATATCAGTTGTATTTTTAGAGAATTGCCTATGTGCAATTATAAAGCCATGAGGAAGCCACGATGGATTGCACAATCAAGGAAGGATGATTTTCCTATTTAATAGGGGCCTAATTATTTAGGAATTGTGTGAGCAAGGCAGGCTGAAGGAAGGTTGAGAATTGGCTATGTGTTTGTCCAATTTTTCCTAGATTAGTGTGAGACAATTGGTAGAGTGTTGGAGAATCTCATGAGAGATTAAGCATTGCATTGTTTCATGATTCCTTGACTTTATACAATATATGATAGCGGGGTTTTGAGCAATTGGTTTCCCCAAGAAAATATTGTGTTGTGCGATTGATTACTTCTTTCTCTTACTCACATGTGATTTAGCGATCATGTTTTGTATTCCGCAAATATTGTAGAAGGATTTAGTATCTTCTTTTAGTACATCACAAGATCAGATTGAATCCCATTGGTATAATTTCTACAACAAGAAGCATTTTCCATGGATTTGTTTTAGTTACTATTGAAGGCTTGAAATTCTCTCCCTCAACATTACAAGGGAGACCACTCGGTCGGGACTTTAAAGAAGCTCCTTTTCCGTTGAAATGGTGGTTCCGAATGGTTAAACTAGGTCCATTTACCTTCTCTCTATCTATACTGGGTTGAAATTTAACTTTCACCTACCAATAGAGAAGATACATCAGATCGAGTCTTCTTGTTGATCAGGCATGAAGGTTATCCTTAAGCTGATTTGGGGCTCAACCAAGCCACAACTAAAGTTCGCCTCTTTGATAAGAGGACTTCTAGAATGCAAAATGTAAATTAATTCTAAAATGAAAGCAAAATGAAAGAAATCCTAAGCCTATTTCGATTAGGAAGATATAGATCTAACCCAACCGAGAGAAAAGTAATTATATGATTGAGATTTCAACATACTTGGTTTATGATGAATATCTGGCTAATTAAGTAGTTCAATTAACTGATATTATAAATTATCAAACATGCTGTTTAGAAATCTATTAACAATGAACGATGAACCAATAACATTAGGAAGTAGTTCTCATAATGCCAATGGAAATTAAATCATAATTAGATGACATATTTCTCAGTAAATAGTTACTCAAAAATATGATTTAAGTAAAGAGCATAAGAGGAAATTAACAACAGATCTATGAAACAAACATATTAGATAGCTAATCTTTAAGACATGAATTGATATCTAAAATAGTGCATAATATAAATCCACTTAACATAATTCCGTCATCAAAAATGAATTTCATATTAAAAAATAATAGTATCCCTAATACAAATAAATTGAACCCGTTCTCATGCTCTATTCTTTGAATATGATCTCCTACAATCTTCTCCAAAGCATAAACTCTGCTGCTAAAAGCAAGAGCTGCAATAGTGAAAGCTACATCTCTCATACATAGTTCAGATTTGCAAAAGATATATCGCAATATTTCTCAGATCTGAGATTGTTCCTCTCTACATAAAACTTGAAACCCCTATTACAATAGTACTTTAGGAATTTCAAAATTGCAAAAGAGAGAAGCCATTTACACATTCTACAAACCACTAATTATAATTTACACAAATAAATTCCAAATAGGAGATTTGTTGAAGAGTAATTCCGCTCTCACAATTTTCAGTGGTCCAAATTCTTTTTCTTCTATTGGTGGAGTAATTCCATTGATTGAAATTTTCTTTTCCTCATCTCTTTAACCGTTTCCAAATTCAGAGCTTGATTTTATGCTGAATTTTAGACTCATTTAATGACTGAATTTGGTTATGCAACCACTTCAGAAATATTCTCAACTCATGGGCTTTCATTTGGTCAAATAGAACTCAACTTATAAGCTTCCAAAGTTGAAGTGTTAAGTTTGCCAAAATTCTAAGAAAATCGCTGCATAAGCCAAAAATAAGAAATTTTAATTAAAAATTCTAAATTTAAAATTAAATGTAAAAGTAAAATTAATTAATTATATACAAAATAATTAAAAACTTAAAATAAATTATATATTAATTTAATTATAAAAATTAAATTACTTAATTAAATTATTAATTAATATTACAAATTATAATTCAATTAATTAATTAATATTAAAAATATAATGGAACACATGGCAAGTAGCTATTGGCGCATGAATTATGGACCCAAAGTGGCCTTGGTCGCGTCGAATGGGCCAAAAGTGGCTTTTGGGCTCATATTTGAGCCATATAAAAAATGAGTGGAGGTTGAGGCTTTTACAAAGGGAGGAATAAAGGATATTAGAGGTGGAGGGATAAGGGATATCGGAGGTATTTTATAAAAAATTCCGATATGTAAAAGTGTCAGGGTTCCGAAGTGAGGTGGAAGTGACGTATGGAGGAGCGAGAGTCATAAGGAGAGGGAATTTATATTAAAATTAAATAGTCATGACATAAACCATATCAGAGATGGATTAATATCGGAATTTTTAAAATTCACACCAAATGAAAACATTGATATTCCGATATCGGAATATCGAGACTTTTAAATATCGGAAGATTTATATCGAGACTTCTGTAAAGCAAGGGAAGAGGTGAAGTGAAGTGGGTTCTATTTTGGTAATTAAAAATTTTATAAAATAAATTAAAATTATTTTGTAATTTTAATATTTTGAGTTTTGTAATTTTTTTTAAAATTAGGAATTGGAATAAATTAATGAAATTTTTAAAGTAAATTTTTTAAATCTGTAAATTGATTGGATGATTTTGTAGGACTGTTTGTGAGAAAAGAAAAAATTAGTGAAAATTGACTAGGAGTTAATATTTACAATCAATTACTAATTTATTTACAAAGAATTAAAATAATATGCATTTTGTACATTTTTTAACCCAGGTGACAAAATGATCAAATTTCAAAGGAGTGCCATTTGCAAACTGAATAACCAAATGAGACGAAACAAGTATTGATGAAAAGCTTGCTAAAATTCAAATTTAATGAAATAGTCAAAATAGAAATCCGATGAAAATGAATAAATGGAAAAATTGTAGGACACTTAACCAAAAGAAAATAATAAAAAGTGATTTAGCCAAAAAAATTAAGGAAATGGTCCCCATTATCTGAACTAAATAAGTTAAAAATAGGGGGGGTGTTGAATTTCCCTTCAACAGTTACATATCAAACTTTTTTGGACAAAGAAAATAAGACAAGACCAATACTTCATGCATATTGGACATATGAGAAGACATAAATGATAATAACATTGCTTGTACCAACATATTTTATCAAATAACATGAGGCAAAACTTATTGCAAATACTGGTGTTTCTATTAAAAATTTCGAAATAATTCCAAATCACAAATATGATAGTGGTGACAGTGAGAAAACTATCTCACTAAGTAGCTCTAGCATTGTAGAAAACATTTATCTTGTTTTCGTAAAGTGTCAAATTTTCCCAAATATGAGGATTGAAAATCTGTCCTTTAGTCGAGATCTGTTTCTAGTTGGCACAATTGGTGCCATTGCAATTTCAACAACACAGACAATGACGCAATATGTACTAGAAATAAAATACGGGAATGTTGATCAGGACAGGGCAATAGTAAGCTTATATTTATTTGAATGATAGCAAGTTATTGTCCACCTCTTTTACAATTTACATGTATTATTTTACAAATATTGCATTTCTGACATGTTCAAGTACACAAAAATATTCTTCCATTATATATCTCAATAAAAAGACAATTGCAAGAAAACATCTTTTCGCTCATATTGCTAAAAAACAAGAAAGAGTTTTCCGGACTTCATAATTGACATTCATATGTACATTAAAATCAAAGAAGAAAGAGGAAAGTTTGAGAAAATTGATTTCTTTGGTGAGTGAAGTATGCATGATTAACTCTATTATATATATATATATATATATATATATATATATAGAGAGAGAGAGAGAGAGAGAGAGAGAGAGAGAGATTTCAAATTTCAAATTCTCAGTTTTCTCTATCTTTGTAGCACTTGCAAGGGCTATTGACTGCAACTACTGCATATACGAATCTCGTGCAAAATGAAGTAGTCCAATTACAACTACTAAGACAATGGATGAAACTATGGTTTATTACACCATTTGTAGGGAAAATTGTCATTTTGTTTATTTCCATCGGTTAAATTGTATAATACTTGCAAACGATAAGACTACAACATATTATGTTTTAAGAGGCGTGCAACTGGAAAAGGTTTTTCCCGATCTACGAAAAGTTTCCTGTCAACAATACTATGCGAACAAATCAACTGTTATTGATTTGTTGTCTAGTTTTAAGATCCATATCACATTTACAATAAAGCATCAAAACATAATTATGTGTATATAGTGACGATTCTCTTTATTTTAATTGTCGAGCAGTCTAATGACAATACAATTATCTTTAGTTGCATTATCGAGCAATCTAATGAAAATAATATAGAGATGGTATAACGTTGCCCACTTCATGAACCTGTATTATTGTCGAGTTATCAAAATCAAGAAGTGTTATACGGAAGGTGCATATACCCCTCTTACTAGTAACTAGTAAGACTAAATTACCATTAGCTAGTGGCGAGGGCTCGGGAGCATCTACACTTCCACACTTCCAATATTAACTCCACCTTCTTTCTGATTGAAGTTTGAACGTTGTTGGATAATTTTTCCGGTCTATTGGATGGTTAAGATCTGATTTCATCTTGTGGTTACCTGATATGTAGTTATTAACATTTTATAAAGACATTTAATTGAAGTTGTTTGTTTAAGTTCCATGATTTATATTGTGATATTTACTTATATTATATATACTCTAATAATTGCAATAGAAAATGTGTAGCTAGCTCATTGTCCTATATTGTGTGTGGTTTTTTGCAATGTGATTTCTTGCATTGTTTTATTGATTATCAAATTTGAAAACCCTGTGTTTAGTAAAACAATATTAGAAAAAGTTTTCCCTTCACATGTAGTTTATGTTTGCGTAGACTTTGTCATCGGACACGACTTCTTAAACAAAATAATAAGACAAGTCAATGCTAGCATATAAATTTTCCTAAAGGAAGGAATAAGTTTTGTCTGTTTGCTACTGTATAATTTGATTAGAAAATGAAAGCAAATACTTCCACAGATAACATTTACATTAATCTCATGATCCAATTTGGCATAATTTACAAATTTATGTGCCATGAACATGATTAGATTATGGGTGATGCAAGGTTGTTGGAATATTCTACTATATGTTTTGATATAGTATTTGTTTTACCACATCCATAAAATTTCAATAAAGAACCTTTAGGATATACTAAATTTCAAAATTGGTTGAGCAAGTAGCAGAGTTTGGTAACAATTTCTTTGTTAGTCAATGATGGTTCCTCGAGGTTGGTGCTCCTCCTGATTGTGTTGTGAGAATGGAGTTTTGTTTGCTTCCTTGGGCCATTTGTCTCCCTGTTGGTATTGCAATATTAACAACTAAACCTTGATATTCCCTAACAAAATATGATAAATCAAGTGACAATATAACTCTCCCTCCCCTTCAGCTTACCAGTTCTCTAGAACTACTACAATAGAGTCTAGTGCAAGCCCAAATTAATAAGGCTAGGAATATCGAAATCGTCTTTCAAAATCTTGACAAAGCTTCCATTTACAATATTTTTGGCTTAAAAGAAAAACAATTTGAGAAGGCACTTCACTAGGAAAATATTTCTGACAACGATAATGCAATCAACACTTAGAGAATGCAAAAAATAATAGATATATGATAAACTAAACCCTGATAACACTTGTCAGTTTTATAACAAACGAAGAAAACCACTTTCCTAGAGCTTTTAGAAACGAGTTTAGTGCTAACGGACATAGAAAAATACTCATGAAATTCAAAAAAAAAATAGACATATGATAAATCAAACTTTGATAATGCTCATCAGTTTCAAAACAAACAAAGCAAACCGCTTTCCTAAAGCTTTGTGAAACTAGTACACAGACAACATGCCTGCATATAGTGCGTTGGAGGCCATAAGTCATCTAAATCACGAATTGACATCAAAGTTCTGAAAGGACATTGGAGTGTTATCCATTTAGTAGTATTCATTTACCACTGATTGTCATCAATATAGCTAGTACTGATTTGCCTGATCTACAATCAGAAAATACTATTCTAATATCGGTTACTAAAAACCATATCCTCTTTTTGTTAGGTCTCTATATTACTAGTATAGTCCCTTATTGTTGGTAGTGTAACCCTCTTATTGTTATTATTATACCCTTGTAACCCCCATATTGTTATTATTGTGCCCTTAAATTATTATTGTTAGGTCGGCTGGGATTACATTGTGGCCCTACTAGGATTACATTATGGCCCCATGGACTCCTATATATAGAAAGGAGGTTTTGTAATTTGAGTCATCCAACAATTGTTCATTCATGTAATGTATTGGAGGTTTCCCCCTCAAAGTGGCATATTTATAAGGCGTTGGTCTCTCTTTTCTTCTATTTTTGGAGCTGGTTTCACAACATTTGGTATCAGAGCTTTGGATTCTAGGGTTTCGCTGCTCCAAACAGGTCATTGTGGAATTTTCGCTATAAATTTTTTTCTACGAAGTTTCAGAAGATGAAATTTTTAGGGTATGAAGCAGAAATCCTGAGGAACATCGTCACAAAATTTCAAATCTTGGTTCACAATATTTTCGGAGATATGATCTGTGGAAGTTAGGTATTTTTGCAGGCTCCTATATTTAATCTAAACATGTCATCGTGGAATTTGCGCTATAATTTTTATTCTACGAAGGTTCAAAATCTAAAATTTTTAGGGCGCGAATTTGAAATCATAAGGAAACTCGTAGCAAAATTTCAGAGCTTGGTTCGCAATATTTTCAGAGATATGATCTGTGGAAGGTAGTGCTTTTTCAGGCTCCTGAATTTCATCTCAAAGAGGTGATCGTGGGAAAATCTTCATAACTCTCTCTTTGAGCATCAGATTGGAGTGCCGTAAAAAGTGGCCACAAATACACGGAATATAGTTTCTTTGCTATCAATTTCAGATCTAAAAGACGAAACAGTGACACGTGGAAAGTCGTACAAGTTCGATCTACTGAAACAATCCATAATTAGGTCATTGTGGGAGATTGGACATAACTTTATCTTGAAGAATCCAAATCAGCTCAGACTTGTGACATTCAAAAAAGGATTCAGAAGACTAAATCAGTGCCAAATTTCAGATATTGAAGAGCTGTAACCAAAAAGATAATCCAATTTAAATATCGAGCTCTTCAAAAGCAAGAAAAAGGTGTGTAATTTTTTTCCGAATTGCACAAGTCTTGTTTGAAGAATCAATTTGAATTGATTCCAAGGGCATATTTTAGAATAGATATTAGTATTGGATTCTAAAAAATGCCTCGTAAAAATAATTCAACACCCATTAAGCCTTCAGAAGGCTCTACTATGACTCATGAAGATGAAGAATTGCAACATGATCTATCAAAATTACAAGAGCAAGTGCACCAAATTTCGCTCTCGCAAAGAGCAGCAAAAAATGAAATGGAAGTTTTGAAGAAAGGTGTGGAAGCAAAGATGGATGGTGTGAAGAATAATATGGATGGTTTGAAGAAAGGCGTGGAATCTAAGATAGATGGCATGGAAGCTAGCATGGAATCTAAGATGGATGACATGGAAGCTAAAATGGAAAACATGAAGAATGATCTAAAAGCAGACATGGAAGGTTTGACAAAGTTGATACAAGAAATATTTCCTAATGGTGAAAATATAGTAGAGGAAACTCATGATGAGAAAAAAATAAATGTTAATCGTGATTTCATAAATCTAATGTTGGCGGGAAGAACCACCATATTCCAAAAATGGATATGAGGAAGTTTGATGGAAAGGATCCTGTAACATGGATACTACAGATGGAGCAATATTTTGATCTCCATAATGTGCAAAACACACAAAAGGTGCGCATTGCAACTTTACATTTAGAAAAAAATACATTTGTATGGTATCGATGGCTTTGCTCCCGTAAAAAAATTGTCACTTGGTCAATTTTTACGGAGGAAATGATAGCACATTATGAGGATACAAATAACAACACCTTCTTTAGCCAATTGATAAATCTCAAACAAAAGGGTTTAGTGGGGGAGCACATTGAGGACTTCCAAAAATTGAATATAAGGGTAACTGATATTCCAAAGGAACACATGATTGATCTCTTCATAGGTACTTTAAAGGATAACATCCAACATGAAGTTCGCGTTTTGGAACTTGATTCATTGGAGAAGGCATTCAGGTTGGCAAGAAAAGTTGAATGTAAAATTATGGCGACAAGGAAGCCTACCACTCAATTCTATAAAGAAGGAAGTGTTGCTACGCCTAGATTTCAACAACCTACAAGGTTGACACCACAAAAATTGGAAGAAAAAAGAGCAAAAGGGATTTACTACAGTTGTGATAGCAAATACACTAAAGGTCATAAGTGTGTTGAGAAGAAATTATTTTACATAGATTATGAAGAGGAAGAAGAAAATGAACAAGAAGAGGATATACACCAGGAACCGGCCCTATAAGAGGAAGAAATGAGTCCGACCATATCGTGTAATGCATTGGTAGGAATTACCACTCCTCAAACTCTCAAGATAGAAGGACATATCAAGAAGAAAAAGGTAATAGTGTTGATTGATTTAGGTAGCACCCATAATTTTATTGTTGAGATTGCAACAAGATGATGAGCTTAGTAGAAAGGAGTCGCCTTCACTAAGTGTGCCTGCAAGCTATTTTTGGCGCAAAGTCTATTTTTAGACATATAGATCATGTTTTATGAGTTGCAGGATGCTATTTGTGGATGGTTGGTCAAGTCGGAAAAAATAGATGGACTTCTATTTTTAGACATACTGGGCAAAATCTATTTTTAGATTGCCAGTCTAAAAATAGATATGTCGAATATTATTAGGTCTTAATAATATTTAGACTCTAAACATTATCTTATCCTCTTGGAGCACTTCAGTTGAGTGCACAGAAGTGGCACATGCAGTTGACAGAAGGAATTACGCTATTCCTAGGGTTTAGTGGAGCTATTGCATGTTGACTTCAGTTAGAACTCATGTGACAGAGTTTGGTGGAGTTGATTGAGGAAATTAGTGGAGTTGTATTCAGTTTAACTGAGTTAAACATAGTTGAGCTAGTTGTATCTAGTCTAACTGATTGATACACTAGTGAGAGTGGTGTGAATTAATTATTAATTAATTCACTAATTATAAATTCATTAATCAACTAAAGAATACATCAGTTAACTTCAGTGCATGGACAGTTTCAGTGGAGACCAGTGAAGAGGTAGGTGAAAGAGCAGTGTGACTATCAGTTGTGACTATACTGGTGCATGAGTTTTCACCACACATTGATGGAGATGCCAATGAGGATTGCGCAGTACACACCAGGTGGATTCGAACTCAGATTGGGCCATTATTCATCTTGGATTGCGCAGTAGAGGCAGGCTAACAGGTGGAGCAGATTGGAGCATGTGTTTTGCTAGATCTAAGCTTGTGTAGTGTGTAACAATTGGAGATTGTATTGAGAGCTTGTGAGGAGTTTGTACAATGATTGTTACATGATCTCTATCATTATAATATACAGATAGTTGGGGGTTTTCAGCTTTAATATTTCCCATAAATACTGTGTTTATATGTGTGATTGTTTGTGGTTTTAATGTGCGCATGCGATTGTTTATATTTCCGCAAATTGATGATCAATAGTAGAAGAGGTTATGTATTATGCATGAAGCTCAAATAGTGTGTGATCAGGATAATATCGGTGAATAATTTAACAATTATTCAAATTTATACATGGTATCAAAGCGATATTGATCATTGGAGCAATTACAAAACATTGAAGCGGTTGAGTTTTGTGCTGGTGGAATTCGAGTTTGCAGCAGTGTTTTCTTGGTGTCAAAGTTGAGATGTATTTCAACGGATTGCGATTGGAGTATGCCCTTGAGGGCAGCTTGAATTATATTGCATGGAAGGACAGGATGGAGGTGGTATTAGATGACAATGGGTTGAAGGAGTTCATAGATGCTGAAGTCCCAAAGCCTACTTCTAGCGATGTTGCCGTAATTGAGGCTTGGAAAAAGAAGACAGCAAAGTGTCAAAGGATTCTGTTGGAGGGTGTGAAGGATCACATAGTGTCCAGCCTTCATGGTAAGGCTTCTCCATTCTTGATGTGGAAAACCTTGACAGATTTATTCCAAAGCAAGAGCGACTAGAGGAAGTTGGCGCTCAAGGATAGACTCAGAAACATAAAGATGGAGAAAGGTGACAATATGCCCAAGTACCTCACGAAGTTCATCCAATGCAGGGATTAGCTGGGAAGTGTGGGGGTGACTGTTGATGATGAGGACTTGGTGAGCTTGGCTTTCCTTGGGCTTCCGAAGAGTTGGCACTCCTATCAGGACTCTGTCAATGGTCGGGAGAAATTGCCAGGATGGGAGCGACTTTGGTCGGATCTTGTGCAAGAGGAGATAAGGCGGAGTACTAGGGACGGATCTTCATCAAAGAACTCTGATGAAGAGAATTGCACTTTGGCTACCAAAGAAAATAAGGGGAAGAGCAAGAAAGCTTCTCAATCCGGTGCGAAAGGCAAGAAGCAGGACATGTCCAAGGT
This sequence comes from Pinus albicaulis, assembly GCA_034641835.2. NCBI lineage: Eukaryota > Viridiplantae > Streptophyta > Pinopsida > Pinales > Pinaceae > Pinus > Pinus albicaulis. Next base: position 616,554,775 of record CM076570.1, on the reverse strand, counting down.
GAAGTGCTTTCACTGTCACCAACACAGACATTATGCCACTAGTTGTCCACAGAAGAAGAAAAATAAGCAGGCTGCTAGAATTGTAGCTGGAGAGGCCTTAGCCTCACATTTTGAGCTTGATTTTTTTCTGATCGCATGCTTAAGTGTGATGGGTTCACTGTGGTTTCTGGACAGTGGTGTGTCTTTTCACATGACAGGAGATCGAGATTTGTTTACTGATCTGGATGAGAAAGATCTTGGACTGCACATCGAGATGGGCGATGATGGTAGATACGGTCATGCATTGTCGATACCATTTCCTTTGAGAGGATGCAGCCAAACCCTTGATTGAAGGAAGTGATGCATGTTCTAGGATTGAAGAAGAATCCTCTGCAGCGTGTTAGAAGACAAGGGATATGATGTTGTCTTTAGCGAGGAAAAGGATTTCCTACGCAGTAAGGCAACTGGTGAGACCCGGAGGATAGGGGTTAGAGTTAAGAACCTTTATCAATTGCAGGTAGATGGCTGCGCAACAATGGTAGGCAAGGCAGAAGGAGTGGTGAGCCGGGATGATGGCGAGTTTTGGCACTGGAGATTGGGCCACCTTCACCATGGAGCTTTGAAGATACTGTAGTAGATTTCTACTGGGCTTCCTAAAGGCACTCTTGCGCAGTCAGATTAGTGCAAGGGGTGTACCTTGGGAAAATTTGTGAAAGCCACCTTTCACGAGAAGGATAGTCGCGCCACGACGATCCTTGAGAGAATTCACATAAACGTGTGTGGACCTTTCTCAACAGCTTCGACAACAAAACACAGGTATTATGTGATATTTGTTGATGATTTTTCTCGTAAGTGCTGGATCTTCTTCATGCAGAAGAAGAGCGAGACATACTCAAAGTTCTGTGAGTTCAAGGCACTGGTTGAGAAAGAATTAGGGAAGCAGGTGAAGGCTCTAAGGAACGACAATGGTGGTGAATTCATCTTTGGTGAATTCAAGGAATTTTTCAGTGCAGAAGGAATTCGAAGAGAGCTCATAGCACCTCATAACCCACAACAGAATGAGGTTGCTGAGCGGAATAACAGAACGATCGTGGGTGCTGCACAGGCGATGTTGCATGACCAGGGCCTACCCATTCACTTGTGGGTGGAGGCATGCAATACTGCAGTATATGTGCAGAACCGTTGTCCTCACAAGATACTTGGCATGAGTACACCCGAGGAGGCGTTTTCTGGTAAGGGGTCTGATATTTCCCATTTGAGGATTTTTGGTGCACCTGTTTACATTCATGTGACGAAGGATGATAGGAAGAAGCTAGAGCCAACTGCAGAGGTTGGGATATTTTTGGGGTACACTGATACACCCCACAACTATCTTGTGTATTTTCCAGACAGTCGCAAGACTGTTGTGCGACGGGATATCAAATTTCAGGAGGAGAAAGCCATGAAGTTTTCGCTTGAGAGGGAGCCACACTTGCATGCAGATGAGGAGCTATTAGTTCCTAAGGATGAGTCTCAGGATGTGGATCAGCCACAAGATGAAGTTCATGGAGTGGAAGAGACCACTCAGGCAGCGCCAACGATCAGAGGGCGGAAGCGCACTACAGAAGCTGAGCGACTGGCTCAAGATGCAGAGAAGGTTGTAGGAGCACCTACATCACAGCGCAAACAGAGATAGTCACTTGATCGGTATACTGGATACATGGCTCTTGTGAGCAAGTGTATCTTGACAGAGCCATCCTCTTTCGAGGAAGCTGTGGAGGACCCTACATGGGTAGATGCCATGGTGGAAGAGTATGATTTGATTGTCAGAAACAGTGCATGGGAGATTGTCCCGAGACCGAAGGGGAAATCAGTGGTGGGTTCAAGATGGATCTACAAAGTGAAGCAGGCAGCTGACGGGAGTGTGGAGAAGTACAAGGCAATATTTGTTGCCCAAGGCTTTTCACAGATTGAGGGGATTGATTATGAGGAGACCTTTGCACCTGTCACAAGGTATTCTTCCATACGGACGATTCTTGCTCTCTCAGCGCAGATGGGGTGGCACATTCATCAAATGGATGTGAATACTGCGTTCCTCAACAGAGTCATTGAGGAGGAGGTGTACATAGAGCAGCTCGAAGGTTTCGAGATCTTCAGCAGCGAGTCGCATGTATGCAGGCTCAAGAGAGTGCTGTATGGGTTGAAACAAGCACCTCGTGCTTGGTACACACAGATAGACAATTATTTCACCGGACTTGGATTCTCCAAGAGTGAGGCGGATCCTAACCTATACCAGATTGTGGTGGAGGGTAAGTTGCTGATCACTGTAGTTTATGTAGATGATTTTATTTTGACAGGTGATGAGATGTTGATACTCTCATGCAAGGAGGATCTTGCAAAAGAGTTTGAGATGAAGGACTTGGGCCTCCTTCATTATTTCCTGGGATTGGAAATTTGGCAGTGCAGTGGTGGAATGTTTGTTTCTCAAGGTAAGTATGCCCGGGAGATACTGGAGAAGTTCAACATGCATGGCTGCAAGCCTATTGATACTCCTCTTCCTGCTGTTTGGAGGAAGGAGGATGCTACTTCAGCGGAGGTGGTGGATGCCACTGTTTATCGACAGTTGGTGGGGTCGCTTATGTATCTGGTCAATACACGACCCGATATATGCTATGCAATTAACGAACTTTCACAAGCTATGGTTAAGCCAACCAAGCTCTTTTGGAAGGAGGGGAAGCATGAATTGAGATATCTCAGAGGCACATCGGGATATGGATCATGGTACAGATAGGAGGATGAGTTGAGGCGGCATGCCTTCAAGGATCGGTATCATCATATCAGAGATTGTGTGCAGCGGAAGGTCATGTTACTTTCATACATTCCTACGGAGGATCAGGATGCTGATATCTTGACAGGCATCACCCAGAGAGCCATTAGAATGCCTGAAGGGCGGGATAGGGGGACAGGATAAATATATCTTGTTGAGAGGGAGTGTTGAGATTGCAACAAGATGATGAGCTTAGTGAAAAGAGTCGCCTTCACTAAGTGGGCCCGCAGGCTATTTTTGGCGCAAAGTCTGTTTTTAGACTATGTCTATTTTTAGACATGTCGATCATATTCTATGAGTTGCAGGATGCTATTTGTGGATGGTTGGTCAAGTTGGAAAAATATATGGACTTATATTTTTAGAGATATTGGGTGGAATTTATTTTTAGATTGCTAGTCTAAAAATAGATATGTCGAATATTATTAGCTCTTAATAATATTTTGACTCTAAACATTATCTTATTATCCTCTTGAAGACACTTCAGGTGGTGTGAAGTACAGCACATCTGGGTTAATAGAAGAATTCATATTCCTAGGATTTAATTTTGAGCTATTGTGTTGACTTGAATTTCTTTCTATGCATGGGGGTTTGGTGAGTTGATTGAGGAAGTTCAGTGGAAGTTAATATTGAACTGGCAGTTAACCTAATTGAGAGCTTCTAGTTGTATCTAATCTAACTGATTGATACACTAGTGAGAGTAGTGTGAATTAATTATTAATTAATTCACTAATTATAAACTCATTAATCAACTAAAGAATACATCAGTTAACTTCAGTGCATGGACAGTTTCAGTGGAGACTAGTGAAGAGGTAGGTGAAAGAGCAGTGTGACTATCAGTTGTGACTATACTGGTGCATGATTTTGCACCACACATTGATGGAGATGCCAATGAGGATTGCGCAATGCATACCAAGGGGATTCGAACTTGGATCTAAACAGTATTCATCTTGGATTGCGTAGTAGAGGCAGGCTAACAGGTGGAGCAGATTGGAGCATGTGTTTTGTATGATCTGAGCTTGTGTAGTGTGTAACAATTGGAGATTGTACTAAGATCTTGTGAGGAGTTTTTACAATGATTGTTACATGATCTCTATCATTATAATATACAGATAGTTGGGGGTTTTCAACTTTAAGCTTTCCCATAAATACTGTGTTTATATGTGTGATTGTTTGACGTTTTAATGTGCGCATGCGATTGTTTATATTTCCGCAAATTGATGATCAATAGTAGAAGAGGTTATGTATTATGCATGAAGCTCAAATAGTGTGTGATCAAGATAATCTTGGTGAATAATTTAACAGTTATTCAAATTTATACATTTATTCATTGTAAGGTAGCCAAGGAATTGAATTGTTTTCTATACCTAGCACCAGAATGTCAAGTGATGGTTGCAAATGGAGGAACTATAAATTTCTCTGGAAAATGCCATAATATCAAGCTAGCCATGGGGGAATATTTATTGAATAGTCCAATGCTTTCCATTCCTATGGGAGGTGATGATGTTGTACTAGGAGTACAATGGTTACAATCTTTGGGGACGGTAGCTTTTATTTTTCTAGAACTTTTCTTGAATTTTTTTCCAGAAGGAAAGCGAGTCGAATTACGGGGTATTGTAGGGAAGCCATGAAAGATAATAAGCTCTAATGTCATGAAAAATCTTCTAAAGAAAGAACAAAGAGGCGTAATTGCACAATTATGCTCACTAGAAGTTCCAACATCAAAATCATCTATTTCTGTAGATCTCCAACAAGTCTTGGACAATCATTCCAAGGTGTTTGAAACTCCCAAAGGACTCCCACCTATTTGTGATCATGATCATGCTATTCATTTGATTCCAGGAAGTGTTACTCCAAACATCAGGCCTTATAGATATCCTTACTTCCAAAAGAGCGAAATTGAACGTATGATTGCAGAAATGTTAGAGGCGGGTATAATTCAACCTAGTCAAAGTTCTTTCTCTGCTCCTGTAGTATTGGTACACAAGAAGGATGGATCATGGCAAATGTGTCCGGATTATAGGGAGCTCAATAAACTCACCATTAAAGATAAATTTCCCATTCCTGTGATTGATGAATTATTGGATGAATTACATGGAGCAATTTATTTTACCAAGTTGGATCTTCATTCAGGATATCATCAAATTAGAATGAAGACTGAAGATATTCCAAAAACAGAATTTCGAACTCATGAGGATCATTATGAATTTTTGGTCATGCCTTTTGGTCTTACCAATGCACCTTCTACATTTCAAGGGTTGATGAATTCCATTTTCAAACGCTTCCTTAGAAAATTTGTGCTAGTATTTTTTGATGATATACTAATCTACAACAGGTCTTGGAAGGATCATGTTGAACATGTTGACAGGGTGCTCAAACTATTGCAGGAGAAACACTTATATGCAAAAAAATCCAAATGTTTCTTTGGAGTACAAGAGGTGGAATATCTGGGTCATATTGTATCTCACGAGGGTGTTAAAGTAGACCCTAACAAAATTAAAGCCATTAAGGAATGGAAAGTCCCCACAACCATAAAGTAGTTGCGAGGATTTCTCGGGTTAACGGGGTATTATCGCAAGTTTGTTAAGAATTATGGGAGAATAGTAGCACCTCTAACAACATTATTGAAGAAAGATGCATTTTCATGGACTCCTGAAGCAACTAAGGCCTTTGAACATCTTAAGAGGCAATGTGCCTAGCACCGGTCTTAGCTACGCCAGACTTCACAAAAACCTTTAACCCATGGATGTGTGCCTAGAATTGGGAATTGTGATTTTTTTGTGGAAGGAAGACCCCATTGCTCTTTTGAAGTCGTCAATCAGAAGTGGTAGAAACCCTGTTTATGAGAAAGAAATGTTAACATGCATGCACGAAGAAATGCAGAACTGTCAATGAGGAGAAGATGTTACTTTGAAGTGCAGTGATCATGATAGTCTTAAACACTTTTTGGAACAACGACTATCTTCAGAAGAGCAGCAAAAATGGGTTACAAAGATGTTGGGTTATGACTTTTAAATAATCTACAAAAAAGGAAAGCTTAATGTTGTTGCAAATGCACTCTCAAGAAAGAATGAAGAGGTGGAAGCATTGCTTTGTGCCATTTCTATTATCCAACCAGATTGGATAACCAAAGCAAGAGATGAATGGAAGAAGGACAAAGAAGTATGGACACTCCTTCAAAAGTTGCAGCAAGATCCTAGTACATTTGATACATTTAGTTGGAAAAATGATTCTTTATGGTACAAAGATAGCTTATATCTTTGTAATAATTCCCAACTAAAACAAAAGATTCTTTTGGAATTGCACACTTCTCCTTTAGGAGGACACTCAGGATTTTTAAAAACTTACCACAGGGTGAAGAAAGAATTTTTTTGGGATGGCCTTAAATCTGATATTCAAAATTTTGTGGTGGAATTTTTGGTTTTCAAGCAGAATAAAGTTGAGACAATTAAGACCCTTGGACTTCTACAACCTTTATCCATTCCAAGTCAACGTTGGGAGGAGATTTCAATGGATTTTATCACAAGTTTACCTATGTGAAGGAAAGAGTGTCCTCATGGTGGTAGTTGATAGACTTACCAAGTATTCACACTTTTGTGCATTATCTCATCCATTTAAAGCAAGTACAGTTGCTACTACATTTATGGACACAATTCAAAATATACATGGAAACCCAAGGGTTATTGTGAGTGATAGAGATCCCATTTTTACTGGAAATTTTTGGACGAAGTTATTTTCTTGTTTGGGTACTCAATTAGCTCATAGCTCATCTTATCATCCTCAATTTGATGGTCAAAATGAGATAGTAAATAAATGTTTGGAAGGATATCTTCGTTGTTTTGTATCTGATAAACAAACACAATGGGTCAAGTGGTTACCTCTCGCTGAATGGTGGTATAACACTTCCTTCCATACTGCAGCAAAAATGACCCCATTTATGGCACTTTACGGATATCATCCACCATCCATCACATCATATTTAAGAGAAAATTCGAAGGTTCAAGATGTGGAAGATCACATCGAGCATCAACAAGAAGTTCTCCAACTCTTAAAGGATAACTTGAATTTGGCACAAAATCGAATGAAACAATAGGCAGATCAACATCGCAACAAGAGAAGTTTTGATGTAGGAGACTGGGTATTTTTACGGCTACAACCATGCAAACAAATGTCCCTCAAGCAAGCTAAGAAGGATAATAAATTATCGCCAAAGTACTATGGTCCTTACAAGGTGTTGTAAGAGATTGGTACTATGGCATACAAATTGGAGCTTCCTGCTTCTTCAGGAGTGCATCCAGTTTTCCATTTTTCATGCTTAAAGAAGGTTATAGGTGAAAATCTTCTAGTTCAAAAAATATTTCCAGAACTTGATGAGGAAGGAAAAATCATATTGGAACCTGAAGCGGTCATGGGAACAAGAACTCGACAGCTACGAAATCGATCAATTTCAGAGTATCTCATCAAGTGGAAGAACTTACCCACTGAAGATTCTACATGGGAGGATGAGAATTTTATACAAAAGCACCCCGAGCTACTCAAGAGTTGAGGACAACACTTTTTTGAAGGAGAGGGCATGTTAGGTCCCTATATTACTAGTATAGTCCCTTATTGTGGTTAGTGTAAGCCCCTTATTGTTATTATTGTACCCCTGTAACCTCCATATTGTTATTATTGTGCCCTTAAATTATTATTTTTAGGTCGGCTAGGATTACATTGTGGCTCCACTAGGATTACATTCGTGGCTCCATGGACTCCTATATATAGAAAGGAGGTTTTGTAATTTGTATCATCCAAGAATTGTTCATTCATGTAATGTATTGGTGGCTGCCCCTTCGAAGTGGCTTATTTCTAAAGTGTTGATATCTCTTTTCTTCTATTTTTGGCGCTGGTTTCACAACACTTTTCTTAAGTTCCCATTCGAGATAGTCCAATTCATAGGATTGTGTTTCATGATTGTTGCATCTGGCACACTTTAGAATTCAATATCAACATAGTTTTGATTTTTTTTTTGATAGTGTCATTTAATACAATTTTAATTTTCATAGATAACTAATTTTTTAAAAGAAGTAAACAAAGGAAAACCTTACCAAGTTTTCTTTTTTGAAGTTCTTATCATAACTAAATGCTATAATAATATTTAACTAAGTACTATTTTATTAATATCCTAATTCTGATTTCATTTAGATTTATGTAACGACACAATGACATTTAAACATTAATTTTATTGCATTAGGTTACTACTTGTTTAGGGCAGTTCTATTTTTTATGTTAGTTCAAATCCGATGTTTGATCTAGGACACATATCTCAAGCAATTTATACAAAAACACAAAATAATGTTCGTTACAAAATCAAAAAACAAAAGGCTTACTCCTATGATTATATGAATCTCCCTTATGAGTAAATGTAATTATTTTCGACATTTATCCAACAAATTGATGCGTAATCAGGACTTTGTTCGAGTGCTTAATAACGTTTACTCTGTTAAATTGTTTCGCTACTAGCCAATGTTTTAATTTGACTAGATTTGTGTTCGATATTTACATGCTTATTTTGATGTTTCTTCCACATCATTGTTCATTTTTATTTCAAAACTTTATCAAATTAGAATCAACAAATATTGGTATTCACGTTTCCTAAATACTAAGTACATTAGTGGTTTCACATTAGTGAATTGAACACTTATTATCCAATATTAAATGTAGTGTGTTTTTAATCCGTGTGAGGATTCAAAATTGCTCTGCGAGAGAACAAGTGTGTGGAACAAGGAGCACAAACTTTCTTCCACAATGTTTCACACTCTCACACACATTACTCCTTCGCACAGTTCTTCCGCACACTTCCCTAACACACAATACTAAACATTAATCAATTAATTAGCGGTTTTGGCTTATTAAAGTTTGGGGCATAAAATTTTTAGTTACATGTATATCAAATGTGAAATAAACGTAGACTATTAATTGTCTTTGCGACCCAATTTCGTAACTTGACTCCATAGGGTAGACAAATTTTAAATTTTTAGTACGCAAAATAATGGAGAACATTCCACATCTCAAAATGCTTTCCCCTTCGACACATTTCTTCTACACTTTCCAAATCGTCAATTTTAACACTCAAATACATAAATACTTTAATTTTCTATTGGTTCACATTAGGCTAAATACTAGGATTTTAAAACTAATTTCAGTTTTTATTTATTTATTTTTTAATTTTTAATTTTAATTTTAATATAGATTTTAAATTTTTAGTGCGCGGAATGTAGAAGAGGTGTATGTGCTTGAGAACCTTTATTCCCCCATTTCAAAATCTCCATATACATTTACCCTCTCCACATTGTAAAATCTCAATTTTCATGTTTTTTGATTTAGATATTTTGATATTCTACAACAATGATTTAGAGAAATGTCACATAAACTCAACCAACCTCTCACTGCATAGATCACCGCATATTTAAAAGTTAATTAAAGCTTAATCCTAACATAAATAGGTCATCATTCGAATGCTTACTAACATTTAATTTGGAACATTGTGTAATATTCACTGGTTCTAGACATATCAAGAAGGTGTAAAGGGATCCATAGCTAGTATCCATGTTGGACATTTGATAAATCAACTCTCCCTATGTGTTTCATGACATGGACTAATTGCCTCTCATGGATCCTTATCTCTCACATTGTGATTTTTGACTAACACCTGTGGGTTTTGGTTTAATGACAATTGTGATACCCAACAAGTGGTATTAGAGCATAGGTCACGAGTTCAATATGCACCCGACTTGCGTTGGGGTGGAAGATTGTTGGACATAATATAAATCAACGCTCCTCGTGTGTTTTTACACATGGACTAACCACCTCTCATGGGTCCTTATCTCTAGCGATGTGATCTTTGACTAACACCTACGGGGTTGGTCTAACAGAAATCATGATTCCCAACAATCCATCTAGTATATTGAAATGATGTGCGAAAGAGGGATATGTGCAAGAGAACCCTTATTTCCCCACATCCGCACCTATGCATGCACTCCTTGTTCGCACATTGTAAAACATCAATTTCATGGTATTTGACACATATTTTCCTATTCCACAAAAATGATTTGGCGAAATGTCACATAATCTCAATCAAATTCCCACGTTGCGGTGTAGCGTATATTAAAACATTAATTAAGGCTTATTCCTATAATTAACTAAATTTATAACTTTGAAACTAATTTTAAATTGGCATTTTAAAACTAGTTTCATAACTTGATTCTATAGGATGGAACACTTTTAAATATTTGTGTGTAGCATATAACCTTTATCCCTCCACTTCCACACCTTCGCACACATTCCCCCATTGTACACTTCTTATGCACATTGCAAAAAGGAGAATTTTCATGTTAATTGACATACATATTTTAGCATTCCACAAAAATGTTTTGGAGAAATGTCACATAAACTCAACCGACCTCTCAACAACACAGATCACTGCATATTAAAAAATTAATTGAGGCTTAATTGTACAATTAAAAAAAACTCTCTTGCCAATAAATATAAGTTTTTTTGGAATTTGTTGAGCAAATCAACATGTAATCAGGACATTATTCAAGTGCTTAACCACATTTACTCTTAGTATTATGAAATGATTTGCAGAAGAAGGCTATGTGCACAAGAAACTTTATTCTCCCACATATGCACCTCCGCACAAATTCCCCTTCCACACAGTTCTTCTACACATTGCAAAACATAAATTTTGATGTTATTTGATACACATATTTTCCCTTTCCGCATCAACATTTTGATGAAATGCCACATAAACTCAATCAAATTCCCACACTGCAGACTAGCGCATATTAAAAATTAATTAAAGCTTATGGTTAAGATTAACCAAATCTCCTCTATCCATAAATGTAAGTCTTTTTTGCATTTATTCGGTGAATCGAGGCGTGGTAATCAGGACATTATTCGAGCGCTTGATAACATTTAATCTGATAACTTGCTTCGTTATTAGATAATGTTTTACTTTGACTTTATTTCGCACACATTCCCACTTCTACACATCTGTAGGCATTTCCTTTTTTGTATACTTATTCCATATATTTGTACTTTGCACACCGCTTATTTACCGTACGTTTTACTTAGGATGATTACTTTTTGGAATTTGTATTTTTTTGCATGCGACAGTACTCAATGCTACCAACTTTTTTTACATTTCTTGTTGTCATTACAATGATTTCATGGCACAATATTAATCATTTTTTAATGGTTTTTTACAATTTAAAAACTCGGTTTTGAACTCCATGCTTTTCATCCATATGCTATGTTTATTTTTGCATGTTTTAAAGTGCATGGAGTTTATGAAAAGTTTTGTGGCTAGGTTTTCAAATCCTATAATTGGACAAACAAATTTAACAATCACATTATATCCACATATAGTCACATTCCTTGATTCTTCCGCCGCATAATTAATACGTTCCTCCAATTGTATAATTATGGTGAATTGCGGCTCTATGTTTGTGTCACACGTATGCAAGTCATAATATGTATTATTTTTTTCCAACATATAGAATGTTATGATTTTTTTTGAATCTTAGTTTTCATTTATGCAAAATATTATATTGTCAAGAATATGTTGACAAAATATTACCGACCTCACTCTTACTAGATTTATTGGCTAGTAAGTAATTAGCAAAAAATTTACAAATTACGAAAATTACTTTACTATCCAAAAATGAAAAGGAAAACAAAACCATAAAACTCTTAGGATAAATACAAAACGAGAAGCCATTAAATATTAGGGGTAGTTACCGAATACGATTCTTTGATCCTGAACCAGGTGACAACAGAGGATGAAACACACAATGTACATGTTTCTCCATGTGAGCTAATCTTCCTTCAAAGTGGTCTAGTTTTGAACCAGATTTATGCAAGAACACAATGAAATATAGAAATACACATAAACTCAGAGATGCAGCATAAATAAAACTACATTTCATTAATAAAAAATAACTAAAATATGCATATAGACATAATGGAAATAAACTAGCTAGGGCACTGGTAGCTTATCTCTGAGAAGAGATGCGGCGGCTACAGGCCTCTGAACTATGTTGCAATGAGGCTCGAAGTCCTATTTATTATTGAGGAGAAATGGAAAACCTTAAAATCCAAAGACCTAACCCTAGGAGATGAAACACCCAAAACTATGGGCCCCGTTTGGGTAAATTGGTACATCAACTTCCCGGGGACGTAAATTTGGCATATGATCTCTGTTTGACGCGCTCAATACCTCGTTAGAAATATCTATCCGAGGAATACAAATTTTGTGTGAGAAAAGATAAAGGAACTTCCATGTTGCTCCTGGTTTTCCCAAAAAACCTCGTTTAGGGCCTCAAAATGGCTCTTGAAGTTCAGAACTCGAAAAACTGCTAAAAATAGTAAAATGTGCTATAATTAAGGAAAATAAAAAACTAAAAGCAAAAATGGAGGGGGTCCAAGTGGAATAGGGGGGTGGCCACCGATATCCACCTAGATTATTCCTCCCCCATTAGGAAGCAATGTTCCCCATTGTGTTGAGTTCCTCCATGAGATGAGGAGACTTCTGCTGAACTCGGTCCCTAGTGAGCCACTTGCCTTGGTGAAGGAGTTGGCCTGATTTGAAAAATCAATATAGCAGGATCCTTTTTTTTTCGGGTGTGCTTGATCTATGTATCCATGATATTATCAGTTGTGGCTCGCTCCATGTAGTCTGGGTTTAACGCTGTTGGTGTGAGTTGTTCTTCCATGTCAGATGTGTTTAGTAGAGGCAAAAAGTAGGGTTGAAGGCAGTCCACATTGAACATTGGGTGCAGAATAAGGAATGGTGGAATAATAAGCTCAAAGGCATTATCCCCTAAAGCCTTGGTGATGGTGTATGGTCCATATCAGAGTAGGAGAAGCTTTCGGTGTGGTCCAATGAGGCGTTCCTTCTGCAAATGTAGCCACACTTTGTCGCCCACTTGGAAGTTGTGTGGAACCTGATGTTGATCATGTCGTTGCTTGTACTTAGCATTGGCCCTATCCAATATGTCATGAAATTGTTGGAGAATGTGCTGAATGCACTCAATGAAGTTGTTCGCTTGTCATCCTCAGATTGAACATGAGATGAATTTGCTTGAGTAGCTGCAAATGGCATGGCTACGTCAATGGGACATAGTGGCTAGAATCCCAAACCCACTTGAAAGAGGATATGGTTGGTTGAGATATGGAGAGCCCGATTATATTTGTGTTGTACATAGGGGAGGCTCTCATCCCATGTGCGTGGATGCTTTGAGTTGTACATGCGTAGAATGTGCACAATCATCCAGTTGACGACTTCTGTTTGGACATCAATTTGCGGATGGAGAGCTGTGGACTTGGTGAGCTTGGTGTTCAACATCAACTAGAGGTTGGAAATTTTTTTATAGAGGAACCTGCTGTCCCGATCTAAGATGATAGATTGTGGGATCCCAAAGTGTACCCACACTCGTTCGAAGAAGAGTTTAGTAGTGGCTTCTACTGTGATATTCTTCTTGTAAGTTGTCATAAATGTCATCTTTGAGAATCTATCGATGAACACAAAAACACAGTCATTTCCATGCTTATTAGAAGGAAGGCCCGACATGTCATCCATGGAGATGGATTCCCAAGGTCGACTAGGGGTAGGCAGCGGACTATAGAGGCCTTGCTTCTTGATGGTCAATTTGGCAATGGCGCAGGTAGTGTAGAACATAATGTACTTCCTGAAATCCTATTGAAGGTTTTTCCAATAGAAATAATTCTGTAGTATCGCCACTGTTTTATCAACCCCGAAACGTCCAATGACCCGTCTATAGTGCACTTCCCAAATCATCTTGGAACGCTCACTTGAAGGAACACAAAGGTGTCCCAAGTGACATAGCAAGGCATCCCGAGCTCTGCCTAGCCTCCGACTATATATATACAACTTCGACCATACCTTAGTCCACCAGGGGGGGCACGTGGTGGCCCCTAGCTGCACCACGTGTCCACCTCTGGTTGGCCTATTTTTTACCTGCAATAAAATGCTGAAAACAAACCAAAGTTTCAAGTAACCACCAGCTGACACTTGTCAGCTCCTCATTCAACTAGAGAAAAAGTCAAATTGACCAAAATGTGACCTTGCACAGTCAACTTCCACGTCAATAGTATGGACTGCTGACTGGGCAGTTATCTATCATTTTTTTTGAAATTTACCTGTTTGAGAAAATGGACAACATGCTCTAACTTTAACATATAGAGTCGGTTTTCGATGAAATGAAGTGCGCTGGATTAAAGGCTACAAGACCTATCCGGTCGTTTAGGTTTTGAGCGATCCCGAGAAATTTGATTTTTGAGCTTAAATTTGAGCTCCTAATCATATGTCCCCACTAAAATACTTTTGGTCTCCAAAAGTTTATTTTCATCTGTTTAGAAATTGTAGGTACAGTTCCTTCATTCTTCTAAACTTGACCCAATCGAAGCTTGAAGTGCCTTGATGGTTGTTTTTCATGCTGAACTTGACCAAAGGTTTCAATTTAGTTGTTCTTCTTGACTTGTCCATGTCGCTATGACCATGCATAAAAAATCCTCCCCAAGAATAATTCAATGGCGTTTATCTGCAAAAATCCTTACCAAGGATAAAACCCAAAATACTTTGACCTAAACTAATACAAGCTGTACATGGCGAATTCTTGTAGAAATTGAAAGCTCAACACATTTGTACATACAAAATATGTTGCCACTACTCATACAACAGTTTTAAAAAATTCTTTCCAACATAATCAAAGAGAAAATCATTTTACAACATGGAGAAACTCGACACCCAAATTTTCCATTTCCATTGACTAACAACCAAGCCAAACTAGCGTAAACATGCTAAAGAAAACACTGTTGCATGTAAGTGATTTATTCATGAATTATCACTTTTACAAATTACCCACTATGGGGATATGCAGTGAAAACAAAGACTTATAATATTCAACTAGATAAATAGTTCGAAGAGTTCTTACCCAAAAACTGAACCCTCTATTTGAAATTTTCTTTCTTTTGAAGCCGCTTCAGCAATGGTCGTATTTTGCGCCACTTTTGCTTTTGTCGCTTCCTTTTCCAGTGCTTGCATGACATGCTTACCTTTACTAGGATGAAGTTGTGGAAACAATTACCAACACTTCTTGAACCAATGCCCACTGACATTGTAGTGAATGCAAAATTTCCTTTGATCTAGACTTAGCTCACATGCCTTTTTCTTTGATTGAGTTTTCCTCTTCTCGTTCTCATTCTCAAGAGACATAAAAATACTCTTGATGATGGCTTTTATTTTGTCACACTCATCTACATAATGGTTAGAATAAATTCAAAAAGTGCATGGAGACATTCTCCTCAACATGTCACTCAAATCAACAAGTTGTTTTCCTTTAGGAGAAGCATTTAAATGAATAGGACGAGTATACATTTTCTTGGTGTCCTTTATCTTATGCCTCCTAGATGATGAACTTGCATGACAAGAAGAACTTGAATCAACTTCTTCTTCAAAATTTTCATCTCTCTCTGGAGATACCTTCAAGTCTCTTTTGTATTTGGAGAACCAAGCAGGTACTAGTTCCAGATGCAAAGTCCAATACCTTGCCTTCTCATGTCCTCTTTTGTGACAAAAGGTACATGATACACAATAGATTTCATCAAAATACCATTATTTTGGTGTAACATAACCCAAGCCTTTATACTTAGGTCTCTCTTTTACCTCTATTGGGTTCTTGATGCCTTTTTGATTCACACCAAGACCTAAGCCTTCCTTGTAACCCATCTTTTCCAAGAGCTTAGACCCAATGCATTTGTTATGTCTGTAAAAGGCTGCAAAAGAATTTACATTAACATATGCATGTAAATAAGGAGCATATGCATGCTCACCATTTGTCTCATCTCTTGATTGAGACACAAAAATGATTTCATACTCCTTTCTGATTCTGAAGGTGTCCTCTTGGACTCTTTTGTTCTTTTCTTTCATCTCCTTAACATGAGGTGCTGATTGAACCTAATCCTCCACATCATGTGGATAAAAGGCACATACATGTCCATATTCCATCTTGGAAGGACTTTTTACTTTAACATTTTGCATCAAAGCTGTAGAAAAATATGAAGTTTGTGGAGAAGATGGTGGTTTATCACCATTCTTTTTACCTTCTTCCTTTGTTGGAGAACCTTCTCCTCTTGAAGATATAGAGCCTTCACCTTGCAGTTGTGAGTTCCTCTCTTCATAGAGGACCCTCACCATTTCTAACATGTCCCAAAAAGCCTTTTTTAAGTTTTCATATTTTTTTAGGCTTGCAGGCTGTCCTCCTTAAGACATGATTACTGAAGCCTTAGAAATATCTGGAGGTGAAATTTGAGGTGGAGCTTGTGGCAACTCTGGCCTCCTCCTCCTCATTCCAATTTGGGAATCTGCACCAACAAGTTTTCCTTCTCCTCTATGGAGCTTTAACCTTGTAAGCATTTTCACCTTGCAAATAGTCAAACCCTCTTTTCACAAGCAACAAAAGCTAAGAATAAACCTGTATCTTTGATACCAACTTGATATGAATGGAGGAGTATTAGTGATTGCTATGCTAAGTACCTCTTTCAGATTTTAAACATGCTTGCTTCTTAAGTGCATATATTTGAGTTGAACAACATATTAATTCAATGGTTTATTTTAAGGTTCTTTCAACAATGTAATTCCATGAACAAATTGTAAAGCATGAAATCATCAAACACTTGAAAAGAAATATGCATCAAACCACAAGACAAAAGATAAATGATGAAGGAGTTCACCCCTCCTAGGCTACATCTCCTGGTCTGTCAACATGACTAAAACACTCTTGTATTCGGTGTCAAAAGTACATATCATTTTGCTGCTAATAACATGTAGTTATTACCCCTTCAAGGTAATGTTCTTATGCAATTAACTCTCACGATATCAAAAACACAACATATCTCTTACAGGGATGATATTCTTTCACCGGTGAGAGATAGAAGCCCCTCACATACACCCTTCAATTCCACACTGAATAATATAACAAAAGACTCCATGAAAAAAAAAGTCAAACTAGAGCTGAACCATGCTGGTCACAATTGCTGCAAAAAGTTGTCTGGAAATGGGAAAACCCCTACAAGGTGTCCTCCATGCTGAAAAACTTCCAAAACTGCTTCAAACATCTGATTGAAACATAAACCTTACTTTTGAAACCTGCAATATGACCCTGAAGATGTGATAAAATCAGTAAACATAGGTTACTAATGGATTCAAAACATCTAAAAAACCCTAAGTGGCCTCTTCTGGCTCTTCAAATGGTCTTCAGGTGAAGTAGATATGACATCCTCTTCTGGTGGCCCTAAGCATCTTTAATCTTCAAGCTGGAAATATCACTTCCAAAAGTGCTCCTCTGCCTATGAAACCTACACCAAACTTCTCAAAATATCCAAAAATGCCACAATAGGCTCTTTCTGAGCCCAATTTGGTCTAAATTTTCTCAAGTTATGGTCTCATCAATTTTTCCTAGGAAAACTCCTCCAAAACTAAAGAGAACTCCAACTGAATCCACCAAATCTAGAGTTCTGTCGAAAATGGCGGACTCTGCCAACTTCACCACCAAGTTAAGATCAAATTAATTAATGGATAAGCGAGATTTAAGTACTAATTAAGCACATCTTAAGCGCTAATTACACGCTTAGCATAATCTGCACTTAGAATCTAAATTAACACTCTTAAACATGGGTTAAGGTTTAATAAAAAATGTTTAAAACTGTAAACTCTGCATTTTCTTTGGATCTTCGTCGGTGGTCTCCACCTCGAGGTCACATGGGCCGGGGGCTGGACCCCACATACCACTTTGTATTAATTCAAATATAACCCAATTTCACAGTACGGTAAGAACTTTGGTGTGGGTATAGCGGTATGTCATTATGTTTGTGTGGGGGAGGTCGCGGGGTTGACCTTGACCTCTGCCCGCCCTCAGATATAAAATTTTGCCACTATATATATATATATGATTTCAACCATACCTTAGTCCACCAGGGGGTGCACGTGGTGGCTAGTTGCTGCACCACGTGTCCGCCTCTGGTTGGCCTATTTTCGACCTCCAATAAAATGCTAAAAACGAACCAAAATTTCAACCAACCACTAGTTGACACTTTTCAGCTCCTCATTCGACTAGAGAAAAATTCAAATTGACCAAAATGTGACCTTGCACAGTCAACTGCCACGTCAATAGTATGGACTGCTAACTGGGAAGTCGTGTGTTATTTTTGTTTTTGAAATTTACCTATTTGAGAAAATGGACTATAGGCCCTAAATTTCACATACGGAGTCGGTTTTCAATGAAATGAAGTGCACCAGATTCAGGGTGACGAGACCTATCTAGTCGTTTAGGTTTTGAGAGATTCCGAGAACTTTGATTTCTGAGCTTAAATTTAAGCTCCTGATCATTCTTTGGCTTCGCGGTGTTGTTCTATACTTGAAAATTTGGCGGGTTGTCCTGGGCCGCCTTGCCTTGGATTTGTCCTTATTTCTGCTGTTTGGGGGCACATTTCCCTTGCTTCTGATTTGGAGATCCAAAGTCTCACTTCTTCTATTTGAACCTTTGCTCAATCTTGTTGCACAAAGCGAGGAGATGTCGAGGAATTCCATTTCCTCCTGAATTTATCTGTGCTGAAAATTATGGTACTTCAAAACCAAATGTTTCTTTGAATCTTTGATGCCCAACATTGTGCGCATGGTATGGAACATATTCGTCAACTCATTCACATCTTGATCCCTTTGCTACTGCAACGTAGTCCATTGAATGTATTTGTCCTCATAGCTCCCCACGGGATAATATTGTTCCTTGATGGTGTCTCAGAAATAATTCCAAGTGGGTACGACCAAGAATAGAGAGGGTTCCCCCTCGCCCTTTTGCTCCCAATAGGTTTACTACCAGTCCTTGACATGGGGGGTGACTTTGAGGAGTGCAAAAGTAATAATTTTTCAGTCGGAAAAGTCATGAACCAAGAAATATCTTTTGTAATAGATACAACCATATATCTATGACGACTGCATCTATTTAGCCCTCAAATATGGGAATGTCAAAGTTTACTTGTACCTTAAAAGGAGTGGCACCTCCAGAGTGGTTGCTGGATGTAGCTAAGCTGCCGGTGGGAAAATTTTGAAGGATCTGGGAAACGTTATCCATCATCACATTCTTTGTTTCTCAAGGCTTCCTTGAGCAATATTTTGATAGGATCTCCTACTCCCTAATATTTTTTTCTTCCCCCATGGGTGGCCGTCGGGTTTTGTGAGGCTGATCTTGCAAAGGTTTAACTAGATCGAGCCCTAACTCCTTATACCCTGACCTCATTGGGGACATGAAAAAAAGGATCGAGAAGTAGTAGACCACTCTAATACCACTGATCCAGATTTATGAAGGAACACAATGAAATAAAAAAATACACATAAACGCAGAGATGCGGCAAAAATAGAACTTCATTTCATTAATAAAAAATAACTGAGATATGCTTACCGACAGAATAGAAATAAAATAGCTAGGTTGCTGGTAACTTATCTCTGAGAAGAGATGTGGCAGCTACAAGCCTCTGAACTGTGTTACAATGAGGCTCGAAGGGCTATTTATTATTGAGGAACAATGGAAAATCCTAAACATCCAAAGACCTAACCCTAGGAGATGAAACACCCAAAACTATGGGCCTCGTTTGGGTAAATTGGTTAATCAACTTCATGGGGATGTAACTTTGGCATATGATCTCCATTCAACGCGCTCAATACCTCGTAAGAAATATCTATCCGAGGACTACAATTTTTGAGTGAGAAAAGTTGAAGGAATTGCCATGTTTCTCTTGATTTTTCCAAAAAATGTCGCTTAGGGCTTCAAAATGGCTCCGAAAGTTTAGGACCCAAAAAACTGCTAAAAATAGTAAACTGTGCTATAATTAAGGAAACTGAAAAACTGAAAGAAACAATGGTGTGGTCCTAGTGGAAAGGCGGGTGGCCACCAATATCCACCTGGATCAAGTTTTTCATGTAGACGCCGCTGACCCCTTTGCAGAATCGTTAATATGTCCTACATGTTGAAAATTCAACATGAAATGTGTGTCTAATTTAATTTTCCCTTAATTAAATTGGACAATTTGTAATCTTATCTCATAATCACTTGTAATAGTTAAATAAGTGTGATAAACTCAGTTAGCTCATGAAATTTGAGTTGGGGGTGGCTGGTGAGGCATGTAGAGTGATTCTATTTGTTTTAGAGTCCAAGTTGCAGTTAGTGTATTAGTGTAATGCATGAGAAATAAATTAACTCAATCAATTGAGTTAAAATCAGTTTAACTAGTTGTAACTGATTGTTGCACTAGTGAGAGGTCAAGTGAATTAAATCAGATTTAATTCACATGTAGTGTTCTGTCAAGTAACTGATGATTTACTATTAATAGCTACATGCATGTCAGTTCTGATGAAGTCCCATTTGAGACAAAGGTTAAAGGGATGTTAACTATCAGTTGTATTATTAGAAAACTGCCCAGATGTAGAAATACACCCATAGGATTTCCCATGAGCATTGCACAATTTTGGAAGGCTGAAATTCCTAAATAATAGGGATTCAATTCTACAGGAATTGCGCAAGGAAGGCAAGCTGAGCAGAGGCAGGAAATTGGCTAACTATTGGTCGATTTTGTCTGGATCAGTGTCAGA
Organism: Pinus albicaulis; assembly: GCA_034641835.2. Lineage (NCBI taxonomy): Eukaryota > Viridiplantae > Streptophyta > Pinopsida > Pinales > Pinaceae > Pinus > Pinus albicaulis. The sequence continues at coordinate 616,534,289 of CM076570.1, read as the reverse complement.
CAGTTGGTAGAGTGCATTGTATTGTTTCATGATTCCTTGGATGAATATACAATATAAGATAGAGGGGTTTTGAGCAACAAGATTTCCCCAGGAAAAATATCTGTGTTGTGGATTGATTTGCTTCTTTCTTTTACTTGGTGTGATTGTGCGATAGTGTTTATTTTTCGCAATTAATTTGTAGAAGGATTCAATATATTGCTTTAGCATATTGCATTATCAGATTTAATCCATTGGTATACATATTATTTTTGTAATTTCTATCAGAGCACAGGAAATCACTATAGTGGGAATAAATTGAGTTTGTGTTGAACAACATTCGAATTTGCAAAAATATTCTTTGGTGTGATAGGCGGATTATTATGGCTTTCAATGGATTAATATTGGAATATCCACTCGAGGGCAGTTCTAATTATATTTCATTGAAATACAAAATGGAAGTAGTTCTAGAGGACAATGAGTTGAAATAATTTATCGACACTGATATTCTAAAGCCCGCAACAATAGATGCCGCTCTTCTTGATACTTGGCAAAAGAAGGTTGCAAAGGCGAGGAGGATATTATTAGAGGGAGTTTGAGATCACATTGTATCGAGTATCCATGGAAAGACGACTCCATATGCAATGTGGAAGGCTTTGAAAGATCTATTTCAGAACAACAGTGACCAAAGAAAATTGGCACTGAAAGACAAGCTCAGGAAAATCAAAATGGAGAAAGGCGACACTATTCCAAATTACTTTACCAAGTTCATCCAATGTTGAGATGAACTTGGAAGTGTCATGAATACTATAGTGGATGATGACTTGGTGAGCCTAACACTTCTAGGCCTTCCCAAGAGTTGGCATAGTTATCAAGACTCTGTTAATGGGAGGAAGAAGCTACCAGATTGGCAGCGACTTTTGTCGGATTTGGTACAAGAAGAATTTAGGCGGAATAGGAGGGATGGATCCTCATCCAAGACAGATGATGAGGAAAATTGTGCCTTTACTGGTAAGGAAAAGAAGGGGAATGGAAGAAATCCTATTCCAAATCTAAGACTGAAAAATAAGACAAGAAGCGTGACATGTCTAGAGTGAATTGTTTTCACTGTCACGAGCATGAATATTATGGCATTAAATTTCCACAGAAGAAGAAGAAGAATAAGAAGGCTTCAGGATCTGCAGCGGGTGATGCTTTGGCTTCACAGTTCGAGTTGGACTTCTCACTCATCGCATGCATGGTTTGTAGTGCGATGGGATCAATGTGGTACTTGGATAGTGGTGCATCTTTCCACATGATAGGAGAAAAATAACTCTTTAGTAGCTTGGAGAAGAAGGATCTTTAGATGCACATCGAGATGGGTGATGATAGGAGGTATAATGCTACCGGGATTGGTATAGTTACTTTCTAGAGACAGTAAGGTAAACCTTTCTTATTAAAATATTTCATGCATGTACCAGGCTTGAAAAATAATTTAGTTTCAGTTGATATGTTGGAGTATAGAGGATATGATGTGGTTTTCAGTGAAGGGAAAGCATTCCTTCGTCACAAAGCCATAAGAAAAGTTAATAATATTGGGGTTCGTGTGAAGAACCTCTACAAACTTGATGTAGATGGCTGCACAACATTGATGGGTAAAACAGATAGAGTGGTGATCTGGGATGAGGGTGAGTTATGGCACAGGAGATTGGGCCATCTACACCACAATGCTTTGAATCTCATGCAACATATTTCTACGGGGCTTCCAAAGGGTGCTCTTCTACAGATAGACACATGCAAAGGATGTAACATGGGAAGTATACGAAGGCCACTTTTCACAAGAAGGAGAACTGAGCAACATAAATCCTTGAGAGAGTTCACTCAGATGTGTGTGGACCATTCTGTACAACTTCTACAAAAAAGAATAGGTATTATGTGATTTTTGTTGATGATTTTCTAGAAAGTGTTGGATCTACTTCATGCAGAAGAAAGATCAGGAATTCTCAAAATTTTGTGAGTTCAAAGCACTGGTTGAGAAAGATACAGGGAAGCATGTGAAGCCTCTAAGGAGCAACAATTGTGGTGAGTACATCTCCAATGAATTCAAGAACTTCTGTGCCAAAGAAGGAATCTAGAGAGAGTTGATTGCACCTCATAAACCACAACAGAATGGGGTTGCATAAATAAATAACATAACAATTGTGGGTGCGACACAAGCGATGTTACATGATCAGGGCCTACCGTTGCATCTGTGGATAGAGGCATGCAACATATCGGTATTTGTGAAGAACTATATTCCTCATCGGATAATTGGCATGAGTACACCAGAGGAGGTTTTTTATGGTAAGAAACTGTTGAAGCCCCTAAAATCCTAGCTTCAACATTGGGGAAAACCACCCGGTTTGGACCTTAGTACAACTCCTTTTCCATTTGAGATGGTGGCTTCGACTGGATAATATGTGACCAGTTTCCCAATGATATATGGGTTGATGATTGATTGTTTGTATAACGGGTAACATAAATGATAATTAATCTAATCTATAACTTAATAAATACAAATAACTCTACTTAGCCCGGGTATACTATGATAAATGCGATTCTAGATTTGTTCCAATTAGATAAAAATCATATAGATGGCTTATTCATCCAAAAGAAATATTCATTCACATATAATAATTACTTTGTTTAAGAAATTAAACAAAATAATGATGATAACATATCACATTCATATATATATATATCGCTCACATATATTTTGAAATATAGCAATTCTAAGTTTTCAGAAATGATATAACAAAGGATTGTTTCACAGGCATACATATGTAAACAATAGCAATTTTCAAAGAGAGTGTTTCATTGCATAAGAAAATTTAAACAACATGATAACGATAGAAATACCAGATACATTTGTAACCTTCTGATGCAAATAACACTCCGATCCCGCTTTCTTACTTGGAGCAACTTCCAGGAAAAACAAAAGTGCAAATTATTGAAAATAATTTCCTCATAAAATTGCAGAATCGTGATCCACCATTAAAAAAAATAATATATTCGGAAGTACACAAGTGTAGCTTCCCAAGTCAAAAATTAATACAAATTGAGGAACCCTTTCTAAATACATGAAAGAGGTTTAAATAATATTAAAACTAAAACAAACTATCTAAAACATCGCTTGATGCTGTTGGAACTGCCAAACATGAAAATCAAAGATCTGATTTCATAAAAATAGAATTGCGATCTCCACTAGAACAGGTTCATTGCATCTTTTTCATATCCGGTACGTGCAGCTGGCAAATCGATAAAATTTCTTTCACTTCGGGAGGATGACTCAATCGAGAATGTAGCTGGCTAGTATATGTGGCATCCGAAAGCTTTGGAATCATATAACTGATGGCATGGGAGAGGCATTTTGTAGTCATCTGCTAGCTGTGTGGCTTAACCAAATAGAACCAGAATGTGTCCCATGTGAGTCCTTGCATTGCGCCAATATGTTGGTCCTTGCTGGCTAAATCCTGCTTCCACTGTTTCTCTAATTCTTTGACTTTTGGGAGTTTCCCTGGGATGAAATTGGAAATCAAGTTAGCCGTATACAAATTTTCGTTGATTAATTCCACTAAACTGTTCATTACAACTCTTGCCCTGGAGGTAGCCCGTTCTTCCTTAATTAACTGCGTTTCCCATTCTGCAAACAAAATTTCTGTATGTGATTCTTGGATCTTGGGAAGATTGGCAGCTATGCCTTGGTCTGTGTCTTGCCATGTGAGGAACCCTGAAATTTTCTCATCGACATATTCGAATTGGAGCCTTGTGTTTACTGCCTTTCCTATGAGCGATGTAGCTATTACACATAGAGGGTAGGCCATTGATATTTTATGACATAAAATATCAAGCTGCCGTGACAATGCTTTACTTGATTCGAGAGCCTCCATTTTGAACTGATCAATTTCAGGATACTCTTTAAATTTTTGTATCTGTGCTTGTAACACGGCTCTCTGTTCTTCTTTGGCCATCTTCTCCTATTGAAGCATTACCTGCAATTTGTTCAGCTCTTGAGACAGTTGCTGTTGCTTGTGTAGAGCTTGTTGGTCAAGCTTTTGTTTCTCAAGATTCAACTACTCTTTAAGCTGCTCAATCTGTTGTCTTTCTTCAACTAGCTACTGTTCTAGCTGTGCTATTTTTTTATGATCCACTATTACCTTTTCTTCCAGTAGCGCTATTTTTTGATCTTTTTCTTTTATTAATTTGCTGACTTCAGACGCTTTGTCCATTGTCGTTGCTGTATAAGCCCTTGCATATTGAGACAATTTAGTTAAATCATCTGAAGGATTAACTTCAGAGTCTTTCCAGACAGCATTCATTAATTCGACTTGAGGAGATGAAAATAGACCTTGATCAATTTTCCTTTTCTTCCTTTGTTTTCTAAATATAGCCCTATGCTTTGGAATGTAGAAGACATTCAAGGGCGGTATATCTTCAACCTTCAATACAATTTCTTCAGAAGGATTTTCTGGGATGATCTCAATATCTTGGGTATTAGCATTGCCGACTGCTCCTTCAACTGTAACACTGGTTACCATGGGCTGTTGTGTCGCGTGCGATTACATTGTAGCCACATTCTAGGAATCATTCTGGCCCTTGATTTTCCGATCAAACTATTCCCACTCCTTCAATAGATTTGAATTAATATGCATATCGGTGTCGGAGGAATTGCCAACCTTTTTACCTGTATTTTCCAGTTCTGGTTGAGTATTAACCTTGTTTCCTGCATTCTTCTTGTCCTGCTCTTTTTCTGTGTTCTTTTCTTCACTATGTTCTTCCTGTTGCAGTAGGGGAGTAGTTCTCAACTGATCAAGAGGTATTGTTAGTAGTATCTTGGTCCTGAACTGCATGAACTTTTCCATGTCATTTGCTTCAAATTTTAAATTTTCTAGATGTTTAACCTGTGAAAATACCTCGGTCAAGGCGAATAGATCATCGAAATCAACATCTTCATGTTCGAATTTAGTGACTTGTACCATATATGTGAAGTTATAGGAAAATTTCTTTGGATTATACTGTCTTTTGGGGATGGATGCTAATCTGAGCTCTTTTATTTTTTTGGCTTCTTTCTCTGCATGTTTAAAATCATGTAGAGAAAAATATCCACATCGGAGGGAAATGTAGGCCACATCTGCTTCTTTGAATTCTTCAGGTTTCTAGACATTCCTTTCTCTGTTATTTGATAGGCTATTTCTTGGGCTAGCAATTTATCGAGAATGTAAAAGGGTAGAACATGGGGATCAATGATGCTTTCGAATAGCTGGATATAGGTGAATTTTTCTTCTCCAAACCAGCTTCCGATTGAGGTTAGGTCAATGCTAGCCTCGTTGGATAACCTTGGAGCGGGTTTGTTGAATATAGTTTGGTGAACTGGCAAGATAAACCCATGACAAATTCTGTATATATGGTCTTTGTAATAGGACTTCCATAGATATTTGTGATAAATGTGGATAGGAATCGAGTTTTAAGGAGTTAGTTTCCAACCTAAAATAGGGAATTTAGAGTTGAAGCATATGGTGTCAATAATACAAGCACTCATGTAAAATGGGGGTATTACTCGGGTAGACACATATCTATTTCTCCTATAATCAAGGATTTTGTTTGCCATTTTATCAGATAAAATGGTTGGCCAATCCATGATGTAGGAGTTAACAACAACTTCAATTAAAGGTACCGTCTTAATAGAAAATTTAGCTGAATTGATGGTTCCAAACAATCTGCACACCATAGTTGCAACATAGCAATAAGGAGATGCCAAGGATTCTACAGAGTACATACCTGAAGATTCGTGCTTGTGCTTTTCTGGAAAATGCCTCCATTCTTTGATAGGATTCGAATCCACTTCATTTTCTTTGGCGAAGTTTTCTAAAAACGATTTATTGTAGATTTTGTGGGGGTCTGGTAGGTGATACATCTTCTTGATGTCTTCTGCTTTGAAAGACCCAAACATACTTCTGTCTGACGTGAAGAACGCCCTGTCTGTTATATTTATACTTTCTATTACCCATCTCACTAAGTCATTATACGGGAACACATTCGCGCGCGCTGCTATTTTGTGAAGATAAGATCTCGCCAATTCCTTCAGAGTACTTTCTGATTTTTTGTTTGAATCTTCTGTTGCTCTTCCTTCTTGAATTACACTTGGAACTTCTGCCTCTAATAGATTGTAAACTCCTTCCCATGAAGTTTTGCTGAGACCCAGATAAGTAGTATCGGTTACTAATACCAATTTAGCCAGTTTCTCTTTTGGAACAACGGGGACCTTCGATTTCCTGGATTTCTTAGACATTTTCTTGACTGGTAGTTGTTTCTCAGGTCTGCACAATGAAACAAATGAGCAGAATGATGGAAAAATTCTTTTAAGAACGAATACAAGGTGGAGAGGATCAATGGAATTTAATAAAGACGATAGATTAAAGAAATATTATACCATCCTTGATGAAATCCACGAAGGATTTCAACCTTGAATATCTTTTAATGATTTCCTCATAATCCATAACGTGAGACTTTAATACCATTATGGGATGTCCCGTCGCACATTCATAACGGTCCTTTTTAGAGTTAATACCATAAATTTACAGATCTCCAATCACCGATGATCGCATATCGGAGATCGGAAGTCTCAAAGTTTAGGCTTAAGTATTTCCATTTCATATCTGCGATTGCGATTACTGGTGAGCTGGCATGGAGGGCGCGATGCTTTTAAATCATATCAAATCATTGAGATTTCCTTTATAAATGATCTATTTGATTAAACATGTGTATGTTTAATACTTCATGTTTTTATTTACGGGAAGCACACTTTTGTAATAATGATATCACATCGCAAGGTTTTAGAGGAGCGTCTTTGGATATGAGTCATGTGTTTTAGTGATGAGCGATCGCGTTTTGACTTATCGCATCAGGGAACTTTAAAAAGGGTGCATAAGGATGTAGTATGATTTCATCAATTTGCGATTGCGATAGGGTTTATCGCGTTAGAGTTTTCAAAATGGAAAGGTTTTGGAATTTTTCTCATGTGATATGCGCTTTTGCGATTGCTTTATCGCATCGGGGTTGAATGATAACACATTTGAGTTTTTTCTTTTATACTTTTGAATATGCGAAATGCGATAAAGGCCTTCATGTTTTTCATTTTTCGTTAATAAATCCTTTTTCGTTGGGGTTCGATTCTATTTTATGACGGATCGAATTTCCTTAAAACATTTTCATGAGTGCAAAGGATTTCTTAATATGCGATAAGCGATGCTAAGGGAATTTTTATATATCCTTTTATAAAAATTTCTTTTTTTCAAAACATTTTATTGATTCTATAACTATTCAAAGAAAATGGGACCCATTTCTTATTTAAAAATTAACACAAAAATTTGAAATGAGGAGGATTGTTTGTACAACGCAACAATTGGAGATTCACTGGGAGAAACAATTATCTCTGAAAAAATAAAGCGATAACTAAATCTTTTGTAAGTAGAAAGATTTTGAGGACAAAGAAAACTATCTCAGAATAATTAGATAAAATCTAACTCTGAATAAAATAAGAATTACTTGCAATTTCTTTTTAATCCTTTTAAAAATAAAAAAACATTTTTGGTTTCATCAAGATTTGATTGGTTGATAAAGATAAAGTAGGGGGCTTCTCCAACTTAGCTTTGAAATTTACTCTTTTGTCATAGGTAGTGCCTCTGCTGCCAACAAACGTCTATAGTATCCACATGGTTACCTTTTAACCATTAATCATCCATTATCCCATCCATCTAAGAGTATAAATTTTAAAAGATATATATCTTTTATTTTTATTCTTTTAAATTTTTAAGATAAAAACCATTGTCTTGGTTTGGGAGCCAACTGATAACAATTCCATTCACCGGTTGTAATTGAACTGAACAAGCTGGCTCGTGATGAGACCCCTTGTCTTATGATTATAAGCCATTACCCTATTTTGATATGCAGTATTGGTAATGTCAGTTCAGTTACTTCCTTATGATCATGGTAAGCAGGCTCGCGATGAGACCTCTTATCTTTTATATCAGACATATTTTTAGAATTACAGTCTGAAAAATCATAAACTTAGTGGATGGGGTGAATGATTCTCTCCTCAAGAGTTAATGGATGACCTTTTAGAGATATTCCAAGTTCGAAAAAAGTCTTTACTCTTTATAAATAACCTCTCTCTACTTTATAAACTTAGAGTGATTTACAATATTTTCAAGGTTTTGGAAGATTTTACAAACTTTAAATAAGTTCTCAGAGTTTCATATTTTATTTAACTTTCCAAAACTGTAATCACTTCCTTAAAAATTTCTATCCACATAAGCAAGTATTCACACTATTTTCTCAAAGATCTTTTCAATAGTAAAAGGTCAATGGAAGACTATTTACAACATTATTTCTAAGGCAAACAAACTTGCATAATGAATATATACAAATAATAAGGGGTTACCTTCTTAGGAAAATAATTTTTTCAAAATAAGCCCATTCACAAGAAGAGACTCTCTCTTTCCTGTTAGATCTTGCAATATGAATGTTGATGAGCCTATCTTTTCAATGATTTTAAATGGTCCAAGCCACATCTTTTGAAATTTGGTATGTTTACCTTTGTCTTCATGTGCTTTGTCCCATTTCAAAACAAGATCACTAATTGTAATGTTTTAGATCCAATAGAACTTGCATCAAAAGAAGATTTTATAAGTTGTTGATGTTTAGCATGATTGATTTTGGCTTTCTCCCTTTCTTCATCTAATTTGAGGATTTGATAAAATCTTAATTGGACAGAGGATGGAGGATTTTCTTCAATAAATTGTACTAGGGCTAGAGATGGGAGTGCTAGGTTTGAAGGTATTACAACTTCTTTCCCATATACTATATTAAAAGGTGAAGTACCTATTGAGGACTTCTGAGTTATACAATCTGCCCATAGTGCAAAGATCAAAGACTTATGCCAATTCTTTTGATTTTGATCAATAGTTCTTTTAATGATTTTGATGAGATTCTTATTAGTTGATTCAGCTAAACCATTACCTTGGGGATAATAATTGACAGAATATTTTAATTTAAAACCTATTTTGAGAGAAAATTCCATTATACTACTTCCAGAAAAATAAGATGCATTATAAAAAACAAGGGCATTAGGTACACCGAACCTGGTAATGATGAATTGATCAATGAATTCAATGATTGCATCAGAATTGGCTACCTTTAAAGGAATTGCTTCTACCCACTTTGTGAAGTAATCCGTAGCTGTAAGGATGTATCTGTATTTCTTGGAAGAATGTGGAACAATTTCTCCTATAATATCAAGTCCCCATTGTTCAAATGGTTGCTCAATGTTTACTGGTTGTAAAGGAAAAGCTGGTTTCCGTTGTCTTCCACTGGTAGTCTGGCAAGTCTTACATTTCCTTACATAGTCATGGGCATCTTTAAACAAAGTAGGCCAATAATATCCAACATGAATTATCTTGTGAGCTGTAGTGTCTCCTCCAAAATGTCCACCTGCTAGTCCATCATGTAATTCCTGCAAAACCTTGTGTGCTTCAGTTTTTTCAAGACATCTTAGTAAAATGGAATCATAATCTCTTCTGAATAACACAACATCAATGATCTCAAAGTGTTTAACTTTTAATCTCAAAGCATGATTGCTTTTATAACTAAGATTAGGAGGAGAGTATCCATTTTTTAAGTAAAAGATCAGATCAGCATATTGAGATTCAGAATTTATGATACTTATCTCATTCACTTGAAAAGTATTATCTTGATCTTGATGTTCTGGAATATTGGAAGCTCCTGCTAATAACATGCAAAAACCTTGTCCTCTAAAAATTTTAGCTGGTTTAATATCGATATCATATTCTTGTAAGGCTGTTACCCAATTGGCTCTTTTTTCTCCTACTTCCCTTTGTACTAGCAATTGTCTTACTACAGAAAATGGGACAATAATTTTTGCATGTGTTTTTAGGAGAAATGGCCTAAAGTATTTGATAGATTTAAACACAGAAAAATCTTGTTTTTCTACTTCTGAATATTTAAGTTCAGCTCCTTGCAGATTTTAACTAAAGAGATCAATGCTTCCATCTGCTGATCATTGAGTTGTGTCAAAACAACAACATAAGATGTTTCAGTGGCTAGAGTGTACAAAATAAAATGATTAGAAAAATTAGGAGTATTCAATGCTAGAGCATTAGTAATTGCCTGTTTGATTGAATCAAAGGCTTCCTTTTCTTTATATCCCCATTTGAAAACTGAATTTTTCTTAATCATAGTTTGTAAAGGTAAGACTATATGAGAACAATCGGGAACAAATATTTTTACAAAATTTATCTATCCTAAAAATGATTGCATGGATTTCTTATTATGTGGCAAAGGGATATCAGAAATATCTTTTATTTTGTTTGGGTCAATATATATGCCATCTTTAGACACAATAAATCCTAAGAGTTTCCCTTCATTAAGAGCAAAGAATGATTTTTTTGGATTTAAAGAAATGCCATACCTTCTACATCGTTCAAAGATCCGTTTTAAATCATGTAGATGGTTGGATATTTTCTTTGAAAAGACAATTATGTCATCTAGATAGACAACAAATGACCTATTAATCAAACCTTTGAAAGCTATATCCATGGCTCTTTGGAAAGTAGCTCCGGCATTTATCAAATCGAAAGACATTTTTTGGTAGGCATATGTTCCCCATTTGGTTCTGAATGTAGTTTTCAGTCTATCATTTGGATGCACCAATATTTGATTATATCCTGAAAAACCATCAAGAAAAGACATTAATTTAGAACCAACTACTGCTTGAAGTATCTGTTCCATTGTTGGTAGTGGGAAATTATCTTGTTGACATGCCTTGTTGAGATTTCTAAAATCTATACAAATCCTAATGTCTCCATTCTTTTTCCTAACAGGTACCAGATTTGAAACCCAATTCGAATGTCTAACAGGGAAAATAATTTTAGCTTTCAAGAGTTTATCCAACTCTGTTTTAATTTGACTTTCCAAGTTGGGATGAATTTTCCTTAACTTTTGTTGCACTGGTTTCTCATCGAAGATCATTGAAATTGTATGCTGAATGATAGAAGTATCATAAGTTCTTAAATCTTCGTAATTCCAAGAATTTTTTTTTTTGTATTTGTTTAGAAGTTTTATGAAAGCAAACCTTTCTTCTGGTGTTAGCTCAAGTCTTAGATTGACATTTTGTGGTTTAGATTCAGTGCCAAGGTTTACTAATTCAAACTTTAAAGTAGAACTTTGAAGTTTGGCATTAGTGACCTTTTTGAATCTATCTTTGATATCATAGATATTTTCAAGCTTAACCACAGATTTCGAGATGGAATTTTCACTTTTATTTTATTTTATTTGGAGATCGTGACCACTTTCATCAACTATTTGATCATCATAATATTTCTCCGAAGTTAAGAAGTTTAGGATGTCTTCATCATGATTAAACACTCGCCAATTTGTGACATTGTAAGGGAAAGATGGTCGAAAAATCATTTCAACTAAAAACCTATCTGGACTATAATCCTCAGCTAGAAGGAGTTTAGAAGCAACATTAGCTAATAAATCAGCTGCTGCATTCTGAGATCTACGAATAGGGGAAATATTGAATACTAGAAAGTGAGTTGTAAGATTTTGAACAAGGGTTTGGTAATGTTTAAGATGACTTGAAAGACAATGAATAGTATTCCTAACTTGCCTGATGACAATTTCAGAATTACCATATACCTTCAGATATTTGACATTCAAGCCTATTGCTTTGTAAATTCCTTGAATCAAAGCTTCATATTATGTAGTGTTATTTGTACACTCAAATTATAGTCTGCCTGACAACATAGTTTTTTCTCCTTCCAGACTAACTAAAATACATCCTGCTCCTGCACCATCATTGGACTTTGATCCATCAAAGTATAAAGACCAAAATAAAGATTTATCTACAGATTTATTTACAAATTGATTGGCAATATTAACACATCTTGAAGTATCGGTATGTGAGAAATTTTCAACTTGTGAAGTGAAGCTATTTTCAGGGAAAGGTGATTATTGGGCGTTAAAATTTCCAAAGAATAATTCGGCTGAGTAATTTCCAAGAATGTTATTATTGAAAGTTACAGGTTGGTTTTCTTGTTCAAACTCTATCACTGTATGGGTCATGTGTTTCTCCCGATCAATCTTAATTTTATTTGGCTTCCTTTTATAGGGAAGCCACATGTGAGACCAATCGGTAGAAATATAACCATGGAGTTTTTCAGGCCAATCCCTGCTTAAAATTAAACCATAAAACTCAGGGATGTCAGCAATTAATATTTCAATTCTTTGAATTACTCTAGGATCAACTGATAGCCTAATAGTGACTGAATTAATCTCTCCTAAAATTTTCACTTTAATCAGATCTAATTGGACAATATGAACTGTATATTTCTGGGGTTCAATGTTTAATTTAGAGCACATTGAGGCTGGCATTATGTTTGATGATGCCCCTGAATCTATCAAGCAGTTATGTAAATTCCTATTATATATCTCGTAAGTTAAGAGAAAAGGAGGCGTATGTGAATTAGATCTATCTCCAATCAAAACATCATTGGTAGCATCTACTTTCTCGGATGGTGGCTTACCTGATCCTTTGGTTGCCTTGGATAATATACTAGTTGGAAGAGGAGAAGCAGGCACTGCATTCAATTCCTTTAACAACAGCTTCTGTTGATGCTTGAGCTTGCTGAGTTCATGTAAAGAAATATTTTCTCTGGTCTTCTTCATGTCTTCTATAATGTTATAATCCATAGAATCAGACACTACTAGTGTTTTAGATGTTGATGGAGGATTAGAAGATGATGGTTGATTTTGGGTAGACAAAGGAGAATTTTTCTTTATGGGAGCTTTATCTTTAGTAGCAGGAGTTGAATTTTTATCTGTTTCATTTTTACTTCTTGTATTCATTGGGAGAGCTTCCTGTTCATTTTAATTATCTGAGTTAGACAAAATAAAATCCCACATCCCATGGCATTCAACTATTTCGTCTTCTTCATTTTATTCTGATGATAGAAGTGTAAATTCCTCTTCATCTTCCTCTAAATATGACTCTGCATTAGATATTGCATTAGGTGGTTTAGTTTCAGTTGGCTGATTTCTTTTGAAGTTCCTAAATGGCCTTTTAGTGGAAGTTTCAGCTATTTGTTTTTTAATTTCTACCATGTCATTGGACATATTTTTCAGGGATTTTTGTAATCCTTCCATATCATATGGATATTTAGGCACTTTCTTCTTTGAATCATCCTTGAAACTAACCTTTTTGGATTTTCTCTCTTCACTAGCATTCTTTTTGTCTAAGGCAATGCTACGTTTTTCTACAATGATTGCTTCCTTCATGTTTTCAGCTAGTGTAGGTTTAGCAGCTCTATCTACAAAGATAGCTATATTTGAAGGAAAAGCGGATATATACCATTCACTTCGGATTTTTTCACTAGGCTTTGATGTTGCAGGAATTTTATTCAACAAATTGTTAAATCGGGAATTGAAGTCTTTGATGGGTTCCTCAGATTCTGATTTCAAATTAGAGAGATCATTAATCAAAGTTGCTATTGATCTATCATCTCTGAACTTGGTTAGGAATTGTTCCTAAAAAAATCCCAGCTATCAATAGATCTTGGTGGTAATGAAAAATACCAAGATCCCACTGCTCCTTGTAAAGTATATGAAAATAGTCTGACCACAACATCTTCTTGTGTTACTCCATTTAAGTTTATGGACAACATGAAGTTGTTAATGTGTTCTTCAGCTAATACGCCAATATTAGGACTAAAATTTGGTAACCATTTCTCAGGATGAGTTTGTAATTGAATAAAAGGTGTAGGCATTGCAACAGCTCCTGGATTGGTCCATGGTCTTGTTTGAGGTTGTGCCATCGTTGTACTAACAGTAGAGGAAGGTGAAGGGACAGTTGAAAGCGATTGAGTAGATGCTGTTGAAACAAATGTACCCTTCTGGATTGTAACTTGAAGTTTGGAAATAGATGACTAAGTTTGAAATGGTGTGAAATATGTGGATGATGATGATGAAAGAGTCTCACTGTCTGAATCTAAAGGTGTTTTTCTAGCTCTTTTTCAACTTGGCAGAGGAAGTTCAGTCGGTGCAATACCAAGATTTTCTCTCTGCAGTCTAGTAAGAGGCTGGGAAGGTATGTATTGTGAAGTCATACTGCCTTGGGATAGCTTAGACTCTTCTTGCAATAATGAAAACCCTTGGAGTTTATGAATTAGAGATTGTACCTCAGGAGATTCAAAATATGAATCATCCGATATGTCTAAGGTTTTGGCAGTAGGTGTAGTAATTTTCTTTTCAACTTCTTCCCTAGAAATTTGAGATGAAGGAGAAGCTGAAGGAGATGATAAGGGTGAATTATTCTTGGAATGGCCTGTGGATTTGGACTTACTCGCCATTCACAACATAGGCCCTCCTAGCACCAAAAATGTTGAAGCCCCTAAAATCCTAGCTTCAACATTGGGGAAAACCACCCAGTCCGGACCTTAGTACAACTCCTTTTTCGTTTGAGATGGTGGCTCCGACTGGATAATATGGGACCAATTTCCCAATGATATATGGGTTGATGATTGATTTTTTGTATAACGGGTTATGGAAATGATAATTAATCTAATCTATAACTTAATAAATACAAATAACTCTACTTAACCCGGGTATACTATGATAAATGCGATTATGGATTTGTTCCGATTAGATGAATAATCGTATAGATGGCTTATTCATCCAAAAGAAAGATTCATTCACATATAATACTTACTTTGTTTAATAAATTAAACAAAATAATGATGATAACATATCGCATTCATATATATATATATATTTATATCGCTCACATATATTTTTAAAGGTAACAATTCCAAGTTTTCAAAAATGATATAACAAAGGATTGTTTCACAAGCATACATATGTAAACAATAACAATTTTCAAAGAGAAAGTTTCATTGCATAAGAAAATTTAAAAAACATGATAACGATAGAAATACGAGATACATTTGTAACCTTCTGATGAAAATAACACTCTGATCCCGCTTTCTTACTTAGAACAACTTCCAGGAAAAAAAAAAGTGCAAAATCTTGAAAATAATTTCCTCATAAAATTGCAGAATCGTGATCCACCATTAATAAAAATAATATATTCGGAAGTACAGAAGTGTAGCTTCCCAAGTAAAAAATTAATACAAATTTAGGAACCCTTTCTGAATACATGAAAGGGGTTTAAATAATAATAAAACGAAAACAAACTATCTAAAACATCACTTGAATGCTGTTGGAACTGCCAAAACATGAAAATCGAAGATCCGATTTCATAAAAATAGAATTGCGATCTCCACTAGAACAGGTTCATTGCATCTCTTTCATATCTGGTATGTGCAGCTGGAAAATCGATAACATTTCTTTCACTTCGGGAGGATGACTCAATCGGGAATGTAGCTGGCTAGTATATGTGGCATCTGAAAGCTCTGGAATAATATAACTGATGGCATGGGAGAGGAATTTTTTAGTCATCTGCTGACTATGTGGTTTAACCAAATAGAACCAGAATGCATCCCATGTGAGTCCTTGCATTGTGCCGATTTGTTGGTCCTTGCTGGCTAAATCCTGCTTCCAATGTTTATCTAATTCTTTGACTTTTGGGAGTTTCCCTGGGATACAATCAGAAATCAAGTTGGCCGTATACAAATTGTCATTGATTAATTCCACTAAATTGTTCATTACAGCTCTTGCCTTGGAGGTAGCCCGTTCTTCCTTAATTAACTGCGTTTCCCATTCTGCAAATTTTTTTTCCTTATGTGATTCTTGGATCTTGGGAAGATTGGCAGCTATGCCTTGGTCTGTGTCTTGCCATGTGAGGAACCCTAAAATTTTCTCATCGGCATCTTCAAATTCGAGCCTTGTGTTTACTGCCTTTTCTATGAGCGATGTAGCTATTACACATAGAGGGTCGACCATTGATATTTTATGACATAAAATATCAAGCTGTTGTGACTATGCTTTACTTGATTCGAGAGCCTCCATTTAAAACTGATCAATCTTAGGATACTATTTAAATTTTTGTTTATGTGCTTGTAACACGGCTCTCTGTTATTCTTTGGCCATATTCTCCTGTTGAAGCATCACCTGCAATTTGTTCAGCTATTGAGATAGTTGCTATTACTTGTGTAGAGCTTGTTGGTCAAGCTTTTGTTTCTCAAGATTCAAGTGCTCTTTAAGCTGCTCAATTTGTTGTCTTTCTTCAATTAGCTGCTGTTCTAGCTGTGATATTTTTTTATGATCCACTGTTGCCTTTTCTTCTAGCAGCGCTATTTTTGATCTTTTTATTTTATTAATTGGCTGACTTCAAATACTTTTTCCATTGTCGCTGCTGTATAAGCCCCTGCATATTGAGACAATTTAGTTAAATCCTCTGAAGGATTAACTTCAGAGTCTTTCCAGACAACATTCATTAATTTGACTTGAGGAGATGAAAATAGACCTTGATCGATTTTCCTTTTCTTCCCTTGTTTTCTAACTAAAACCCTATGCTTTGGATTGTAGAAGACATCCAAGGGCAATATATCTTCAACCTTCAATACCATTTCTTCAGAAGGATTTTCTGGGATGATCTCAATATCTTTGGTATTAGCATTGCCGACTGCTCTTTCGACTGTAACACTGGTTACCATGGGCTGTTGTGTCGCGGGCGATTGCATTGTAGCCACATTCTAGGAATCATTCTGGCCCTTGATTTTCCGATCAAACAGTTCCCACTCCTTTAATATATAGATGTGAATTAATATGCATACCGGTGTCAGAGGAATTGCCAGCCTTTTTATCAATCTTTTCCTGTTCTGGTTGAGTATCAGCCTTATTTCCTGTATTCTTCTTGTCCCACTCTTTTTTGGTGTTCTTTTCTTCACTGTGTTCTTCCTATTGCAGTAGGGGAGTAGTTATCAACTGATCAAGGGGTATTGTTAGTAGTCTCTTGGTCTTGAACTGCATGAACTTTTCCATGTCATTTGCTTCAAATTTTAAACTTGCTAGATGTTTAACCTGTGAAAATACCTCGGCCGAGGCAAATAGATCCTTGAAATCAGCATCTTCATGTTCAAATTTAGCAACCTGTAGCATAGATGTAAAGTTATAGGTAACTTTATTTGGATCATACTGTATTTTGGTGATGGATGATAATTTGAGCTCTTTTATTTTTTTGACTTCTTTCTCTGCATGTTTAAAATCATGTAGAGAAAAATATCCACATCGGAGGGTAAATGTAGGCCACATCTGCTTCTTTGAATTCTTCAGGTTTCTAGACATCCCTTTCTCTGATATTTGATAGGATATTTCTTGGGATAACAATTTATCAAGAATGTACAAGGGTAGAACATGGGGACCAGTGATGCTTCCAAATAGCCAGATATAGGTGAAATTTTCTTCTCCAAACCAGCTTCTGATTGAGGTTAGGTCAATGCTGGCCTCGTCGGATAACCTTGGAGCGGGTTTGTTGAATATAGCTTGGTGAATTGGCAAGATAAACCCATGACAAATTCTGTATATATGGACTTTGTAATAGGACTTCCACAGATATTTGTGATAAATGTGGATAGGAATCGAGTTTTGAGGAGTCCACTTCTAGCCTAAAATAGGGAATTCAGAGTTGAAGCATATGGTGTCAATAATATAAGCACTGATGTAAAATGGGGATATTACCCGGGTAGACACATATCTGTTTATCCTATAATCGAGGATTTTGTTTGCCATTTTATCAGATAAAATGGTTGGCCAATCCATGATGTAGGAGTTAACATCGGCTTCAATTAAAGGTACCATCTCAATAGAAAATTTAGCCGAATTGACGGTTCCAAACAATATACACACCATAGCAATAAGGAGACGCCAAGGATTATACGGAGTACATACCCGAATATTCGTGGTTGTGCTTTTCTGGAAAAAGCCTCCATTATTTGATAGGATCCGACTCCACTTCATTTTCTTTGGAAAAGTCTTCCAAAAATTCTTTATTGTAGATTTTTTGGGGGTCTGGTAGGTGATACATCTTCTTGATGTCTTCTGCTTTGAAAGACCCAAACATCCTTCCGTTTGATGTGAAGAACACCCTGTCTGTTATATTTATACTTTCTATCACCCATCTCACCAAGTCATTATACGGGAACACATTCGCGTGAACTGCTATTTTGTGAAGATAAGAGCTCGCCAATTCCTTCAGAGTACTTTCCGATTTTTTATTTGAATTTTGCTGTTGCTCTTTCTTCTTGAATTACAGTTGGACCTTCTGCCTCTAGTAGATTGTAAAATCCTTCCCATGAAGTTTTTCTGAGACCCAGACAAGTAGTATCAATTACTAATACCAATTTAGCCGGTTTCTCTTTTGGAACGACGGGGACCTTCGCTTTCCTAGATTTCTTAGACATTTTCCTGACTGGTAGTTGTTTCTCAGGTCCGCACAATGAAAAAAATGAGCAGAATGATGGAAAAATTCTTTTAAGAACGAATACAAGGCGGAGAGGAGAAATGAAATTTAATAAAGATGACATATTAAAGAAATATTATACCATCCTAGATGAAATCCACGAAGGATTTCAACCATGACTATCTTTTAATGATTTCCTCGTAATCCATAACGTGAGACTTTAATGCCATTATGGGATGTCTCGTCACACATTCATAATGGTCCTTTTTAGAGTTAATACCATAACTTTACAGATCTACGATCAACGATGATCACATATCAGAGATCGGAAGTCTCAAAGTTTAGGCTTAATTATTTCCATTTCATATCTGTGATTGCGATTATTGCTGAGATGGCATGGAGGGCGCAGTGCTTTTAAATCATATCAAATCATTGATATTTCCTTTATAAATGATCTATTTGATTAAACATGTGTATATTTAATACTTCGTGTTTTTATTTACGGGAAGCGTGCTTTTGTAATAATGATATCGCATTGCAAGGTTTTAGAGGAGCATCTTTTGATATGAGTCATGCGTTTTAGCGATGAGGGATCACGTTTTGAATTATCGCATCAGGGAACTTTAAAAAGGGTGCATAAGGATGTAGTATGATTTCACCGATTTGTGATTGCGATCAGGTTTATCGCGTCAGAGTTTTCAAAATGGAAAGGTTTTGGACTTTTTCTCATGTGATATGTGCTTTTGTGATTGCTTTATAGCATTGAGGTTGAATGATAACACATTTGAGTTTTTTCTTTTATACTTTTGAATATGCGAAATGAGATAAAGGCCTTCATGTTTTTCATTTGTCATTAATAAATCCTTTTTCGTTGGGGTTCGATTCTATTTTATGATGGATCGAATTTCCTTAAAACATTTTCATGAGTGCAAAGGATTTCTTGATCTACGATAAGCGATGCTAAGGGAATTTTTATATATCCTTTTATAAAAATTTATTTTTTCAAAACATTTTGTTGAGTCTATAACTATTCAAAGAAAAGGGGACCCATTTCTTATTTAAAAATTAATACAAAATTTTGAAATGGGAAGGGTTGTTTGTACAACACAACAGAAACCCGATGTTTCATATTTTAAATTTTTTGGCTCATCTTTCTATTGCCAGGTGACCAAAGATTCCAAAAAGAAGCTAGAACCAACAACCGAGATTGGGATATTTTTGGGGTACACTGATACTCTCCACAACTATCTGGTGTATTTTCCAAAGAATAGGATGATGATTTTCAGACGAGATGTAAAATTTGATGAGGAGAAAGCCATGCGATTGTCCCTTGAGAGGGATATTGATTTGCATGCAGATGAAGAACTCTTCGTTCCAAAAGATGAACCTCAAGATGTGGAACAACCACATGCGGAGGAGCATGGAGTGGAAGAAATCGCTCATGTAGAGCCATCCACTAGACATGGTAGGAGGCGCACCACAAAAGTTGACAGATTGAGACTTGATGCAGCAGAACATGTAGGAGCACCTACATCACTGCGCAGACAGAGAAAATCAACATACATGTTTACTGGATACATGGCTCTTATGAGAAAGTGTATTGTGACACAACCATCCTCTTTTGAGGAAACAGTGAAAAAACCAACTTGGGTTGACGCCATGGTTGAGGAGTATGACTCCATCATTAGGAACAATGCATGGGAAGTTGTTCCAAGACCAGTCGGAAAATCAGTGGTTGGATCTAGATGGATCTATAAGGTGAAGCATGTAACAAATGGGAGTGTGGAGACGTACAAGGCTAGATTTGTAGACCGGGTATTCTCACAAGTTGAGGGGATTGACTATGAGGAGACCTTTGCACCAGTTGCATGGTACTCATCGATTAGATCTATCCTTTCACTCTCAGCACAGATGGGGTGGCAGATAAATCAGATGGATGTAAGACTGCATTTATCAATGGAGTTATTGAGGAAGAAGTGTACATTGAGCAGCCATAAGGTTTTGAGACCTTTGACAGTGAGTCGCATGTGTGTAGACTCAAGAGAGCACCGTATGGGTTGAAGCAAGCACCTCGTGCTTAATAGACCAGGATTGAAAACTATTTCACCATGTTGGGATTCATGAAGAGTGAAGCAGATGCGAACGTATACCAGATTGTGGTTGATGGTAAGCTTTTGATTATTGTACTTTATGTAGATGACCTTATTATGATAGGTGATGAGCATCTCATAACTTCTTGTAAGGAGGATCTTTAAAGAGAGTTTGAGATGAAGGAAGGACATGGGAATCGTTCACTATTTCCTTGGTTTGGAGATATGGCAGCGTGATGGGGAGCTATTTGTTTCTCAAGGAAAGTATGCCAAAGAGATTCTGAGGAAGATCCACATGGAGAGTTGTAAACCCATGGAGACTCCTCTTCAAGGACATTGCAGGAAGGAGGATGCTACTTCAGGTGAAGTAGTGGACGCTACTGTTTACAAGCAGCTTGTGGGTTGACTCATGTACTTGGTGAACACAGGACCAGACATATGATACATAGTTAAACATCTTAGTCAAACTATGGTTAAGCCAACCAAGATCTTTTGGAAGGCGGGGAATAATGCCTTGAGATATATCAGGGGCACTATAGAGCATGGATTATGGTACATACGGTCAGAGGGAGTGAAGCTTCAAGGCTTCACTGATGCATATTGGGCAAGAAGTCCATCAGATAGAAAGAGCATAGCAGGAAGAAGATATCAGTTGCACTTAGTTTAGCCGAGGCAGAGTAGATGGCAGCCAGTCAGGCGGCATGTAAGGCCATCTAGATGAGGAAGATACTTGTTGGTTTGATTGGTCTTCAGATGGATCCGACAGTGATACATTGTGATATAGAGTTTCATAAAACTCTCAGTTAATCCAGTATTCCATGACATGACCAAGCATATAGACATCCGGTACCACCATCTCAAAGATTATGTTCAGAGACACATTATGTTACTTCACTACATTCCCACATAGGATCAGGATGCAAATATTCCGACGAAGGTGCTCGCCAAGTGAAATTCGAATACCACAGAGGCATGATTGGGGTAGTTGATAATCCCTTTCTTGTTGAGAGGGAGTGTTGAAAAGTCAACCAGAAATGTGTGTCTAATTTAATTTTCCCTTAATTAAATTGGACAATAAATTGTAATATTATCTCATAATCACTTGTAATAGTTAACTGAGTGTGATACACTTAGTTAGCTCATTAATTTCAAGTTGAGGGTGGTTGGTGAGGCATGTAGAGTGATTCTATTTGTTTTAGAGTCCAAGTTGTAGTTAGTGTATTAGTTTAATGCATGAGAAATCAGTTAACTCAATTAATTGAGTTAAAATCAGTTTAACTAGGTGTAACTGATTGTTGCACTAGTGAGAGGTCAAGTGAAGTAAATTAGATTTAATTCACATTCAATGATATGTCAAGTCACTGATGATTTACTATTAATAGCTAAATGCATGTCAGTTCTGATTAAGACCCAGTTGAGACAGAGGTTAAAGGGATGTTAACTATTAGTTGTGTTATTAGAAAATTGCCCAGATGCAATAATACACCCATATAATTTCCCATGAGCATTGCGCAGTTTTGGAAGGCTGAAATTCCTAAATAATAGGGATTTAATTCTACATGAATTGCGCAAGCAAGGAAGGTTAATCAGAGGCAGGAAATTGGCTAAGTGTTGGTCGATTTTGTCTGGATTAGTGTGAGACAGTTGGTCGAGTGCAACAAACTCTTGTGAGAAGAGTGCATTGTATTGTTTCATGATTCCTTGGTTAAATATACAATAGAAGATAGAGGGGTTTTGAGTAGCAGGCTTTCCCCAAGAAAAATATTTGTGTTGTGGATTGATTTCTTTTTTCTTTTACTTGGTGTGATTGTGCGATCATGTTTATTTCCCATAATTAATTTGTAGAAGGATTCATTATCTTTCTTTAACATATCGCATGATCAGATTGAATCCATTGGTATACATATTGTTTGTATAATTTATACACTACATCTGCCATTGGTTATGTTGGAGATCATTCATGAATGAGATGATTATATTTTGTCATTATGTCTATCTCTTACGATCTATTCCAGAAGCATCTTGAGATATCCAAGTTGGGTTCTAAATTTGTGTTGATTAGAAGCAAGGTCATTAAAATTAGTTCTATTTATAAGGTTTTGATATATAGCCTCACCCAAACTAATGCTTTCTAGGTGACATTGACTTGAATCCCCTCGTTCACCAACACCTTGCCTTACTCTACCTTGCTGATGTAACATCTTTTATTTCACCAGAAAAAAAAGACTCGAATACAAGGACACTATGGATGAGATAAACTAACCAAACCTTTTATGTCAAACAAGACACCAACCTAGCCTAGAAGACCAACAACCCACCCAATATTATAATGAAATGAACTAGGACATATTACCAAAATAAAAAATCTAAATGAATAGTCACAAAATGTACGAGAAAATATATAGAACGCCAAAGAAGTAAGCCAAAATAGAGATACAAAAGCATAAAGCTAGTATCTTGAAACTGCCTACTTAGGTCAAACATTCAAAACCCAAACAACAATATAAATACGCAAGTATTTATACCACCCAATCATAAAAGAAAATATTCAATTGATATAAATGAAAAGAAGAATACAACAACAATGATTAAATGAAACTAGACCATAGAAGCGTTCCACCTTATCTCGTTATCTTACCAGGAATTTGGAAGAGGGATGCTGTGTAGTTATCAGGATGCCATCCAATGAACAATATAATATCATCTTATCAGACTTACCAAATAAATAACGTTTAATTCCCAGATGTAACATGTATATATCTATGTATTTTTAATTCATTGGTTCTATGTCAATGTAGATTGCCATTGATTTAGCGGTCGTCATACTCTGAGTGAAAAAAGATGAATTTTACCATATTTCCATAAACCAAAAAGACATTTCCATAATTTTAAAAATTTTCCCTATTTTGATGTACGCATTTCTTAGAGGTTGAAAAACAATTTTAAAATAGGGAAACAAGGAATTACGTGAATAGTAGCTACATAGACTTTGACAATGGCTATGATGATTGTTATGATTTCTTTACAAATATCCTCAATCTAATGGAAAAGTATTGATTTTTGAAATATCTGTGGTTCTCATACATTATAGGGCATTTCAATTGTGGTTACGCTACCTTCTTTGAACTTTTCTCTCTGATGAAAATTTTACCATTAACCATCGACAATTCAATTAAGAGCCACACTATTGCTTTTATAAGTAAATGGGAAAGTCCTGATGTTAGCAAATTGAATTTTAATAAGAATTGGGAATGCATGTCGAAAAAAAAAGTGTAGAATAGGATGTATATGCAGGGAAATGGATGTATGGAGGGACGCAAAAATTTCAAAATAAAAAACTACACGAATAATTAGGAAATCAAAAGCTGCTATAAAAAAATAACTTAATTTTTCATTTTAAATTTTTACATATTCAATTATGTAGAGTAAAGGATGTGAAACATGGGGTATGTGATCCAGGTGGATATTGGTGGCCACCCGCCTATTTGACCTAGTCAGTTTCATCAATTTTCTTATTTACTATTTTTAGCAGTTTTTCAAGTCTTGAACTTCTAGAGCTGTTTTGAGGCCGTAAAAAGCGTATTTCTCAGAGAGAGGTTTCCAACGAGGTATCATACGTGCCAAACAAAGATACTATGACCAAGTTATGACCCTAGGAAGTTGGTTGCCCAACTAACCCCAATAGGGCCCATAAAATCTTGGTGTTACATCTCTTTGGGTTAGGGTTTTCTCTTATTGTTCAATAATAAAATGTTGTTGAGCCTCATTATAACATAGTTCAGAGGCATGTATATGCCACATCTCTTCTCAGAGATAAGCTACCATCACCCTAGCTAGTTTATGTCCATTTTGTCTGTAAGCATAAGTCAGTCGTTCTATATTAATGAAATGA
The DNA here is from genome assembly GCA_034641835.2 of Pinus albicaulis. Classification (NCBI taxonomy): domain Eukaryota; kingdom Viridiplantae; phylum Streptophyta; class Pinopsida; order Pinales; family Pinaceae; genus Pinus; species Pinus albicaulis. Next base: position 616,509,877 of record CM076570.1, on the reverse strand, counting down.
AGTTTTATTTATGCTACATCTCTATTTTTATGTTTATTTCATTCCTACATAAATCCAGATTCAGGTTATGACTCCATGAGGGTTTGAAACATATTTCAGTTTCAATATTTTGCAGTAATCTTCAGTAAAATTTGTGCAAGTTGCACGGTATCTACAGATCATATTAGAGAGTGAAAAATATCTCATTTGGGTTTTTATTATTATTATCTCAAATGGGCTTTTTACGAAATTTTATTTCGTTTCCCGGTTTGAGAGATATGAGCAATTGAATTTACACTTGTGTGGAACACTACGCTGCCACACGTCCTATGAGTTTGTGGAATCATTTTATCACCCCAAAGGTCATTAAATTTCAATTGTCTTATATCATTGGAAATATATATTCAATACCTCAAATGGGTCTTTGACGAAATTTGATATTTCATCACCTATAATAGAAGTTATCAACAAAGTTGAAGCAATATGTCCATTTCAACCAAGATCCGGATCAGTGGTATCAAAGCGGTATGTTATTTCTTGATATTTCTTTGCATGTCCCCAACGATTTTGGGGTATAAGGAGTTAGGGCTCGATCTGGTCGAACCTTGGCAAGATCAACCTCGCAAACCCCGAAAACGACCCATGGAAAAAGAAAATAAAGACGAAAGAGCAGGAGATCCTATCAAAATATTGCTTGAGGAGGCCCTCAAGAAAAAAATGAATGTGATGAAGTATAAATTTGTCTAGATCCTTCAAAAATTTCCCACTAGTGGTGCATCTGCATCCAACAGCTGCTCTGGAGGTTCCACTCCTTTTAAGGTACAAGTCAACTTTGACATTCCTGTATTTGAAGGGCAGATAGATGCAGTTGCCGTAGATAGATGGTTAAATTTTATGGAAGGGTATTTTTCAATCCATGATTTCTCTGAACGAGAAAAAATACTTTTTCACTCTTCAAAGTTGCCTACCATGTCAAAGACTAGTGGGAAACCTACTGTGAGCAAAAGGAAGAGAGGGTACCCTCTCTGTTCTCGTCCGCACCCACTTGGAATTTGTTCTGAGATGACATCAATGAACAATATTACCCCATGGGGAGCTATGAGGACAAATGCATCCAATGGACCACACTATGGAAACAAAAGAATCAAGCTGTGCATGAGCTGACAAATTTGTTCCATGCCATGCACACAAAGTTTGGTATTAAATATTCAGAGAGACATTTGGTGCTCAAGTACCGCAGCTGTTTGCACAGATACATTTAGGAGGAAATGTAGTTCTTCGACATTACCTCGCTTGGTGCGGCATATCGATATTCCACCAAGATCGAGCATAAATTTAAGCAGAAGAAATGAGACTTTGGCTCTGCGAAGGCGAAGCCAGGGAAAGATTCCCTTGAACAATAGAACAAGGGGAAAAGCCAAAGCAGAGCGACTTAGAACAAAACCACAAAGCCAAAGAAGGATACATGGAAGTGGTGTGAATTTAATAACAACTCCACTCACAACACAAGTGAGTGTCAGACCAAACAGTCGCTAGTGGCTGAACGGAAGGCATCATAATCATATGCCTGTTCTAATTATGAGTCAAAACTGAAGAAGGGGAATGACAAAGGGAAGCAGATCATTGATGCAGATCCCAGTGCCACTGTTTCCACCACCAAGCTCCAGAGGGAGGATCCTGAGGATCCAAAGGAGGAGGAGGAGCGCCTTTTACATTCGTATATGTGGGTGAAGGGTGTTAGGGTCCTGTAATAATAGGGTTAATAAATTATAATTGAATTTGATCATCTTGTAAATAAGTACATACCTTGCTTTATGCAAGTTGTTTTCCCATGTTTTGAAAAAATGAAAAATAATAAAAATCCAAAAAGAGGGTAAAAATTCCTAAAAGAAAGATCAAAGGACTTAGAAAATATAGACCCCAAAATAAAGCAAAGATAAAATAAGACCTGAAAGTGAGCAAGTCCAAATGCCACTACTTTTAATTTTACTGCAAGAATAATGATTATGAGCAGAGTGTCAATAAATTCCATAATCCAAGATTAGTTAAACAATTTAATCTTAACTTTTCATGCTTTCAATTTCATGTTTTAGATAGAGAATAAAGATATGTCAAATAGTTTAAACTTGACAAATCAATAGATGGGTAGAGAATAATGAGGAGCTCCACAGTTTAATCTGAGCCCTCTGATGAAATAATGTAGAATCAGATAGTTTTATGCTTTGAAGGAAAAATGTTTTAGGGTTGCAAGCCTAAATGCACCCATGAAAATGAATTAAAAATGTTAGAAATAAAGATGGGTAGGTAGAAAGCAGTTGAGAAATCATGTAATAAAGAATCATTGGGAAAAAATCACTAATTTCCCCTCCCCTACAATTATTCAGTATCCTAAACTATCAGTAAAAAAGGCTCAGAGAATTTCTCTAACTTTTGTTGGGACCGGATCTAAGGCTCGATGACTGATTAGTCAAAAATATTGGATTCCCACACTAGACCCATATTCATCAACATTTATTCTTCATTCATAAATCATGATCCATTTTTCCTAAATAAAAACCCATTTTTACTTAGTAAAAGCTAAAACCTTAAATAATTAACTTCATTCCCTTTAAAAATCATTCATAAACCCTAAAAATACATATCTCCTAAGTTAAAGTAAAGTAATATAACAAAGATAAGCAATGCTTTATTTTTGGCACTTTACTTAGAGTTAACATGTATTTTGTGTCCATTACACTATCCCTTTATTCACAATTAACCCCTAACTTATTTTATTAGATCCCTAACTATTCCCACATGTATATTATTAAAACCCTTTATTCTTTGTAAACCCACAAACCCTTTATTTTAAAGTTTAGACCAATGTTTAATATTCCACGTGCGCAATATAAAACCTCGCCCTACTATCCCATTGGTCTAAATATATCATTAAAACAAATAAATCCCACCCCCCTATGGTTTTTGAACAAATGTCAAAAGTGTTCGAAAACTATATAAATATTAAAACGCGCCCGCTCATATATATGGTTGAAACATTTCATAAATGTTTTAAAAAGGTTGAAACATACGTTATAATGTTCCCGCCTGACCATATAAATCAGTTTTAGACTTTGATTAAACGCTTATTTATTAAAATTTAAAGTTTAACCCCGCCGCATATAAACAACCCCGGTCCCACTCCTCCATTCCGATGCAACTTCCCAGCGAATCTGGGTCGTTCGCATTCGAACTCAAGATTTGACGGATAGAAACTAATATCGCATAGAAAAAATGCGCGGTCACTCCCAGCTCATTTCTGTGCGAAATGGGTGGTTTTATGATTTTATCTCTCCTCCACGTGGTTGATTCCTGTTGGATCGCGTGGGTTAGCCCCAAAACCATTTACCGCCCAAATACTGCGCGATAACCACTTACTGTTTCAACCCTTTGAGTTCGAAACACCACTCCCGCTCGATGTGACCATCATTCAATGCAGAATTAAGGTAACAAAAAATGTCTAATAACTTATGAAAATGCATTTATTTCATATTCTTCTACGCGTTAACCTTGCACAAAGCTTCCTGACTGTTAAAACAAAGCTTTTTCCGCCATTTTCTTGTCAAAGGACCTCAAATTTCAACCAAAAGCCAATAGAAGATCATTGAGGAGCTTTGCATTGCTCCAAATATCAGCAAGGAACTGTCCAACCTGTACAAAGATTTCAGAAACTATTTTCGAAACCCTAGACCTTCAAATAACAGGTTTTCTTCTCAAATTAAGTCTGTTTTCAATTTGAAAAGCTTTTTTAAAAGACAAATTCCATTCATAGAACTAAAATTATCCTAATAAACCTGTCAAAATAGTCCAAAAATAGGCCAAACCCTGTCAATTTTTTTTCTAGAAACCCTGTTTTATTGCTGTGCACAATTTTGGAGGAAAATTGTGAGTTTTTAAAGTTTGATGAACTATTTTAAGCTCTGAATTAAGCCAGAAATCCTCTGAAGGTATCCTAAGCCTTTGTGCCCAGTTTCAAAACACTTTTTAAGCCCAATTCCTCAATAAAATACTCAGGCAACCCTTGTTTCTTGTTTAAAACCAGTTCAAAAGCCTGTAAATCCTATTGAAGATCCAAATTGAAAAGAAAAGACCATACTTTCTCTGTTTATCCAAGAAGTCTCTGCTAAAAAGTAAAAATACTTCTACAAATTGTCTAAACTTGCAGAAGTAGCCCAACATGACTAAAAAACAGAGCTCTAGCAAACCTGAAGCTTCAAAAGTGCCTAAACCACCCTTGCCATGACTTCTAAGACTGCTATTGTTGTCAATCCCTTACAACCCTCAGTTATAGACATTGAACATATTCCATTGGCTAATGTTGATTACAAGATAACAGATCCCATTGTTGAATTTAACCTGCTAGATATTCATAACTGGTACTATGAGAAATCCTTAGATAATGAAGAAGAAGTCCATATTTGGGAATCCCACTTGCCCAAATATGTTGTCCCTTTAACTCACCCATGACAGGAAGTCATTAGATTATGTCAACAACATTATGTACTTGAGAAAAGATCCATTGTAAATGCAAAAAAATAAGTGTTTTTTACCATTACTGCTAAAGCAATTAACCAGATGCTACAACTTCAGCCTGATCCTCAAGAATTCCTTTATCCATAGAGGCCCTTACCAAGCTGTATATTGGCTTAGAGTTTCCCAAGAGATTCATGATTTTCCAAACATTCATGCCGTCACATGTAGAAATTCCTAAACTAAATCCCCCATATTCTATTTCCAAATTCCTAGAAGGTTCAAGACATGTGATTTCCATGCTTTCCTTCATCCTTGGATATTTTACTGATGAACACATAGATAATTCCATCTTGGGGTTCTTATCCACTTTCTCCCCAGGGCAACCCCCATTAGTAATATTTGATATGTTGGTTTCATTGCAAATAGTATTCAATATCAATTGATCAATTTTCCAATTGAAGGAGTATTCAGATATACTTCCTTCATTTTCCATGTGTTTTTATACTTTTAATCAAATAATTTTCCAGCTACGCTCCAAAAGCTTGACATAGAGGGAAATCCTATTTCTGTCATTTTCTGGACATCTTTGCTCAGGAGAGAATGTACAAATTTCACTTATGCAGAATTTTCATTGTTATTCCTACATCTAGCATTGATCACAATGTTAACAAAAACAAAGAAGCCAAGAATAAATGAAGAAATGAAAAAGATATTGCAGTTGTCAGAGCAGAATAAGGTTGGTGACTGGTATTTATATGAAAATCATACTGAGATCAGAGTCTTTAGGTCAAATTTGTTACCTTACAAGTTACCCAAGTATGTTTCAATGAGGATATTTGCCTTGGAGTATATCAGGTAGATCCTAAACTCTGATTCTATAAATTTCATGGCAACAAAGAAGAAAAATCAATTCAAACTAAAGAATTAGATAGGGCCATTCATATGCAATCATAGGGATGTAGAGAAAGAAGCATCAAAGAAATTATTGGAATTCAAATTTGAAGAAAGTTTTCCTTGGAATTATGATCCACAAGGGATCCTGAGTAAACTAAGGGTTAAATGCAAGTTAACCCCTTTCATTCATGAAGTAAAACCAGAGATAGAAAAATTTTCAAATCAGATTGAGTGGAATTTAAATACCTTAACAGATGCAGTAAATAAAAGTAATACTAGTCGTACTTTAGAGATTGCAGAACAACCAGAGAAATCCGCCAAAAGAGTAAGGGAAGAAGGAGCCTATGTTGTAGAAACTACATCTGAAACTAAGTTCAAGCTAATATATAACAAAAGGCCCAATTTATATTCAAGAGGTAAAGGAAAGGTAACAATTGATGTGGAAGAAACAGAGCTTATAGATACCAACACTAATTTGCCAGAAATATATGTTGCTACTGTGATCATCAATGAGCCAACTACTAAGAATTAGAATGAAGAACAAGTCAACAATGAAGATGCATAGTTTATAGAAAGAAAATAGAGCATGGAAGCCTCTTCATCACAATTAGCTGAGGAGAAATACCTAGACATCAAAGAGAAATACAAACAGATGAAGCTGAAGAATTAAGAGATAAAAAAATATATTTATTCTCAATATCTCAAATAGACACCAAGTGTGCAAAACAAACTTCTGTCTGCATTTGATTATTCAAATCAAAAGCTAATTATGTCAGTGTTTTAGCCCACAGTTAAATCCCCTAAGATAGTGGTAGATTATAAGAAGGTTGATTTGGAAGTCCAGACAGATAAGATTCATGCTCTTGATCAAATTGAGTTCCATAGACAGACTTCATAAATGCTATACTCTATAAACACAACTAAAGCCATGAGTGCTCAAAGACTCCAAAACACCATCTCCAACATGCAAGATCAGATGAAAATGGATAAGGCATCTTTGTATGCCAAGGATCTTAGGATAAAAGCCTTAGAAGAACTAGTTTTGCAGGTGGGATATGACCCTGCTAATATCAAAGCAGCAGAGTTATTGGTGAAAAAGAAGAATGAAGACATAGCAGTTTTGAGGAAACAACTTAAACTTCCTCAAAGTGAACATCCTCAAACAAATGAAATAATAGAAGGACAAAAAGAAAAAGATGACATGATGAATTTGATTTTTCAGTTGACAACTCAAATTAAGGAAATGGAAATATAGATGGACAAGCTTGTCCAAGATAAAGAAACACCAAAAATACCAGAGATTCCTACATTTATTCCTGTAATCACTACAACAGTGCCTTCAACTTTAGCTAAAAAGTTGGCACCCAAAGAACCACTGGCTACTTCAGTGCCAGTAACTTCTTCCATAACCTCAGCTATTGAATCATCTACAACAACTGTTCACCATATAGATGAAGCCAACAAATTGGTGAAAGCTATGGAGGAAATGTCTCTTAAGACAATTGAAATTAGCAAATTGAAACAGGTGGTAAAAAATCTTGAGAAATCAAAAAAATTGGCTCAGATAAATGTAAAAACACATGAGAAAAATGCCATCAGACTGAATGAAGAATTGAAGAAATTGAAAAAGGAATTGACATTGAAGGAACAAATATCATATATCAAAAACTATCTTTGGAACAATGTCATTGAAGACATCCATGATGTATGGCCTTCAATTCAGGTAATCTTTGAACAAAAAGAGTTATTACTTAAAGCCCAAGAAGAAATTCAGAAAAATCAAAGTGAACTGGCTGACAAACCAGAGCAAGCTTTAAAGCTGATCACATTCCTTAACATTAAAAACAGACAAGAGTTAGAAGAACTCAAGATTACTGACAGGACTAAAACTATCTGAGAAATTAGGAAAGTTACCGCAAAGAAGAATTTGATGAGGCAACTGGAAGAAAAGTGTGAGAATATGAATACTGCCATAACTAGGTTTATGGTCAAGTTTACAAATTTGAGAAAAAAAACACTGCTTGACATTATGGTAATTAATGATAAACTAATGCCTTAGAATGACTATGATAATAAGATAAGAGAATTTGCAAAGGAACAGGTAAATAAACCACCAGTACAAGGCATTCCAATAGGAAAAGTCTTACTCAAAATTTTTGAAGGCTTATTCTATTTACAACATGAGATAAGACACTTGTTTGTCATCAAACCAACTTTTTCCATATACACTGAAGCTGATGAAAACTTCAGGAAATTAAAGAAGATACAAATTCCTAAAGATGAAGATTGGTAATCACTCACATATTTATTATGAAGGATAAAAGACAGACAGATGAAAGGAGGAAAAACTGTTTGCTGATTTACAGTCAAAACATATTTTGCAACAGTAAACAATTTTTACTATGGTTAAAGAGAATAAGAGTTTAGAGAGTATCACTGAATAAAGATAATCAGAGAAAGAGTACCAGACAAGGCAGATCAAATTCCAAAAAACAAATTTAAACATATAAAGCTAGCAAGGAGGACACCAAGGCAACTAGCTGCATCTTATCCTCAAAGTAGTTTCTGTTTCTTTTGGATAAATAGGACAACTTGCTGATTTGTGAAGAAACTATCTATATTATTGTTGTAAAGATATTTTATTTCCCTTAGATAATTCATAGAAGCATTCTAGGATATTTTGTAAATAAATATGTATAAATACTTCATCTTTAGAAGTATTTTGGGTGGAATAAAATTGCTGGAGATTGTTATAGTCATTTTTGTTGGACTTGAAAGATTTTGTGTGTCAAATTTCGAGTAGCAGACTGGATCAAACCAATTGGCATCATACTTCAGGATTCCTGTGATGAGCTATTTGGAGTGAAGTATTTCCTTACTTTTCATTGTTATCTTTCTTTGTTACATGCATCCATCTATGTTTGTTCTAAATTTGAATGAATAACTAGGAGTATTACTACAGGATTTGTTAAGAGCACCTTGTTTTTAACTAGTTATCATTTCTATGTTTTCCTTTGATTTTCAGTGTAGGGAACCCTTAATTTCTCCCTGTCTCGTTTGACTTCTTCCTACTACTTCCTTTTCCGGGTCAAAGGATTCTTAATTTCCCTTTATCTCGATCATTCCACCTCATAAAAACAACTTTCCAAGACCTTCAAGGGTTATCTATCTTGCCCTGAAAACATTTGACTTTTTGGCCTTGATCCCAGTTCTGTTTGCTTGATTTTGACTCCTTAGCCCAATGGACAAATAGATTTCCCACTATCCATATTTTAAAGTGTTTTTTCCCACCAAATCTACCAAAACCAAACCAAAGTTGCACATTCATAACTAGCCTAATATTTTACCAATAAAACAAAGTTAAAACTTAAAGAGAGAGCCCTCTCTGAACCCTAGGAAGGCTAGATACTAGAGTTTGAAGTTGGTTTGTGGTTACCTCTAGTGTTATTTGACTAAAAACAAAAAATCTTACAACTTTATAATTACTAGAGTGATAACATTATTAGCGATCATACTGGGGAAATTAACCAATCCTCAGTCATAAAACTAGTCTTAAAGAAAATATTTTATTTATCCTTTTACTTTAAGATTGATTTTATAAGTTGTGGGTATTAAAAAACTGTAATTCTGGCTTCTAGGAAAATTTACTATACTAGGTCTAACCCGGATCCTAAACCTGCTGTTATAGTAGACAACCCAGACCGAATTGGCAAAAAGAAAAAAACAGATAAAAAATTTAGAAGCTGAAGTATCATTAAAAAGAGTCAATTCATTACCACAAGATTTAGTAAGTTTGCAAGATATTTATTTTGATATGAAATTTGAGCATTCTTTGTTTAGAAGCCAATCTGAAAGTGATCTTTATACTGCTATTTTAGACCCTATTTTTATTTCATTCTTGGAAACAAAACAGAAAAATATTACAGTAGAATCTAAGTCAAAGAAAGTTGAATATCACACTAAAATTGAAGAAATTAATGCTACTATTCTCAAAGATATTGATGAAGCCATTGAATTAGCTCAATTATTAGCCTATACCACTAAGCCTTCGGTTTCACTGTTATATACCACCATAATACCACCTGTAGATTCCTCCATATATGCTGCTACATCATATATAGTTTCCAATACCATCACATCTACAGATCCATTTATCCCTAGACTACCTTTACAACCTAGAGTACTATTTCCACCACCTACTTCATCCAATATATCCACTAGATCACCTTTTTATTTTTCAAACACATCATTCTCATTCCCTAGTAGTTTCACATATATTCTAGTTTCATTTCCCATCACCTCAAATACAGCTTTTAGTTCATCAGCTATCACTTCCAGTTCATCCCCAAGCACTTCTACTTTACCTCCTAGCCAAGCTAAACTTCAAGATATGGCTACTAGGTATGCTCCCCTTGTCTTACCAGTACAACTTCATGACATGCCTCAAGACTATCAGAGTAAGATACCACAGTTTGATGCCACTACCTATTATACAACTCAGCAACACATAACTAAAATTATTGATTTCTTTGAACTCCATGAGATTGATGATTCAGATGTTCAAATGAGGTTATTTTCACAAACATTGACAAGAGAAGTTAAGAAGTGGTTTAAAGGTCTTGCTGTTGGTAGTGTAACTGATTTAGCTGTGTTTCATAGATTGTTTTTAAATAAATGGGAAAAGAAAAAGAATCCACTCCAGATATTGTCTGAATTTGATGCCATGAGAAGAGCTTCAAATGAGTCAGTCTAAGACTACTGCACTAGATATAATAGTGTTTACAGTTCCATCCTTGAAAATATTAAACCCACTCCTGATTCTGTCCTACTCAAATTCCTTGATGGATTTGACATATACATGGCTTATCAGTTGAGTGAAAGAAATGCAGAAACCTTAGAAAGAATGCAAACAGATGCGTTTAGTGTAGAAGTAAATATTTTAACCAAAAAATCTAGACTAAGAAATGAGAGAAGAGTGACCATTAAAGAAGAAACTTCCAATTCAGACGAAAAAATAGACATGTTAGCTAAAACTTTAAAGAGGATGATGGATAGACTAGACAAAATAGAGAGAAGACCTCAATGGGATAATCAACAGCAAGTCAGAAATCCCAATTTTAGGAAAAACACAAATTCAGGAAAAGCAAAAGAAACAGCCCCAGACCAGACAATAAGACCCCCCTTCCTAGAGAACTATGCTGAAAGTTCTCATAATAATGATGATGATGAGGATGCAATAAATCTAATGGGAATAGATGATAATAATAATATTTTTCTCACTCAGGAAGATCAAGAATTATTTGAACTCCAACAACTCAAATTATATTCAAGTGAATCCTTTGATTATAAACAAGGTTATGATTATGCTATAAATGAAATACACAGTCAATATAACCTTAGAAATAAGAAAAACAATGAGTCTTCTACCAAGAAAAATTCCCAAACACAGAATAAGAAAACAATAGAAGCTCCAAAAACAAAAGTTCTACAAATTCTCTCAAGGGAAAATAATCAAAACTCTAATTCTCTCCAAAACATTTCTAGTCCTAAAAATGCATCAAGCCCTAAGATTGTTGATATTACTGATGAAGTTTCTCAAGCTACAAAAGATTCATAGAAATCTACTGCTGCAAAAGCTTCTAATTCTGTTAAAACAACAAATTTAGATCCTAAAATACCCTCTGCTTATCCTAAATCAGTGGATTCAAAAAATGCTACTTCGAAAACATCTGCTGATACTTCTAAACTTGAAAAAAATCTACTGCTTCACAAACAATCCCTGAAAAGAAAATTAGGAGCAGTGAAACACAATAAACTCAAATAGAGAATGTCAAACCAATTGAAAATGAAAGCATAACTGTAGAAAAATAAGACAAACCAACACAAACTACAGTTACCAAAGAAGAATTGATTCAAATAAGTAAATCACAACCTACATTCAACATATAATCTGAAATTGAAAAGCTAAAAATACCAATTCCTCTGACAGAATTGCTAAAACATGACTTGTATAAATCAACCATAACTGAAACATTAAACATAAATGATGGAGAAGATTCCAAAAATCTGAATGATGATCAGCCAAAGTTGATTTTTGGTCTAGATGTGAATGGAAAACATGCAGATGGAGTAGTTCCTCCATTTTATATTAGTTTTACCATTCATGATCAAAATTTACACAACACAATGCTAGATTCAGGAGCTTCCCATAATCTAATGCCCAAAGCCACAATGGAAACTTTGAATCTAGAAATCACAAGGCCCTACAAAGATTTGTTTTCATTTGATTCAAGTAAAGTTAAATGCCTGGGTTTAATCAAATATTTGTGTAACACTAGTTCAATATCCTGGTAAGAGTATATTAATGGACATTGTAGTAGCTGATATCCCACCTAAATATGGAATGTTACTATCTCGCTCATGGGGAGCAAAGTTACAGGGATCTCTACAATTGGACATGTCTTATGCTACTATATCAGTTTTTGGTTAGCCTAAGAAGTTATATAGGGAAACATTGATGAAGTACATGGTTAGTAATGCAGAAAGATCTATAAATTACCCAATTTAATCTACACCAACTGACCTTGATTCTTTTATCTTATGTAACTCTGAAGCTAATGAAATCCAAACTGAACTAATAGAGAAAAATAAAATACCAAACAATGATAATATCTTTCATGAATATTTATGGCATTTAGAATTTGATGGTTCAGTAAGTAAGTTAGGAGCAGGAGCAGGAGTTTGGATAACCAACATGGAGACCAATCACTCAGAAGGCCATGCTTTCAAGCTCAATTTTGAATGTACCAATAATATGGCTGAGTATGAAGCCCTCATTTTTGGACTTCAATTTATTAGGAACTCGGGAGGAAAACGAATATTAATCATGGGAGATTCAGAGTTGATCATAAAACAGATAAATGGAGTATATTCATTTTATAATCCTAGATTAGGCCGATACAGAGACACTGTGCTAGATTTAACTAATGATTTATTGGAATATAAATTTGTTGCTATACCTAGAAAACAAAATATACAGGCTCACTGTCTAGCAACCTTTACTAGTACATGCAATTTACCATTCCAACCTAATCAAAGATATACTACTAAAGTCAAACACAAACCAATAATTCTAGACAACCTCAAATATTGGAAATTTTTTTCTCAAGATGAACAGATTTACAAGTTTATGAACAATGAAGGTGAATTTCAGAATTGTAAGATAGACACAGATTGTACTATAGATCAAGATTTAGATTGTGAAATAGATTTGAATAACATAGATGTAAATAGAGTAAAGTTTTCTAAACCAACTAAATTTAGTCAATCAAATATAGATAACTTAGAAAAATCAGAGATTAAAGAAATTATTGATGATGAATTTGACATATTGAATCTTAAGGATAATTTCTTACCCAAAGGTTTAACTCCCTTAGAAGATCTTTTTGACTCAAATGATGTAGCTAGAAAACCCAAAATGGAGCCAGTTAGATCTGATATAGAAGAATGCAATATTGGTAGAGAGTTAAAACCCAAAATAATCAAAATTTCCAAAACCTTACCTCAACAAGAAAAGGAAAAATATAAGGCATATCAAGATGTTTTTGCTTGGAGTTATGAGGATCTTAAATCCTATGATACCAACATAATTCAACATAAAATTCCAATAAAAGAAGATCAAAAGCCCTTTAAACAAAAGTTGAGAAGAATTAACCCTGTTTTATTGATTTTGATAGAAAAAGAAGTGAAAAGAATGTATGATGCACAGATAATTGCACCAATCAAGTATTCTGATTGGATTTACAACCTAGTTCCAACAAGAAAGAAAACATGAGAGATTAGATTATGGGTTGACTTTAGGAATCTAAACAAAGTATCCTTAAAAGATAATTACGCTTTACCTAAAATGGATCACATATTACAAAGGGTAGTTGGCTCTTTTAGGATTTCACTTTTAGATGGGTTTTCAGGATACAACTAGATTTTAGTCCAAAAAGAAGATCAAGCTAAAACAACATTTACTACTCCTTGGGGCACTTTTATGTATGTAAAAATTCCTTTTGGTATAATGAATGCAGGGGAAACCTTTCAAAGAGCTATGGAAATAGATTTTGTAAAGGAAATACATGATTTATTATTAATTTACTTAGATGACATTACTGTGTTTTCCAAAATTGATAATGAACACTTGGATCATTTGAGACAAGTTTTTATTAAATGCAGGAAATTTGGCATCTCTTTAAACCCTAAGAAAAGTTTATTTGGATTAGAAGAAGGCAAGTTACTTGGACACATAATTTCTAAAGAAGGAATTAGAATAAACCCTACTAGGATAGAAGCAATTCTTAACATCAGTACACCAAGAAATATCAAAGAGTTACACGCCTTTCTAGGTAAGATTAATTTTTTTAAGAAGATTCATATCCAATTTAGCTGAGATAATTAGAGAACTAAACAACATGCTTAAAAATTATTCAGTTCTTAAATGGAATATTGAGGCCAAACATTTTTTTGACTCCATCAAACATGCCTTAACCAAAAATCCAGTCCTAATAAGTCTTGACTTTAAGAAGGATTTCATAATTTTTTCATTTGATTCATAACATACCATTGCTGCAGTTTTACTGCAGAAAAATGACCAGGGATTTGAACGGCCCGTAGCTTTCTTTAGTAAGACCCTTAGAGATGCCCCTTTGAAGTACAACATCATGGAGAAACAAGCCTTAGCTTTGGTAAAGGCCATTAAATACTTCCGAGTTTATATTCTCTATTCTCACATTATTGCCTATGTTCCAAAGACCTTGCCACTATATTAGAATATGACATAGAGATAAAACCCACAAAGCTCATCAAAGGTCAAGGATTAGCTAGACTTATGGCTGAATCTAATTTTAATGCCCTAGACATAAATTTTATTACCCAAATAGATCATCAGGAAGAGATGGCGACTCCAATGATCAGTGAAGCCTTTTCAGACTCACCTTGGTATACATATATCATATTTGTACTACTAAACTTACAAGCTCCTCCTGGATTGTCAAGAACCAAAGCTAGATTCTTAAAACTAAAGGCAGTAAGATTTTGCATTTTAGATAATGTACTTTTTGGGAGAGATAATAGTGGGATTTTATTAAATTGTTTGTTAAAGGAAGAAGCTGACAAAATACTTGAAGAATTTCATGCAGGTGACTGTGGAGGACATTTATATTGGAAAACTACTGCAGACAAAATCTTGAGAGCTAGTTTTTACTGGCCTACTTTGTTTGCTGATGTCAAAAAGTTTGTAACTTCTTGTCACAAGTGCCAAATTTTTGAGGGTAAGAAAAAACTGTTACCGCTGCCTTTAAAGCCTATTTCAACTGAAATTCCATTTCAACAATGGGGTTTAGACTTCATTGGTGAAATTCACCTTCCATCTTCAGGCCAACATATGTGGATTTTGACAGCTACTAACTATTTTACCAAGTGGATTGAAGCCATACCCTCCAGACAAGCCACATATACTGTCATTATCTCCTTCATAGAAAGTAACATTCTTTCAAGATTTGGATGTCCCCAAAAGATAATTACTGACAAGGCAGCATCATTCAAATCCAAGAAAATGATTGAATTTTGCCATAAATACCATATTTCCTTAGGTAATTCTACTGCATATTACCCCCAAGGTAATGGCCTTGCTGAATCCTCAAACAAGAGCCTTGTAAACATCATTAAAAAGTTACTTGAAGACAATAAAAAGAATTGGAATAAGAATTTAGTCAATTCCTTATGGGTAGATAGACTTACAACTAAAAAATCTATTGGTATATCTCCTTACCAGCTTGTTTATGGAATGGATGCCGTTTTTCCATCCTCCCTAGGTGTACCAGTAATGAAAATTATCCAAGAGTTACAAGTTGAAACAAATGACATTCAAAGAAGGATCAATCAAACTATTCACTTGCAACAAACAAGGGAAGAAGTTTATATCAAATCTCAAGTCATTCAAGATAAGATCAAGAATTTTTTTGATAAAAAGAGTAAAGATGATGCTTTTTACATTGGAGATAAAGTATTAAAATGGGATTCAAGAAGGGAAGACAAAGGTAAACATGGAAAATTTGATTTTCTGTGGAAAGGACCTTATGTGATTTATGGATATAAAGGTAATAATGCTTTATTTTTGAAAGAAATGGATGTAACAAATCTGTAAGAAGGACCAGTAAATGGCAGAATGCTGAAGCACTACTACTCTCCTGAGTTAACAAATAGTTAGTTTGTATTCACTTTGATCATTGTACATATACATTGCATATTTTAGATTAGATTGGATGTTTCTCTAACAAAGTTGAAGCCCAGAGAGAAGGCCCTAAGCTTTGAGAGGAAAATGTCATAAGTATGAATAATTTCAGATATCAAAAGATATTTACGGGGTCATCACAGTCAAATTCCAAAGGCTACTGATCTTAAAGTTCTTGACATTTCACCAGGAAAAGCCATCCCCAAGTGGAGCCACTGTTAGGGTCCTATAATAATAGGGTTCATAAATTTTGAATTGACTTTGTTAGTCTTGTAAATATGTACATACCTTGCTTTCTGCAAGCTGTTTTCCCATATTTTGAAAAAATGAAAAATAATAAAAATCCAAAAAGAGGGTAAGAAGTCCTAAAAGAAAGATCAAAGGACTTAGAAAATATATACCCCAAAAGAAAAAAAAAGATAAAATAAGACTTGAAAGTGAGCAAGTCCAAATGCCACTACTTTTACTTTTACTACAAGAATAGTGATTATGAGCAGAGTCTCAATAAATGCCATAATCCATAATCAGTTAAACATTTTAATCTTAACTTTTCATACTTTCAATTTCATGTTTCAGATAGAGAATAAAGATATGTCAAATAGTTTGAACTTGACAAATCAGTAGATGGGTAGAGAATAATGAGGATCTCAACAGTTTAATTTGAGACCTCTGATGAAATAAGGTAGACTTAGATAGTTTTATGCTTTGAAAGAATTTTTTTTTAGGGTTGCAAGCCTAAATGCACCCATGAAAATGTAATAAAAATGTTAGAAATAAAGATGGGTAGGTAGAAAGCAGTTGAGAAATCATGTAATAAAGCATTATCGGGAAAAAATAACTAATTTCCCCTCCCCTACAATTATTCAGTATCCTAAACTATCAGTCAAAAAAGCCCAGATCATTTCCCTGACTTTTGTTGGGACTGGACCCAAGGCTCGATGACTTATTAGTTAAAAATATTGAATTCCCACACTAAACCCATATTCATCAACGTTTACTCTTCATTCATAAATCATGATCCCTTTTTCGTAAGTAAAAACCCATTTTTACTTAGTAAAAACTAAAACCTAAAATAATTAACTTCATTCCCTTTCAAAATCATTCATAAATTCTAAAAATACATTTCTCCTAAGTTAAAGTGAAGTAATATAACAAAGATAAGCAATGCTTTATTTTTGGTACTTTACTTAGAGTTAACATGTATTTTGTGTCCATTACACTATCCCTTTTTTCATATTAAAACCCAACTTATTTTATTAAATCCCTAACTATTCCCACTTGTATATTATTAAAACCCTTTATTTTTAGTATACCCACAAACCCTCTATTTTAAACTTTAGACCAATGTTTAATATTCCACGTGCACAATATAAAACCCCACCCTACTATCCCATTGGCCTAAATATATCATTAAAAAAAATAAATCCCACCCCCTATGGTTTTTGAACAAATGTCAACAGTTTTCGAATATTAAACCGTGCCCGCTCATATATATGGTTGAAACATTTCATAAATTTTTTAAAACGGTTGAAACATATGTTATAATGTTCCCGCTTGACCATATAAATCAGTTTTAGACTTTGATTAAACGCTTATTTATTAAAATCTAAAGTTTAACCCCGCCACATATAAACAACTTTGTTCCCACTCCTCCATTCTGACGCAACTTCCCAGCCAATCTGGGCCGTTTGCATTCGAACCCCAGATTTGATGGATATAAACTAACATCGCATAGAAAACATGCATGGTCACTCCCAGCTCATTTCTGCGTGAAATGGGCGGTTTTATGATTTTATCTCTCCTCCACGTGGTCGATTCCTGTTGGATTGCGTGGGTTAGCCCCGAAACCATTTACCGCCCAAATATTGCGTGATAAACATTTACTGTTTCAACCCTTTGAGTCTGAAACCAATGCTCCCGCCTGATGTGACCATCATTCAATGCATGATTAAGGTAACCAAAAATGTCTAATAAACTTACGAAAATGTGCTTATTTCATATTCTTCTGCGCGTTAACCTTGCACAAAGCTTCCCAACTATTAAAACAAAGTTTTTTCCGCCATTTTCTTGTCAAAGGACCTCAAATTTCAACCTGCAGCCAATAGAAGATCATTGAGGAGCTCTGCGTTGCTCAATAGATCAGTAAGGAACTGTCCAACCTGTACAAAGATTTCAGAAACTATTTTTAGAACCCTAGACCTTCAAATAACAAGTTTTCTTCTCAAATTAAGTCTGTTTTCAATTTGAAAATCCTTTTTAAAAGAACAATTCCATTCATAGATCTAAAATTATCTTAGGAAACCTGTCAAAATAGTCCAAAAACAGGCTAAACCTTGTCAAATTTTTTTCCAGAAACCCTGTTTTACTGCTGTGCATAATTTTGGAGGAAAATTGTGAGTTTTTACAATTTGATGAACTATTTTAAGCTTTGAATTAATCTAGAAAGCCTCTGAAGGTATCCTAAGCCTCTGTGACCAATTTCAAAACACTTTTTAAGCCCAATTCCTCAATAAAATAGTTAGGAAACCCTTGTTTCTTGTTTAAAACCAATTAAAAAGCTTGTAAATCCTATTGAAGATCCAAATTGAAAAGAAAAGACCATACTTTGCTTGTTTATCCAAGAAGTCTATGCTGAAAAGTAAAAATACTTCTGCAAACTATCTAAACTTGCAGAAGTAGCCCAAAATGCCTAAAAAACAGAGCTCTAGCAAACTTGAAGCTTCCAAAGTGCCTAAACCAACCCTTGCCATGACTTCTAAGATTGCTATTGTTGTCAATCCTTTACAACCCCCAGTCATAGACATTGACCATATTCCATTGGTTGATGTTGACTACAAGATAAAAAATCCCATTGTTGAATTTAACCTGCTAGATATTCATAACTGGTGCTATGAGAAATCCGTAGATAATGAAGAAGAAGTCCATATTTGAGAATCCCACTTTCCCAAATATGTTGTCCCTTTAACTCACCCATGTTAGGAAGTCATTAGGTTATGTCAACAACATTATGTACTTGAGCAAAGAGCCATTGTAAATGCCAAAAATGAAGTGCTTGTTACCATTACTGCTAAAGCAATTAACTAGATGCTACAATTTCAGTCTGATCCTCAAGCAGTCCCTTTATCCATAGAGGCCCTTACCAAGCTATATATTGGCTTAGATTTTCCCAAGAGATTCATGATTTTCCAAACATTCCTGTCCTCACATGTAGAAATTCCTAAACTAAATCCCCCATATTCTACTGCAAAATTCCCAGAAGGTTCAAGACATGTGATTTCCTTGCTTTCCTTCATCCTTGGATATTTTACTGATGAACACATAGATAAGTACATCTTGGGGTTCTTATCCACTTTCTCCCAAGAGAAATCCGCATCAGTAATCTTTGATTATGCTGGTTTCATTGCTGATAGTATTCATTATCAATTGATCAATTTTCCAATTGAAGGAGTATTCAAATATAATTCCTTCATTTTCCATACGTTTTTATACTTTCAATCAAATAATTTTCCATTTATGCTCCAAAAGCTTAACATAGAGGGAAATCCTCTTTCTGTTATTTTCTGGGCATATTTTCTTAGAAAAGAATGTACAGATTTCACTTATGCAGAATTTTTAGAGTTATTCCTACTTCGAGTGATCACAATGTTAATAAAAATAGAGCAGCCAAGAATAAATGAAGAAATGAAAAAGATATTGCAGTTGTTAGGGTAGAATAAGGTTGGTAACTAGTATTTATATGAAAAGCATACTGAGATCAGAGTCTTTGGGTCAAATTTGTTACCTTACAAGTTAGCCAAGAATGTTTCAATGAGGATATTTGCCTTGGAGTATATCAGGCAGATCCTAAACTCTGATTCTATAAATTTCATGGCAGCAAAGAAGAAAACTCAATTCAAACTAAAGAATCAGATGGGGTCATTCATCTGCAATCACAGGGATGCAGAGAAAGAAGCATGAAAGCAATTATTGGAATTCAAATTTGATGAAATTTTTCCTTGGAATTATGATCCATAAAGGATCCTGAGTAAACTAAGGGTTAAATGCAAGTTAACCCATTTCATTCATGAAGCAAAACCAGAGATAGAGAAATTTTCAAATCAGATTGAGTGGAATTAAAATACCAAGTTAACAGATACAATAAATAAAAGTAATACTAGTCATACTTTAGAGACTGCAGAACAACCGGAGAAATACACCAAAATAGTAAGGGAAGAAGGAGCCTATGTTGTAGAAAATACAACTGAAACTAAGTTCAAGCTAATATATAACAAAAGGCCCAAGTTAGATTCAACAGGTAAAGGAAATTTAATAATTTATGTGGAAGAAACAGAGCTTATAGATACCAACACTAATTTTCCAGAAACAGATGTTGCTACTGTGATCATCAATTAGCCAACTACTAAGAATAAGAATGAAGAATAAGTAAAAAATGAAGATGCACAACTGATATAAAGACAACAGAGCATGGAAGCCTCTTCATCACAGGCAGCTGAGGAGAAAGACCTACACATCAAAGAGAAATACAAACAGATCAAGTTGAAGAATGAAGAGATAAAAAACAATATTTATTCTCAATATCTCAAAAAGACACCAAGTGTGCAAAACATACCTCTGTCTACATTTTATTATTCAAATCAAAAGCTGATTATGTCAGTGTTGCAGCCCAAATTTAAATCCCCTAAGACAGTGGCAGATTATAAGAAGGTTGACTTGGAAGTCTAGACAGATAATATTCATGCTCTTGAGCAAATTGAGTTCCATAGACAGACTTCAGAAATGCTATACTCTACTGTCACAACTAAAGCCATGAGTGCTCAAAGACTCCAAAACACCATCTCCAACATGCAAGATCATATGAAAATGGATATGACCCTGCTAATATCGAAGCAACAAAGTTATTGGTGAAAAAGAAGAATGAAGACATAATAGCTTTGAGGAAACAGCTTAAACTTCCTCAAAGTGAACACCTTCAAACAAAATAAATAATAGAAATGTTGAAGATTGCAACAAGAAACAATGAAGGAGGCATCCTGAAACATCATCCTTGATCCTAGTTGGAAATAATCACCTAAACTAGGTGGGGCCCACACAAGTGATTTTTGGCGCAAAGTCTATTTTTAGACATGTCGATCATATTCTATGAGTTGCAGGATGCTATTTGTGGATGGTTGTTCAAGTTGGAAAAATAGATGGACTTCTATTTTTAGACATATTGGGCGGAATCTATTTTTAGATTGCCAGTCTAAAAATAGATATGTCGAATATTATTAGCTCTTAATAATAGTTGGACTCTAAACATTATCTTATTCTCTTGGAGCACTTCAGTTAAGTGCACGGATGTGGCACAGCAGCTGACAGAAGGAATTACGCTATTCCTGAGGGTTTATTGGAGCTAATGCATGAGGACTTCAGTTAGAACTCATGTGACAGAGTTTGGTGGAGTTATAGAAGTAGTTGGTGGAGTTGTATTTAGTTTAACTCGGTTAGACTCAGTTGAGCTAGTTGTATCTAGTCTAACTGATTGATACACTAGTGAGAGTGGTGTGAATTAATTAGTTAATTAATTCAATAAATAATAACTAATTAATCAACTGAAGAATACATCAGTTAACTACAGTGCATGGCAGTTTTAGTGGAGACCGGTGGAGAGATAGGTGAAAGAGCAAGTGTGACTATCAGTTGTGACTATAGTGATGCATTGATTGCATCCAACACTCAGTGGAGATGCCAATGAGGATTCCATGAGCAAGGCTGTAGTAATTTGAGTTCATTCATATCCATTCTTTAGCAGGGATTACGCAGTAGAGGCAGGCTAGCAGGTGGCAAAGATCGGTGCATGGATTTGCAAGATCGGGCTTGATTAGTGTGTAGCGATTGTATTGTACTGAGAGCTTGATATGATCAGCTTTGTATGAGGATTTTTACATGATCTCTATGACATATATTATATACAGATAGTTGGGGTTTTCAGCTTCAGGCTTTCCCGTTAAACAACTATGTTAATGTGTGTGAATTTTTATTGTTTCATGTGTGCATTGCAATCTTGATTTAATTTCCGCAGATGATCAATGGTGGAATAGATTATGTATTTTGCATGAAGTTAAAATAGTGTGAGATCAGGAGAATATTGGACATATAACACATAAGTTATATAATTTCTACATGGTATTAGAGTAGTATTGATCATAGGATATTGCAATTATTGAAGCAGTTGAGTTTTGTGCTGGTGGAATTCGAATTTGCTGCAGTGTTTTCTTGGTGTCGAAGTTGAGCATTCATTGAAATGTCTTTCAACGGATTGTGATTGGAGTATGCCCTTGATGGGAGCTCGAATTATATTGCATGGAAGGACAGGATGGAGGCAGTGCTGGATGATAATGGGCTGAAGGAGTTCATCGATATCGATGTTCCTAAGCCGGGTTCTAGCAATGCAGCCGCACTTGACGCATGGAAAAAGAAGGTAGAAAAGTGTCGAAGGATTCTGTTGGAAGGTGTGAAGGACCACATTGTGTCCAACCTTCATGGTAAAGCCACTTCATTCTTAATGTGGAAGGCTTTGACATACTTGTTCCAAAGCAGAAGTGACCAGAGGAAGTTGGCACTTAAAAACAAGCTCAGAAAAATAAAAATGGAGAAGAATGACACTATTCTGGTATACTTGACAAAGTTTGTCCACTGCAGGGATGAGCTTTGGAGTGTAGGAGTTAGTGTTGATGAAGAAGACTTGGTGAGCTTGGCTCTCCTTGGGCTTCCGAAAAGTTGGCATAGCTACGAAGACTTTGTCAATGGACGGGAGAAACTGCCAGGATGGGAGTGACTTTGGTCGGATCTTGTGGAAGAGGAGATAAGGCGAAGTACCAGGGATGGCTCTTCATCAAAGCCTGATGATGAAGAGGATTGTGCTTTGGTTTCCAAGGCAAAGAAGAAGAATGGGAATAAATTCCATTATATATATGAGGCCGGTGAAGATGGCAAAGAGCGTGACATGTCCAAAGTGAAGTGTTTTCACTGTCACAAACATGGGAATTTCGCCACAAATTGTCCACAGAAGAAGAAGAGCAAGCAGGTTGTTGGAGCTGTAGCTGGTGAGGCTCTTGCCTCGCAATTTGAGCTTGACTTCTCATTGATCGCATGCATGGTGTCTAGTGCATTGGGATCGGGGTGGTACTTTGATAGTGGTGCTTCATTTCACATGACGGGAGATGTGAATCTTTTCAGTGACTTGGTGGAGAAATATCTCCAGTTGCATGTTGAGTTGGGCAAAAATGGACGATATAGTGCGACTGGAATTGGTACCATTACCTTTCAGAGGGAGTCAGGTAAACTCATTGTTTTACAAGATGTAGTGCATGTTCCAGGTTTAAAGAAGAATTTAATCTCAGTCGTAATGTTAGAGGATAAAGGGTATGATGTTGTATTTAGTGAAGGAAAAGTTTTCCTTTGTTACAAAGCAACAGGACAAGTCAAGAATGTTGGGATTCAAGCGAAGAATATCTACAGACTTGAAGTAGATGGGATTTCTACGGAGCTTCCTACTGTTGGGAAGTATAAGAAAGAAATGCAATTGAAGATTAAGAGGGAGCAGAATTTTCATGTGGGTAAGAGTGAACCTAGGGATGTGGAGAAACCACAAGATGAGGATCATAGAGTGGGATCAACCACTCATGTAGATAAATTTCATGCCAGATGGGCAGAGGGAGTGCATGCAGCTATACCATCAGGTGAGAGGTGGGGCGACATGCATGAGTAATACCAAGAGGATATTTCTGGGCAGGATTCATGGAGATGGTGTGGATCTAATGAATTGAACCTGGCTATGAGGTGCCCACAGAGCAGCAGTAGCATGATCAATTGGATTGATGCAGGCAGATCAAAGTGACAGTGTCAGATACTGGAGCACGGTTCAGAGTTGATAGCAAGTGCAGAGTGCATGGGTGCAGAGTTAAACTACGCAGTGGTTCCTGAAGACATGTGCAGTTGGTACCAGTAGAAGTCGAAGACTTTGATGATAGATGCATTAAGAATGATTGAGTTTTGGAGACTTTCAGTCTCGGAAGAGTTGCAGAGCAGATGCATGGAGTTGCAGGGCGCTTGCAAAGGTTGCAGGGCGAATGCATGGTGTTGCATGTTGCATGCAAAGATATTCCTTTCTTGTTGAGAGGGAGTGTTGAATATTGCAACAAGAAATAGTGAAGGAGGCATCCTAAAACATCATCCTTGATCCTAGTTGGAAAATAATCACCTAAACTAGGTGGGCTCACACAGGTGATTTTTGGCGCAAAGTCTATTTTTAGACTATGTCTATTTTTAGACATGTCGATTATATTCTATGAGTTGCAGGATGCTATTTGTGGATGGTTGGTAAAGTTGGAAAAATAGATGGACTTATATTTTTAGACATATTGGGCGGAGTCTATTTTTAGACTGCAAGTCTAAAAATAAATATGTCAAATATTATTAGCTCTTAATAATATTTGGACTCTAAACATTATATTATTCTCTTGGAGCACTTCAGTTAAGTGCACAGATGTGGCACAACATATGACAGGAAGAATTATGCTATTCCTGAGGGTTTACTGGAGCTATTGCATGGAGGACTTCAGTTAGAACTCATGTGACAGAGTTTGGTGGAGTTGTAGAAGTAGTTGGTGGAGTCTTATTTAGTTTAACTCAGTTAGACTGAGTTGAGCTAGTTGTATCTAGTCTAACTAATTGATACACTAGTGAGAGTGGTGTGAATTAATTAGTTAATTAATTCACAAATAATAACTCATTAATCAACTGAAGAATACATCAGTTAACTACAGTGCATGGCAGTTTCAGTGGAGACCAGTGGAGAGGTAAGTGAAAGAGCAAGTGTGACTATCAGTTGTGACTATAGTGTTGCATTGTTTGCACCACACATTCATTGGAGATGCCTATGAGATTTTGCAGTGCAATCTTGGTGAATTCGAGTTCATTTAGAGCCATTCTTCAGTAGGGATTGCGCAGTAGAGGCAGGCTAGCAGGTGGCAAATATTGGTGCATGGATTTGCAAGATCGGGCCTGATTAGTGTGTAGCGATTGTATTGTACTGAGAGCTTGATATGATTAGCTTTGTATGAGGATTGTTACATGATCTCTATGACATATATTATATACAGATAGTTGGGGTTTTCAGCTTCAGGCTTTCCCGTTAAACAACTGTGTTAATGTGTGTGAATTTTTATTGTTTCATGTGTGCATTGCAATCTTGATTTAATTTCCGCAAATGATCAATGGTGGAATAGATTCTGTATTTTGCATGAAGTTAAAATAGTGTGAGATTAGGAGAATCTTGGAAATATAACACATAAGTTATAAAATTTCTACAAGAAAGACAGAAAGAAAAAGATGACATCATGAAATTGATTTTTCAGTTGATAGCTCAAATTAAGGAAATGGAAATATAGATGGAAAAGCTTGTCCAGGAGAAAGAAACACCAAAAATACCAGAGATTCCTATAGTTATTCCTGTAATCACTAAGACAAATGAAATCAGCAGATTGAAACAGGTGGTAGAAAATCTTGAGAAATCAAACAAATTGGCTCAGATAAATGCAAAAACACATGAGAAAAATGCCATGAGATTGAATGAAGAATTGAAGAAATTGCAAAAGGAATTAACATTGAAGGAAAAAATATCATATATCAAAAACTATCTTTGGAACAATGTCATTGAAGCCATCCATGATGTATGGCCTTCAATTCATGTAATCTTTGAACAAAGAGAGTTATTACTAAAAGCCCAAGCAGAAATTTAGAAAACTCAAAGTGAACTGGCTGACAAACCAGAGCAAGCTTTAAAGCTGATCACATTCCTTAAAAGGAAAAATAAAAAAGAGTTAGAAGAACTCAATATTAATGACATGACTGAAACTATCCTAGAAATTAGGAAATTTACAGCAGAGAAGAATCTGATGAGGCAACTGGAAGAAAAGTGTGAGAATATGAATACTGCCATAATCAAGTTTATGGTCAAGTTTACAAATTTGAGACAAAAAGCACTTCCTGACATTATGGTCATTAATGATAAACTGATGCCTCAGAATGACTATGATAAGAATATCAAAGAATTTGCAAAGGAACATGTAAATAAACCACTAGTACAAGGCATTCCAACAGGAAAAGTGTTACTCAAAAGTTTTGAAGACTTATTTTATTTACAACATGAGATAAGACACTTGTTTGTCATCAAGCCAACTTTTTCCAGATACACTGAAGTTGATGAAAAATTCAGGAAATTAAAGAAGATAAAAATTCATAAAGATGAATATTGGCAGTCACTCACAGATTTATTATCAAGGATAAAAGACAGACAGATGAAAGGAAGAAAAACTGTTTGCTGATTGACAATCAAAACATATTTTACAATAGTAAACAGTTTTTACTATGGTTAAAGAGTATCAAAGTTTAGAGAGTATCAGTGAATAAAGAGAATCAGAGAAAGAGTATTAGACAAGGCAGATCAGATTCCAAAAAACAAATTTAAATATCTAAAGCCAGCAAGGAGGACACGAAGGAGACCATCTGCATCTTATCCTCAAAGCAGTTTCTATTTCTTTTGGATAAATAGGACAACTTTATGATTTTTTAAGAATCTATCTCTATTATTGTTGTAAAGATATTTTATTTCCCTTAGATAATTCCTAGAAGCTTTCTATGATATTTTGTAAAGAACTATGTATAAATACTTCATCTTTAGAGGTATTTTGGGTGGAATAAAATTGCTGGAGATTGCTATAGTCATTTTTGTTGGACTTGAAAGCTTTTGTGTGTCAAATTTCGAGTAGCAGACTGGATCAAAATAATTGGCATCATACTTCAGGATTCCTGTGATGAGATATTTGGAGTGAAGTATTTTTTTACTTGTCATTGTTATCTTTCTTTGTTACATGCATCCATCTATGTTTGTTCTAAATTTGAATGAATAACTAGGAGTATTACTGCAGGATTTGTTAATAGCACCCTATTTTTAACTAGTTATCATTTCTATGTTTTCCTCTAATTTCCAATGTAGGGAACCCTTAATTTCTTTTTCTCTCGTTTGACTTCTTCCTACTACTTCCTTTTCCAGATCAAAGGATTCTTAATTTCCCTTTATCCTGATCATACCACCTCATAAAAACAACTTTCCAAGATCTTCAAGGGTTATCTATCTTGCCCTGAAAGCATTTTACCTTTTGCCTTGATCCCAGTTCTGTTTGCTTGATTTTGAATCCTTAGCCCAATGGACAAATATATTTCTCACTATCCATATTTTCAAGTGATTTTTCCCACCAAATCTACCCAAACCAAACCAAGGTTGCACATTCATAACTAGGCTAATATTTTACCAATCAAGCAAAGTTAAAACTTAAGGAGGGAGCCCTCTCTGAACCCTGGGAAGGCTAGATCCTAAAGTTTGAAGTTGGTTTGTGGTTACCTATAGTTTTTTTTGACTAAAAACAAAAAATCTCACAACTTTAGAATTACTAGAGTGATAACAAAGGGTTCTCCACTGCAATTCCTTGTCGATAGCGAAAGCCAAAAGAACCTCATTTCAATAGAGGTTGTGAAGCGGCTCGACCTACCTACCATAAATACCCGCAACCGTATACCATTGGGTGGATTCATCAAGGAAGAGATCTCCACGTTAGGTAACAATGCCACCTTATGTACAACATAAAACCCTTAACGGATGAGGTACTGTCTGATGTTGCTCCTCTTGACGTGTCTGATGTATTATTTGGCCAACCATACTTGTGGAAGTGACATTCTGTGTATGAGTCTAGAATTTTTCTGTTATTATTACTTTGGGAAATAAGTTGTACATGATACCAGAGGTAGTACCGCCTCCTGCCATCTCTTTGATTACTGCAAAGCAATGCAATAAGATTATTTCCCAAAATAGGAAATTTGTTTTCACTACAATTCACCCACAAGGAAAGAAGAAGAGTATGGCCACAACCTCCAAACAAGGCTCCCCTGCACAACATCAAAAAATGGAAAAATTTGTGGAGGAGTACAAGGACATTTTATCCTCACCCATAGAGGTTCCTCTACACTATCAGGCCAAGCACTCCATTTATTTGACCCTAGGCGCGCCGCTGCCTGATGTTTCCATACCTTATGCGACCACACAGGCAAAATCCATGCGTGTATTGTTTGACACCCGAAAACAGGTCCATGAAATCTTGGATAAATCCAATGCCAAGTACAAGAAATGCCAGGATCAACATTGAGTGCCACACAAGTTCCAGGTGGCCGACACATTTTGGTTACATTTGCAGAAGGAGCGCCTCTCTAGACCCCACCACAAGCTACGCCCACTTAAAAGTAGACCAACGCCTTCACCAGGGAAAGTGGTTCACCTCGGACCAGGTTCAAAAGAAATTTACCTATTTCATGGAGGATTTGGACGCAATGGGGACCATTTCTTTCTAATGGGGGAGGAATGATCCAGGTGGATTTTGGTGGCCACTCGCCTATTCCACATATTCAATTTCATCAGTTTTCTTATTTACTATTTTTAGTAGTTTTTTGGGTCCTGAACTTCTGGAGCTATTTTTAGGCCCTAAATGGCGTAGACCTCAGAGATATATTTCCAACAAGGTATCATACATGCCAAATGGAGATACTATGACCAAGTTATGACCCTGGGAAGTCAGCTGCCAAAATAACCCCAACAGTGCCCATAAACTCTTGATGTTACATCTCTTCGAGTTAGGGTTTTGGTTGTTTAGGTTTTTCTATTATTGTTAAATAATAAAAATGCCATTGAGCCTCATTGTAACATAGTTCAGAGGCATGTAGCCGCCACATCTCTTCTTAGAGATAAGCTACCATCACCCTAACTAGTTTATGTCCATTTTGTTTGTAAGCATATGTCAGTCATTCGATATTAATGAAATGAAGTTTTATTTTTGCTACATCTCTATGTTTATGTTTATTTCTGTATTTTATTTCATTCGTGCATAAATCCAGATTAAGGTTACAGCTCCATGGGGGTTTGAAACATATTCCAGTTTTAATGTTTTGCAGTAATCTTCAGTAAAATTCATGAAAGTGCCATGGTCTCCACATATCATATTAGAGAGTGAAAAATATGTCATTTGAAATTATTTTTTATTATCTCAAATGTGTTTTTTATGGAATTTTATTTCATTTCCCGGTTTGAGAGATATGAAGTTGAAGTTACATCTATCTGGAACACTGCACCACTGCACGCCCTATGAGTTTGTGGAATCATTTTCTCACCCCAAAAGTCATCAAATTTCAAGTGTCTTATATCACTGGAAATATCTATTCAATACCTCAAATGGGTCTTTGACGGAATTTGATTTCATCACCTATAGCAGAAGTTATCAGCAAAGTTGCAGCAAGAGGTCCATTTCAACCAAGATCCAGATCAATATGTGTGGGAGAATTGGTGTGTGAGAAGATAACGTACGATAACATAGCGTTAATATCTAAGCATGCATTCTAGATATATCTATTATCTATTAATCTTGTATAAATAGTAAATGAGCATATGCTATTTTATGGACTCTATAATGATAGATAAATGAGATGAAAAGTCAAACAAAATGCATAAAAGTTATATGTCCACACAGATTCTCCCTCCGAATAATTATTGCGCACATCTCCAACCTAGACATAACACTTCTAAACATTAATTTCGACATTATGTTAGACGGATATTTCCCTTTTATAAGAGAACGTTTTGTTGTTATTTCCAGGTGCATATTATTTGAATAGTTAAGTAAGGTATTTTCAATGATATGCAATTACATGGATAAACTATGTTGTATGATTTCGTTTCACATTTTATTTGAAACACAAATATGTGCGGGAGAAAGGTTATGTGGGGGAATGCATGTACAAAAAAAAGAACATAAATTTTCTTTTGCACACGAATGATTGCTATGCCACATGTTAGCTATCGAGAAAAGCTATCGGTGAACCTAGAGGTAGATCTAATCATGTGTTCCATAATCATGGATGCTTCTTATTCAATACTAAGGCCACGTTGGTTTGAGTGAGACATAATGGATAATTTCCTACGATTTCAACGACAAAAAATTATCAATTGAATTATTCATTAATTTATCAGGACAAATAATATTAGTAAGCAAAAAAAACTGTTGAATATTGACATATAGTTCGATAGTAATAATTGGATTGTTACCCAATTTTTTTTCCAAGCAACGGAGTCCACTCTTAAAATGATATTTACAATAAAATAATTGATCTTGTTTTATAGGTTATTTATTTCCAAGACCAAATATGCATGATAAATATACATGCTCTGCTAGTTGTATTCCTTTCAATCGCTCTTAAAATAATATTTACAATAAAAGAATTGATCTTGTTTTATAGGTTATTTATTTCCAAGACCAAATATGCATGATAAATATACATGCTCTGCTAGTTGTATTCCTTTCAATAGTTATCAAAACAATTACAACGAAAAACGTACAATTAATTTATAATTATTATAATCATTTCAAATTTCAATATTGACTTAAATTTAGATAGCAAAAATAGTAATAGTAACTAGATTACATTTAATCAAAACAAAGGCCATAATTAATGATATTTGGGAAAATTACAATTGATGCTTTATTAGATTCAATGTGATTATGTCTAAGTAGCCAGTGCAGTAGATAGAAATATACCCACATGGCTTCTAAGACAGTGTTCTTGAAGTGATCATCATGATTACATTGATTTGAAAAGCTCTATTCATATGTACACAACCTAAGTAAACAAAAATACCATATTTACTCTACTTTACACATAGTTACGTATTTCTTCGAAGAAATCTTGGAGTTGTTGCTACCCCATTCTCTAATTCATTACTTTTAAGGGCATGTATCTTTGAGTATTGAATAAAATATAATCACAATCAATTACATATTTTTACATTACATTATATAGGTCTCTCTACTTCTTCATCATCCTTGTTCACAACATCACGATACTGAGCTAATAAGACAAAGAGTACCATAAATGATCTTGCCTTAAAGAGTACATTTACAAGCTATGAGTTTCTTAGTGATGTAAATTGAACTTGTTGCATCATTCCTATATGTGTACTAAACTTTGGGCTTTGATCTCATAATAATTATGGGCTTACTCAGTAATATATAATGTGTGATGTTGTTTTCTACAACGCTAAAAAAAGAATACTTAAATTTCTTGTTCCATTTCACTTCTGGATTTTCAACCTAGACAACCTTTAGACAAGAGGAATTGTTACAATTTCTTCTTACTGTAAACAATGTAACAATGTGACAAATCTGTATCTTGAACAAACAAGAAACAAGAACCATTAACGAAATTCAATGGCATTTCATTCACTTAAGATCTAGATATATGATTATTTAGCCATTAATTTGATATGAATGATTATGATTTTGATAGTACTTTCCATTAAGATATGAGAATATACCTGTTAACCATAGGATTAGGCCTTAATTAAGTTTTTAGTATATTCTAGTTTGCATTGCGAGAATTGGATATGTGTGGAGGGGTAAGGTATTCATAGGTGTGGAAATGAGGGAACAAAGGTTTTCCCGCACATATCACTCTTCCACACATCCTTCCAATCTGCTAGGATGGATACTAGTTGTAGATCCATGTATACCTTCTTGATTTGTTTGCAACCAATAAATAATATTAAGCACTCGAATGATGTCTTGATTACGCATCGATTCTGTTGAAATTTGAAACAAGAAACAATGAAATTGGCAACTAGAAAGAACAAAAATTACACATGTTGGTGAGGGAATTCAGTGAGGAATTTTAGTTACAAAATAGTGAGGAATGTGGGTGTCTAATTTATTTTTCCCTTAAATAAATTGGAAAATAAATTGTAATTTCATCTCATAACAACTTGTATCAGTTAACTAAGTAATGATGACGGAGTTAGCTCAATAAATTTGAGTTGAGGGTCTAATATGAGGCATGTAGAGTGATCTTAATATTTTGGGGGTCCAGTGCAGTTGTAGCACTAGTGTGGTGTAAGTGTAATCACTTAACTCAAATTAATTGAGTTAAAATCAGTTTAACTAGTTTTAACTGAGTGATGAGCTAATGAGAGGTCCAGTGAATTAAATTAGATTTATTCACAAGTAGTGATCAATCAAATAACTAATGATTCACTATTAATAGCGGCATGCATGTAAGTTCTGATGAAGACCCAGTTGAGACAAAGGTTAAAGGGAAGATATATTTCAGTTGTATTATTAGCAAATTTCCCGGGTGCAATTATAAAGTCACAAGAAGGCCATGATGGATTGAACAGTCAAGGAAGGTTGAGTATCCTATTTAATAGGGATTAATTTCCCAGGGATTGCGTGAGAAAGGTTGGGCTAAGCATGGGCTGATAATTGGCTAAGTGTTGGTAAATTTTGCTTGAGAATTGCTCGTAAGATTTGAGCAGGATCAGGGTGAGACGATTGTTAGAGTGCAAGATTTTCTCTGTGTGAGAAAGAATTGTATTGTTTCATGATTCTTTGACTATGTACAATATATGATAGAGGGGTTTCGAGTAGGTTATTTCCCCAAGAACATCGTGTGTTGTGCGATTGATTTACTTCTTTCTCTTACTTGCATGTGATTGAGCGATCATGTTTTATATTCCACAAATATAGTAGAAGGATTCAATATCTTGTTTTAGTACATTACGTGATCGGATTGAATCCATTGGTATAGAGTTTCTATATAATTTATAAATATTCATCAAATATATTCCAAAAAGACGATTTTATGATATCGATTGATACAAACTTCTTGATTTGTTTACAAGCAATAATCATTACATAACACATTATAGTAAATGATATTAAGCATTCAAATGATGTCCTGATTGTATGTCGATTCACCAAATAAATGTAAAAAATAATTATGTTTACCAGAAAGGGAGATTTTGTTGATCATACATTTAAGCCTTAATTATTATTTAATATGTTATTAAGCATTTGATCGTTGTCTTGGTTACGTATAAATTTTCCGAATAAATGTTGAACAAACTTACATTTAATGGCAACATAGTTGATGCTAGTCGTAAAATTAAGTCTTATATATATATATATATATATATATATATATATATATATATATTTAATGCTAATCCATGCCACGAGAGGTTGATTGAATCTATCTAACACTTCACCAAAAGATTGCTACCAAATAGGGCAATGTGCAAAAGAAGTGCGCAGAGGGGGTCCACACATCATTTCAATATGCTACGACGAATACTAGTTGCAGAGCTCTGTGCATATTCTTGATTTGTTTACAAGCGATACATATTATTAAACATTTGAACGATGTGTTGTTTACACATCAATTTGCTAAATAAATGTCGATTATGCATCGATTTTATAATAATTACAAAATGCATCTTAATAAATTATATTAAGTACTTGAATGATGATCTGATTACATGCCGATTCACTGAATGGATGTTAATAGTACGAATAAGCATTAATTATTCTTTTAATAATTGGTGCAAATTACTTTGCACTGCAGTTAGTATCTGTTACTGTAGGTTCCTACACCTTCGAAAACATTTCTGTCTCGACACTGTTTTTCCATATATGGCCACCCTGCACACTTTTCCTTTCTCGCACGTTTTGGTCACATAAGTATCTTGCTGTGTTTGCTTGTTTTGGGCGATATGTCATTGCTTTGCACACTTCAAGACATCAATTTTCACAACATATGACATACATTTCTTGAGTCTTCTCAACATTTATTGAGCTAATCAAGTTGTAATCAGTTGATCATTTTAGTGCTCAGTAGCGGTTACTTTAAAGCATTGTGTAATGATGATTGGTTATAAAAAAATCAAGAAACCCACCCTTATACATTATTAGCCCACCCTTATTTCGCACCTGATATAAATGTAACCCAAAAGTTAGTAGTTTCTATTCTTTGCTCCGCACACCCGTTCTCCCACATAACACTTCTTCCTCACACACATTAATAGAATAAAATTTATCATTAGTAATGTCGATTTCGATTATTTGGTAAGCTACTGATTATATGGTAAGATATATCTCTGCACATGAGTAGTTAGAATAACATAGAGATAATTTGACCTCCAATAACATTCTACAAATATGGGTTTGAATATGATTGTAATATATCTGAGTGTGTAGGTCCGAATAAAATTGAAATGATACTAGTTGAACCACTATTCCCCCACTTCCGCAGCTTCATATACACATCATTTCAATATGCTATGAATACTAGCCGCAGAGCCTAGTGAATCTTATTGATTTGTTTACAAGGAGTAAATTGTATTAAGCGCTCGAATGATGTGTTGATTGCGTGTCGATTCACTGAATAAATGCCAAAAAGAATATTTTATAATATGGATGGATATGATCTTCTTGATATGTTTACAACCAATAATCATTACAAATGGTGCTAGAATAAATACTATTAAGTGTTGAATAGATGTTAATAGTATGGCTAAGCCCTAATTAATTTTTTAATACTAGGTATGGAGTCCTCTGCATTGCAATCAATATCCGTCATTGTAGGTTGTTATACTGGTTAATAAAAAAATCCAGTGAAAACACATAATGTATGACAACTTTTATTATTTCGATTATCGAATCATATATTTTAATCGTTTATTTTTGATTGAGTTAATTTCATTGTGTGGAGTGTGGAGGTGTGGATGAAGCTTTCATTGTGCTTCCTCCGCACTCCGCACAATGAAAGCTTCCTCCACACCTCTGCACTCCACACAATGAAATATTTTGGAGCACCTCCACACTCTGTGCAATAAAAGATTCCTCTACAACTCATAGTGAATTTGGGGCAGCTGCTGTAACAATTGAAAAGTGTGCATATATTAGGGTTTAACTTTCATTGTGCAGAGTGCGGAGGTGCGGAGGAAGATTTAATTATGTGAAGTGTATAGGTGCGACTTGTGGAAATAGAGCATTCTCAAATAATGAAAAAATGTAGACCCCACATAAAGAGTCAAAGCCTATTATTCTTTGTAACCATCACTCTTATTTCAACTCACTTCATACCACATATTAAACATGGGTCATAATAATTGTGCACTAATATTGAAGGATCTTACATAATTCGAAACTTTATGGAAATAAATGTCAAATTAATGTTTGAAAGTACAAAGGTTATAGCAGAGACATGGTTGGAGATGATAAATTTAAGGTTTAACACAAAAGGAGCTCCAGTTTTTGAAGGGAAGGATATTATTCAACACATCATATAATAAATGAAGAAGCTTCACAAATTTTTTCTATCATCTCACATGGGGACAACTCTACCTGTTCACATATGTGAGTTTCAACAATTGCATAGGTTAGATTTGCATGACTATGAGGTGTTACTGGAGCTTCCCTATTGGAATGGTTGCCCAAATTAAAGTCGTTTCCCTTAGTCCAGTGTTTTTTGCTAAAATACTTGCGAATAGAGACTTGAAGAGTGAAAATCACATTTCTAATGCTAAAGATGTTGCATCTCACATGTATACCCAATATAAAAAGAATGACAAGGCCATGTGAAGACATTTGTACAATAAGAAAAATGCCTCAACTCATAAAGTTGAAAATAAAATCATGTGATTCTCTAACTATACTATTTGCATAGTTTTTAATGCTCACCCAGCTTCTCGACTTTCAGTCTATTCATGGGGTGCAATCTTGGTGGGATAAAGTATCTTGGTGTTGTTCGAACTTGCCATCCTTTGAGAAGGTTGCTAATTTATTTAAACCACTAGATCATTTTTATGTTTATTTTTTCACTATTAAAATGATTTGACCTAGCTTCATGTTAAAGGTCTTTAATTTAATTTCTAAATGTTTAGATGTACAAATATTTAATCCTTGTTCATCCATTTTTATGAAGATTAGGATTGTTGTACATGTATAATATTATTGGATTGGTTGTAATTTTCAATTCATAAAAAAGTATAATTCTGTTCTCCTCATTATATATATTGAACACTATATATTGTTCAAATTTATGTATATATACAGGGATGGTATAGCCCATGGTTCTTACTCTCTATAAAATGGAGGATTTGAGTGCTCCAGCCCAAGAAATGAAGTCAAAGGACAAAACAACGAACTAGACTAAGGATGATAGGGAGGTAGGGCCTTTAACATTAATATGATTGTAAATCTCTAAATTTTGTCTTTTTATTATAAGTATAAGAAATCTTTAGGTTTTTTTTGCAGATTTTTTAGTATAATTCAATGTAAGACAATAGGAAAGATGGTCTATAGAGTCAGAATGGAACTACCCTGGTTATGTAACAATGATGCTCCTTAAAAATAGGAGAAATTATGTAAAGGTATTGGCCTTCATCCTTTTTTTGTTTGTTAATAATATAAATATATTAACCATTTCTTTTCATATATATATATATATATATATATATATAGATAACAAAATACACAAATATTTTAACTTTATTTTTGTCTAAATAGAAAATAAAAACATGCATAAGTCAATTCTCATTAATATATTAAACAAAATATTTAAATATGTTAAATGTTTTAAATAAAAGAATTATCAACTTAGCCCACGGGGGGTAGCTCAATTGGAAATCACCGTGTTATGAAGTATTATGCAAATTGTGAGATTCAAGGTTCAAATTCCCTCTTGGGGGTTTGTCCCTAGAAAAAACTCACCTTCGAAAAACTAGTTTGAAGGTTGTGTTTTGTTTACTTAACAAATTTCATAACACTTTTTATATGTATTGTAATGATCAGAAACTGAATTGGGGGAAAAATTTGCTAAAACATTAAAGTGCTCAGAATAGCTCGAAACCAGAATGATCGCGAAGTGCTCGTCTTCCTGAATCTGACGCACTTCGTTTCATCAAAAATTGACTCCGTATGAGAAAGTTAGAACCTGCTGTCTGCTTTACCAAACATGTGAATTAAAAAAAAATTCAAATAGGGTCAAAGGGGTCAATTTTTGGTCAAAATGGGTTTTTCTCTGGCCAATGGTGTGCTGACACTTGTCAGCTTGTGGTCGGCCCACATTTCTGGGCTACATGAAAAGTTTGGTTGGTTTTTGAATGAACCAATGGGGTCATGACACATGGCAATCCTAGAGGCCACCACGTGCCCCCCCCCAAGGTCGAAATGCATTATAAGATTCATTGGAAATTTTTTTAATGGAGGCGCCGAGGTTCGGCCTTGTGACCTCCCCACCGCCAGCGCCAAGACTTACCAACTCTCCTACGTGTTAGTTCTTAACTATAGCGGCAACCCGCTTATATTTAAGTTGTATGTTGTGTTATGACGGAGTAAAGAGGGCCAACCCCCAGTCCATGGGACCTCGCACCATGACCACCGATGGGGACATAACTTAATCACGAGTTTAAATTCTAAAACCACAGTTAATTAACCTTAAAACATGATTACGCGCCTAATCCATGACTTAAGTGCGGATTAATTTTAAACGTGCAGTTAGTGCTTTAAGCGCGCTTAATTAAAAGTTAACCCCACTTAGCACTAAACACGGATTATTTTGGTGGAGTTGCTCCATTTTAGGTGGAACTTCCATTTTTAACTACAGTTAGCTAGTTTAGCAGAGCATTTAGTGGGAAAAATTGAAAGAAGCATAACTTTTGCCTAGAGAGTCAGAATTCGACCCAGTCAACCAAAATAGGGGTATTGGGGGTGTCCCAGAGTCATTGGAGCAGGTTTGAAAGCCCACGAGGGGTAGATCAATTGGAAATCACCGTGATATGAAGTATTATGCAAATTATGAGATTCAAGGTTCAAATTCCCCCGTGGGGGTTTGTTCCTAAAAAAAAATATCACCTTCGAAAAACTATTTTGAAGGTTGTGTTTTGTTTATTTAATGAGTTTCATAACACTTTTTATATGTATTGTAATGATCAAAAACTGAATTGGGGGCAAAAATTTGCTAAAAAATTTAAGTGCTAAAAATAGCTTGAAACTAGAATGACCGTGAAGTGCTTGTTGCCCTGAATATGACGCACTTCGATTCATAAAAAACCGACTCCGGATGAGAAAGTTAGAGCCTG
This sequence comes from Pinus albicaulis, assembly GCA_034641835.2. Classification (NCBI taxonomy): domain Eukaryota; kingdom Viridiplantae; phylum Streptophyta; class Pinopsida; order Pinales; family Pinaceae; genus Pinus; species Pinus albicaulis. Next base: position 616,472,162 of record CM076570.1, on the reverse strand, counting down.
CTATACTCTTTTCCAAACACGCGAATTAAAAAGAAAAGTCAAACAGGGTCAAAGGGGTCACTTTTGGTCAAAATGGGTTTTTCTCTGGCCAGTAGTGTGCTGACACTTGTCAACTTGTGGTTGGCCCAAATTTCTAGGCCCCCCCAAGGTCGAAATGTATTCTAAGGTTCAATGGACAAAATTTTTGTGTAGGCGTAGGGGTTCGGCCTCACGACCTCCCCACCACCAACACCAAGACATACTAGCTCCCCTACGTGTTAGTTCTTAACTACAGTGGCATCCTGCTTATATTTAAGTTGTATGTTGTGTTATGGCGAGATTAAGAGGGGATAGCCCCTAGTCCACGAGGCCTCACACCATGACCACTGGCGGGGACATAAATTAAATGTGGGTTTAAATTCTAAAACCATAATTAATTAACCTTAAACCATGATTAAGCACCTAATCCATGACTTAAGTGCATATTAATTTTAAACGTGAAATTAGTGCTTTAAGCATGCTTAACTAGAAATTAATTAACAGTTAACCCAAATTAGCACTAATCACAGATTATTTTGGCGGAGTTGCTCCATTTTAGGCGGAACTGCCAGTTTTAACTGCAGTTAGCTAGTTTAGCAGATAAGTTAGTGGGAAAAATTGAAAGAGGCATAACTTTTTCCCAGAGAGTCAGATTTTGACTTAGTCAGAACCAAAATAGGGGTTTTGGGGGTGTCCTAGAGCCATTGGAGTAGGTTTGAGAGCCATTAGAGCTCAGGAAATTACTGTACTAAAACATTTTATCAAATAATCAAAGGGGACAAGCCATTGAAGCTGGTCCAAGGAGATGTAGCCCAAGAGGGGTGAAATCCTTCATCACTGCTGTGTAATGTGTGTTGTGTGTTGATTATTTCCTGCAATTTATTTTTTTGTTTATGTGTTTTTAAAGCTAATTTACTTCATTAATTTCTCATAAAGACACACAAATTTGACACATAAACCCTCTCATAAACTTTCTATTTGACACAATCCTTAAGAAAATTTATTTTATACTGATGAGGAAGATAGCACAACAAAAATAGTTTTTCCTATTCAGATCAAGTTGGTATCAGAGAACAATTTAGCTCATTGTAGTCCAAGTTTATCTTAGGGTTTGCAAAGGTTAGCTAGAAAATTAGCTATTGGTTTTGTATTTGTGCAAGGAGAATTTAATTATGAGAAAGTTTATGTGTGTAATATGAAGAGAGGAGAAGGTAAAAATTTAGGACTTATCTCTCAAATCACAACAGAGAAGATATATATATATATATATATATATTTTAATGCATTACAAGTGTGAAGATGGCAGCTTCATCCAACACTATTTCTAATCAATCTTCCTTAGCAAGACTCTTTGGTGAAGAGATGTTGTAGAACCTCTTCATCATGAGAGATATGGTGCAAGAGATGGTTGAAGATAGAAAGGAGAGAAGTAGGCTTCAGGAGCAGTTGATGGCCATGAAGGAGGAGAAGCAAGAGCTTTTTAAAATATGGATGAGATGGAGACTCATCTCCATATTGCAAATGAAATCCTAGCAAAGATGCATGAGATGGAGATTCAAATCTATCATGCCAAGGAAACCCTAGCCAAGTATGTGAATGAAAATGAGGAATGAAAATCAAGTTTATCTTCAATTTCCTCTCAAGATGAATGTTTTGGTGTTTTTGAAAGATACACTAGAGGAATAGCGTCCAAATTGTTAAAAAAATGAGCTATGAAAGTAAAGGGTTAGGAAAACATGCACAAGGAATTATAAACCCTATTGTTGTTGAGGGAGGGTCTAGGTACATGGGTCTAGGTTTTGGTGAACAATATGATGTGGAGCACTCAAAATCTATGGAGAATTTTGGAAATGTTTCAAGAAAGGCTTCCATTACATATTCATTACCTCAATATCGTGTTTGTGGAGAATACAATAGGTTTACACCCATTGTTGAAGAGATTGATTTTAGTAATGGAAGTAGTGATTATGGACAACAAGAATATGGAGAATGCTCCAAAGCCAAGGAGGCACATGAAGGTGTTCTAAGAAATACTTTCATTACATGTTCATTACCTTAAGCTTGTGAAGTTTTTGTTCAAGAGGAATGAATTTTTTTTACACCCACTTTGCAAGAAGATGCTCATAAGCAAGAAAATAATGGAAATGGAAAACAAGAGAATGTTGAAAGCTCGAAAGCCATTGAAGCCATTTTTGGTATTCCGAAGAGAGCCACTAACTCATAAAATTCACCTCCTAAATAAGGCGACAAAGGTGAATGTGCAAGGTATAAATCTGCCTTTAATCAAGTTGCTTTTAATTATGATAAACATGGAAAATTCTCACATAAGATTTGGAGAAAATTTACATGTTCCTTTTGTGGTTTGAATAACCATACTGTTTCGAGGTGTTGGAAGAAGATAGCCATACAAAATAAACTTTAAAAACAAAGGAGAAAGAAAGCCAAAGGTCCAATGGACAATGCAAACCATGTTGAAAAGAAGATGCAATTATTTTTCACTCATTGCCATAAGCAGGGTCATCTTGTAGACAAGTGTTGGACTTTGTATCCAACAAGTCATCCATGAAATTTGAAGAAGGTGGAGAGAGATTTTGACAAGAATGGAAAATAGGATTCCATAATTGACGTGGGTCAGGATGATACACACGATGAAGTGCAACTGAAAGAAGCACCATTGAAGTGGTTTGGAAATAGATGGTTAGAGTTCTTAACCAATTGAGGCCTTGCATTTATTTTGATAATTGGTGAAAATATTTCCTTATTGATGCATTTCCTTGTTATATGAATTCTTTTCTTTTCTCTTGAAAGTATGCTACGTATTGCACGAAGCAAGATGTTGGAAAAGTAGAGTTATGTTGACTCACTTAGATGCAGGAAAGATGGAAATTAGTATTTGAAATTTGCATGTGAATGAATGTATTTTTCTCTAGAATGCATGTTGCATGTTTACACCAGGAAGGTGTTTGAAAGTGGATTATGTTGACTCACTTTGTTGCTGCAAATTTGGTCATTTAAGCTCTTTAAGTACTTGTACATACCAATGGGATTCTTATACTTGTGATTGTACTTACGAGAGATTTGAGAATTGTATACATGCATGAGAGTTTGTGTGTGAAGAATAGAGTTTTTGATAGTTTCATTGTGCTTGAACATACATGAGTGATTTACTTGTGTTGGTTGATTGCTTTGTTAACATGTATGTTGTCAACTTGAGAGTGTTGATCATTTTCACATGCATAAGTGATCGACTTGTGTTAGTCGATTGATTGTTACATGTATGTCTTATCGACTTGGAAGAGTTGATTTATTCTCCAAGGATGAAAGGGAGATTTTGACGAATTGTTTCATGAGATGTGAAATTCTTGTTGTTTTGGGAAAATAATCATCAAGTGTTGTACATGCTTTTGTTTGACTTAAGAGCCAATGGTTTGAAGACACATGTTTTTTCGACTTGTGGATAGTTGATGGGTTTGTACACCAATATGTAAGAATGCATGAAGATGTTCACATGATGTGACATTTTTTGCTTTGAAGGAGCAAAAGAAAGAGGTCGTCAAGTCGTGTTTCTTGCATGATGTGTTTCTCAAGTTAGTGGTTTTGCTTGTGACAAGATGTCTCAGGATTTTGGAAGGTCCACTCTTGAGTGAGAGGCTCATTATTAGCCTTCATTATAAAATCATGGCATGAGTAGCATGTCAATACTAGAGGATTATGGAATCAAGAAGCAGAAAGAGGGACAAGATGAAAAAATATTGCAACAAAAACAATAACCCTTTTGTAGACCATATGATGCATGACACCAAGAAGCGAAAGAGATGGCAAAGAAATTCTTCCAGATGTGGAATTTGGTTTTGTAGAGGTAAGAGAATGGTCATTTCATTTCTAGTGATTACTCATATTTGAATTCATTGTTGTAGTTCACTCAGATGGGCTTAAATTGGAAAATATTTTCCAAGGAGAAGCTTGCATCAAATGAATGTTTATGCAAAGGAGGAACAAGATTATTAGTGGGAATGCCATCATTCAAGCTTTCCAAGCACAAAGAGATCTCTTTGTTACAATGAGATGTTTTTCATTAGTCAGCAAGCAACCATCAAGGGTTAGCACCAAAGGGAGGACATTGGTTGAAGTACCAAGTCATTTGCAAGAGTAGGCATGTCAAGGAACCAAAGTGGTTGTCATGAAGATTTTCCAAGTAGAATAAAGTCGATATAACTTGGAAAGGTGAAGAGGAGATAACCAAATTTTGTGGGTCAAAAATCCTTTTAGTAGGAAAGAGTGATAAAAAACTGAATTGGGGGAAAAAAATTGCTAAAAAATGAAAGTGCTCACAATCGCTTGAAACCAGAACAAACACTAAGTGCTCGTCGCCTTGAATCCAACACACTTCATTTAATAAAAAACCGACTCTGTATGAGAAAGTTAGAGCCTGCCGTCTGCTTTTCCAAACAGGTGAATTTAAAAAAAAAGTCATACAGGGTCAAAGGGGTCAATTTTTGGTCAAAATGGGTTTTTATCCAGCCAGTGGTGTGCTGACACTTGCCAGCTTGTGGTAAACCCAAATTTCTAGGCTACATGGCAAAGTTTTGTTGGTTTTTGAATGAACCAATGGGGGCATGACATGTGGCAAGCCTGGAGGCTGCTGCATGCCCCCCCCAAGGTCGAAATGTATTATAAGATTCATTGGACAAAATTTTTATGGAGGCACTAGGGTTCAACCCCACAACCTCTCCACCGCCAGCACCAAGACTTACCAGCTCCCCTACGCGTTAGTTATTAGCTATAGTGGTAACCCACTTATATTTAAGTTTTATGTTGTGTTATGGTAGGGTAAAGAGGGGCTAGCCCCCAGTCCATGGGACCTCACACCATGATCGCCAGCGAGGCTAGAACTTAAACACGGGTTTAAACTCTAAAACAACAGTTAATTAACCTTAAACCACAATTAAGTGCCTAATGCATGACTTAAGTGCAGATTATTTTTAAATGTGCAGTTAGCACTTTAAGCAGGCTTAACTAGCACTTAATTAACAATTAACCCCACTTAGCACTAATCACGGATTAGTTTGGCAGATTTTCTACATTTTAGGTGGAACTTCCAGTTTTAACTGTAGTTAAATAGTTTAGAGGAGTAGTTAATGGGAAAAATTGAAAGAGACATAATTTTTTTTGAGAGAGTCAGAATTAGACTCAGTCATGTTAGCGCTTCGTAATTCTGAGTCTGAAGACATAATCTCGAAGGAAACATCAAAACTGCTTCGAGCCTAGGATCTAACCCTCCTAGACCCAGAGAGGGATCTCTCTATTAGATATAGCTTTGTTTGATTGGGCATTTTAGGGTATTTAATAGGTGCGGGGTTTGTTTTTGAAATTGTTTGAATTGATCGAGACATTAAGGGAAATGGACCATTGGGAAATGGAGTCGAAGAAACCTAATTCGATCAGAACAGGTTCTACTTGAAAGTATACAGGGCAGGATAGGTATCCTTATTGGTTTTTTGAGATTGTTTAATGAGGTGACACAAAAGTGAGGAAAAAGGATTGTAGCAAAGCAATTAAGAATTTTGAAACTAACCCTATAGTAGAAAACATAGAAATTATCCAAAGCTAGAAACAAAGTGTTCTTTAAACAAATTCTGCTCTAAATTTTCTATTTGATAATTTGGAATTTTATGGACAATGAATGAATTGCAATAAAAACACATGTATAACAGTAGATAAACTTCACTAACAGGGATGACACGAGAATCCTGTAATGTTGCAATTGTATTACTAAAATGATTGAAAGAGGCCCTATGAAGTGCTTTACAACATTTGTCCCATCCTACCTACATATCCCTCATTGATCAACCCCTTTACATAAAAAATTAATCCCATATATATAATATTACAAAACCCCTTTTATTCTTCAAACATAGGAATCAGAAAAATCATAAAGAAAACAACCCTATCCTGATAATATGGAAAATTAATTTGCAACTAGAACTCTAAATTATCTCGAGAACCATGAGAAGTAGTTGTTGAGCACACAAATTTATTGAATTATGGGCAAGTAGATTAATATCCCTGTATCTTCTCCTTTAAGTGTGGAGCCATGTTCCACAAAATCTGTCTTTTCACAGCCTCCATCACTACAAGAAAAAGACCCTCTAGCAGAGGTTATAAAGGAGGTTTTTAGTGTTATAAAATTGGCCAAAATTGTCAAAAACACATTTTCTACAACATTCGTTTATGGTTACAGAGGTTTTCGAGGAGCTTTTAACGGAATTACAACACAAATAAAAAAACTGGGCGACTGAAGGTTATTACGGATGTTTTTTCATCGGTGTGCTACTAAGGTGTCAACACACCAGTACATGTCATGTAGAAGGTGGCCCGGGGCAGTAGAAGGTGCATGCACTAGGCGTTCAAGGTATAAAACCGCACCGGGGCGCAATGGTTGTGATACAATGCACGAGGCCGTTCTAATTGGTCTTGGGATTTGTGCGGTGCCTATAAGTCGTCTCAACGCACCGGTACGTCGAGTTATAGAAACACACCAGTGCGCAATATCATACAAATGCACCGTTTATTCTAATTCATATTAGTATTTGTGCGGTGCCCATAGGTCATAGAAATGCCCCGGTGCATAGACTCACATAAACGCATCGGTGCATAATATCGCACAAACACACCAGTATTTATAATTGGTATTGGTATTTGTGCGGTGCCTATAGGTCGTTGAAATGCACCGGTGCGCTATATCATACAAACACACTGGTGGACAATAATTGACACGCACCGATGTTCATTTTGTATTTTTTAGAAACATTGACCTGTGATAGTGCAATTATTGTGATTTTTTAAAATTCATTATTCATAAAAAATCGACACATCTTATAACATTATTCATATTAATTAAATTTTTATTAGTGCATTTGAATGTGATGTTTCGATTAATTAGTTATATCATATCATAATTATTGTGATTTTTTAAAATTCATTATTCATCAAAATATGGCACATATCTTATAATAGTATTCATATGAATTAAATTTTTATTAGTGCATTTGACTGTGATGTTTGGATTAATTTTTTTTATCATATCATCAAATTTCACATCTCTTCATTATAATATTTAATCATCCATAATTTTTAATTGTGTTAGTGGTGTTACATTTCACAATGACAATGGAGAACACAATAGAATAAATTAAAAGATATATATATATATATATATATATATATATATATATATATATATATATATATATACAACCTCTGCCTTTCAATTGGGACACTATGTCCCTTACATTAAACAAAATGTCTGATTTCACAGAAAAATATTTCAAAAAATACAACGCCTTGCTTTGATATCCAAACATAGTGATCATCATTCTTCAGTTGAACTATTACCCACAGAGCTACTTCCATGACTTGGGTTATTTTCTGTGAATGTTTTGTTCAACATGTTGATTGTTTTCTTCTTCTTCACCTTCCATCTAAAACATAAAAAATAAACTTTAATGAGGTATATACATTGGTGAGAATAATGAAAATTGCAATATTAAATAATATACATCAATGTAAACTAAAATAAAATGACATACAACATAGCAACAATTGACTCATGAACTATACACATTCTTTCAAAAACCATGGTAGTATGCCATCTTTCAAGATTTCATCTCTTGGCACAATTCCATACTTCATTTCCCAAAGTTTTAGCACAATTCCATACTTCATTTCCTGCAAGTTTTATACCCCATAACAAATCATATATTCAATATAAAAGCTTTTTTTGTTCTATTAATTATAGACGGAGCTAAGTAAAACAAGATCGATAAATGCTTACAAATTCCACAATTAATTTCTGATATGCCAACATATACTCATAACCCATATTTAACCCAATGTCAATCAATTTGTCCGATGGTTCTTCTTTATATGTTAGCACCTGTTTGAAGACATTCAATGGTGATTTTTGTAAAACAAATTAAAAAATACAAAAAATGAAATCTAGTTAAGTTGTTATAAGGAAGTAACGATTACTCACAAACTTAGATATCAACCCTTTTCTTCCTTGTCGTCCTGTTTTATGTGTTGAATGGGTTCCATTTTATTTTCTTTTCTGCCAGAAAATACTTGAAAATTAATATTTAATGCTAAATTGTTTATTTATAGTACTTAATGATCTAAAAATTCAATGATTACATATTACATTTGAAGCATGTTGTTGTTGATATGGCTCCTCTTGCGATGCAATTTTGTCCATTTCTTTGACCATCTCCTTGTACACCTTTTTGGACATTCCTACTGGCATATTTCTGATATCAGCTCGTTCATCTTTTGATATTTTCATAATCTTCCTGAAAATGTAACATGACAATAAACTATTTAATTTTTATATTGATATATGAAAAGTAAATATAAAAAAAGTGATATTTATAAATAATTCTAGACAAACATTTAAAGGAATATTAATTTTGCATTACTTTTTTTTTCTTTTTTTCTTTTTTTCTATTAAAAGTTCGACATGTCTCATTGACCAATTCTCTGGAAACTCTTCCTGTAGTTTAGATAAAATTTGGTTCTTGGAATCATTGGATTGGTTTTTGTATTGTAAGTGGAAAGAACGTCTATACATTCATTCCACTAGATCTCTCAAACTTTTGTACAAGTTTTTCCCCCTTTTGTTAACCTCCAACACCACTCCAGATGAGATAAGGAGCAATTCATTTTCATTTGCATGTTCTATTTTTTTTTCTTTTAAGAAAAATTTCTTTTCGGGAAAGTTGTTGTCCCATGTAGAAATATTACCCCCCCTATGATCCAAAGATACATTACAATAGATACCAAGTTCATCCCTGAACTTAGTAAACTTTATTCTTCCAAGAGGTTTTGTGAAAATGTCGGAGGTCTGATCTTCTGAAGGGAAAAACATTAGCTTGATGACGTCCTTTGCAATGAGACATCTGATATGATGATACTTGGTGTCCACATGCTTTGTCTTTGAATGGAAAACTGGATTCTTGGAAAGCTTTATTGTTGATTGATTGTTGATTAATAATTAAGTAGCTTCTACTGGAGGAATCCCCAAGTCCTGTAAAACTCGACGTAACCAAAGAATCTCACATGTTGCTTCCCATGCTGAAATGTACTCTACTTCTGCTGAAGAAGTGGCCACTGTACTTTGCTTCTTGCAACTCCAGGAAACTGCAGCTGACCCCATGTTCATTAAGTAACCCGAGGTTGATGCCCTGTCATCAATACTACCAGCAAAGTTGGAATCTGAAAATCCACCACGAGGGCGTCACTCACAAACCAATATTATATCACGTGCGTTCATGTTGGGGTAAAAAAAATAAAAAAATAAAAAAAACATTATATTGCCTTTATAACTAGAGGGGAGGGGGTTTTTTTATTTATTATATAAAATATTTATATTTTGAGGTATTTTTTTTTAATTTTTATGGCCAAGCGGAGTTAGGAAAGTCGTGGGAAGGCGAGAAGGCAAAGACCGCGAGGGGGAAAATGCGATTTTTGGTTCGACTGGTGCATTTGGAGTAGAGAAAGGTGGGAAGGCATTGAGGGGTTTTGGTTCGACTGGTGCATTTGGAGCAGAGCAAGGTGGGAAGGCATTGAGGGGTTTTGGTTCGACTGGTGCATTTGGAGCAGAGCAAGGTGGGAAGGCATTGAGGGGTTTTGGTTCGACTGGTGTAGGGTTCGGAGCAGAGCAAGGTGGGAAGACAGAGCGCGGAGGAGCACGGGAGAATAGGAAAATCTGATTTTGAGCTTTGGTTTGAGTTTTGGTTCGATTGGCTTGGACTGGAGGAGCAGGGTTAGGGAAGTAAACACGATTCTGAGTTTTCAGCTGCGATTGCTTCAATTGGTATGTGAGAGTGTGAAGGAAATATCGCGTAGAGGAGAGGGTTGGTCTGTGATCCTTCAGCTAAGGTTGTGTGGCGTCCCTGCAAGTACAGAGTATGCGTCTCCATTACACTTATTTCGGTCTCTCTCTGTAATTTTAACCTTACACGTTGTACTCTGCATTATGATGCCAAATATTTTTTTGCAAACTTTGTCGAGCAACCTTAATTTTTGAGTTCTTTTTACTAGGTTGAATCTAGGTTTTCTAAGCTTCATTTGCATAATTTTGTACTGGCTTGGAACTTTTATGTGAGAATCCATAACATTTGAAGTAATGTTGTGCTATATATTAGGTTTATTTGGTTCCTCTGCGAGAAATACTTCACTGCAATTTTTTCGTGAGGAGGTGGCTAAACTCCGTGAAGAGATTCAATCTAAGTCTCCTATTTCCACAAGCGGAAAAATCCTAGATATAAAGCATATGACGGCTGTTATAAATCGTTTAAGCAAATGTATAAATATCCGTAGAAAAAATGAGAAAAATCCCCCGAAGTGATAGGGTTGGCTTGGTAGGTTTCAAGTGGCTGTAAGGGCTCCGTAAATGGCCCCTGGAGTGAAAACCTCCAAAATGAGGTATGTGGTCCCTAAGTTGGGACCTGTGTAGTAGACACCCGCGGAGAAGAGGGGTGGAGGGTAGGTGGGTGCTCTACAGAGCAAGGGCGAGCTGGAAGGCTCCTACGAGTCATGTCATGAAAAGCTCCCTGGAGGTTAGTGAGTAGGCCTTAGGAGCATTCGGTCACATTGAGAAGGTATAAATTAGAAAGACTGCTAGCATAGTGAGAAAAGTTGAAATGCATCCGGTCACATAGAGAAGGTGTAGTCGGAAGTTTAGAGCCATTCCTGCAACCACGCTGTAGGAAGTTTAAATCCATTCCTGACCAGGGCGATTTGCGGAAGAAAATAGTCATTGTTTTTTGTAAATCCAGTTCACCAGCTGTTTTGCAGTGTTTGGGCATAGCAGGACTCGAACCTGCGACCAAAGGCTCTACCAATTGTCAGCTATACACCCATTTTTATGCTTTTATAATGATTATTATATTTACCCACTATTTACGCTATATTTCTAGATGTGTGCTTAGGCTTCATGAATGAGAATTTTGATTCAAAGTGGTGAATTAAGGTTTGAACGTATATGTGTTCCACTGGAGATTCTTCCATTTATTTTGTAATTTTTGAATGCTCACAGAAACCAGTAAGAAAACAAATTTTGAATCACTGTAGTACTAGTTTTTTTAAATCACTCTAATATCAGTAACTTGCCAAAATTTAGTCACAAACATTATAAAGTAAGATGGTAAGCATTACTAAAACATTATAGCTATTGGTATGGGTATTGAAGATTTGAGTCCCCTTACACAAATCTACAGCACAAAGTTTGTTTGAGAGAGTCATGCAGCTTTTCAATCAAACCAGTTCAACTAAAGCAAAGATAGTCATCGGTCTACAGAACAGAGTGATATTTCTAAACAACAAAATGCATATGAAGATTGTGATATCTAGGGAGTCACTGAGTGTTCACGTGCATACCACAAAGTTGTATTTCAGAATTTCGGGCTTAATGATATAAAGTTCTACTCCTTTCATACACAATGGTACCATAGACCTTATGCTCAGGTATAAAGAGTATTTGACACTTCTTTTAGGGCATACAAATGCACAGAACCATACCATAGATGATTTTGTCTCTTTCAAGGGATTCTAGATAGGCATTTGACACCTTCTAATGCCCAAAACAATTTGTAACAGAAACAGGATATGCATACAAGAGATTTGGAGATATTTGTAGACTTTTTGAACTTTGCTCCTATACCATAGAATGCAGCTTGCTTTGATGGGATTGATTAGCCTTTTGCTCCATAGAAACAGACTTATTTATGACCTTGATCTCCAGTGGATAGGTCTGCAGCTTATAATCAGATATTAGAGCTGATGGAGAAGAAAAAATACTTGCCAGAGAGTGCGGTCTTCAGAGGGTTCTTCCCTTATTCGTTCAGTCTCTTGAAACATAGCTAAAATTCTCTTTCAGTACCTTTTCTGTCCTTGATAGGATCTGCAGCCTAATCTTTGTAATTAGGGCTTTGTAAAACTGCCCAGAATTTCTACTTCTTGCTTCCACAATTTCGGTTTAGGAAACTCGATCTTTCTTGAGGTATATTAATGCCAAAATGATTTTCTTTCTGCCCATTTTCCAAAGCCTTACCTCTGATATCATGTTGAGAAATCTAATGCAAAACATATATAGAATTTATTACTTGATTTCTTGGCAATTCTTGACACTTTCTTGTGAGTTAACTTGGAGCATTAGTATTGTTATTTAGTTTTGTTTTATCATCAAGACAAATTCCAATAGAATATCACAATGCAAACACAAGAACACCAGATGTAGGCTGCAAGCCAGGGCCAAATCTCTCCTCGAGAGGAAAACCCACAAAATATCTTCTTATAGAATCTGTCCAATGAAGACTTCCAAGACCTTGACCTTGACCCAACACCAGAGCTTCCAAATGATGAGCCAGCGAGAAAATCACGCCATATCTCTTCACAATGATGACTAAGGAAACCCTGGTTCTTCCAAGGAACTCAAACATGAGAGCATGCAGATACTGAGTTCAACTTCCTTTTCTTCTTTGAGATCTTCCACAGAGATTTGCTCCTCTTCCTCCACATTATCGCTGGATTAGACTTCACTTTACTTTAGATTCAGAGCTAACTTGAGTTCTATATGTGTCCCAAGAGAAGTGAGGTTCTTCCTATATATATGCTTCCATGAGAGAAAATTAGTTCTCTCTAGGCCGACTTGAAGAGAGATGACTGAATCATCATTTGGATAATACTAGATATTACATTAATAATATTTCTTTCCTTGTTACATGGGTCTTCCAAGGATTAGACCATCATGACCTTGACAACAAGACCCATAGAGCAGTCAATGGGTGCTTTGACCTAGGACCAAAACATCATGGGCATGAAACCCATAATAATTTTCCTTTTTACAAATAAATTTTCTTTTCTTTTCTTTTGTCAAGTACATCAATAATTACATCAAGTCATGACTCAACTAAAATTATGAAGACTAAAACTAGTTACATTTCAACAAACACTAGATTGGACATATGTTTCGTGGACAGTACTCTGAGCCACTATAAGATTTAGCCATCACATGCACACTGGATTGTTGCAAAGCATGTGTTGAGATAACTACATGGGACCATCAATTTTGGACTGAGATATATTGTCAAAGATGTAAGACTACATGGGCACTCTAATGTTGATTGGGTTTGTAACTCTATTGAAAGCACAGGGGCGTCACTGACAAACCAATACTGTGGGAGTGATCTATCAAACAAATGATACATTCATCCATGTAAACCAACTACATTCCTAATACATGAAAAGTAGGTAGGCCAATTTAGGAATGTGTGCATAAAGAGTGGCATGTTATCCAAAAATAAGTTAGAACCATATGCCTTCTGCCATAACGATGAATTCATATCCAAGAAGTGTGCCATGGCACATGTGAACACACCAGCAATAGTTAAGACACTCATCATGCTAAAAAAAACCTTTAGCAAACATGTAACTCCTCCAAATCTACATACATTGGATGATGTGACATGTCTCCAAATATGTGAAAATGAATGGATCCATGTGAGAGAAACATCCAAAGGTGGAATTTACACTAGGATACCTTAAAAAATAATGCTTAGTGTTTAAGGTAAACATCCTAGCAATCCTCCAAATATGAAATGAAGATCCTAAAAGGTGGTGGTCCATTAACACATATGCATGAAAGCAATAGTGTATTAGCTCCAAAACAGACTTCTTCCAAACATGATTTGCTTGGACAAGGCCTCGTGTTATGTGAGGGGTAACACTCTCCATAAACTCTCAAACACTATGGATTGACTAAATAAATGTATATATTTTAATCCCTGACTTCTTTCATGATTGGTCTTAGCTATGTTCTTCCATTCCACTAAGGGGATACCCTAATTTTTCTTTGCATGTCCACAAATCCATGAGTATTGTTTCTTGATATTTTACAAAACTCCTTCTAGGATAAGCCAAGGAATGCTAGAGTACTACAATTACTACCAATATAGACTTCCAAATGTCAATTTTCCTCTAACTAACAACCATATATTACATTAATGCTTTGTTTAATCTTTAATATTTTCTAATAACTAGAACCAATCCCTCTTCCCATATCCGTTTGGATTTAGAAAGATTCCAAGGCATTTGAATGCTTCCTTGAATTCAATATGAGGGAAAAAATTGTAACTAACTTTCTAGTTTAGTTTCCAAGCATATTGCAATTTCATGAACTTTAACCTCCACAATCATAACAACACTTTATATCTCTAGAATTTCGTGTAGTTTTTGTTGCTTCTCTTAGAGATCCATTACTTAACAAGAGTACATTATCTATGAATAAAAGATGAAATAAGGATGATACCCTTGTAATCTTGGTTTGTAAGTTGGGGTTCTAACTTTTTGTTAGAGTTTTATTGAGAAGTGTTGTAGCTCAAATGTTCCGGGTTGGTTGGGATATAGAGAACCCACTGACAGGGCAAAGTGTCTACACAAACTGAAAAATCCCCTGGGAAGAAAATGCCAGAATTGAAGGCAAGTCCCATGCAGTGCAGCTGTCCTGGACTGTAAAATAACCTTGACCTCAACTTTTGGAGTTGGTTCTATTTTGTATAATTTGTCTGTTGATTTAATTGTGTCTGAGGTCACTTTCAACCCATTGATATTTCACTGTGGGATTTTATTTTTGTGTCCACTGGAAGGTTGAAGCAACTGATCTTGATGGGGTATTGAACTATGGTTCAGAAGTTTTCTGAATCATAGATTACTTTGTTGAGTTAGATGGCTTGTCAAAAATGAGTATGATCTTTAAATTAAAATTATATCAGTGTTCTGCAATGTATTGATCTGTTGCTCTATTGGGTAGACTTACATTAACATCGTTGTTAAAAGGAGATCTTGTTTGAGGAATTTTCTGAATTGTAGTATACTTTGTTGAGTTAGAGGTTTTTTTTTACATATAATTTTTAAATAAACAACTACTGTTAATATATCTATCTATATATATAATTTGTTATCTTATAATGTATGTGTAGGTTGTAGGTTGGCCTTTTCATCACGCTATCAAAAATTTACATCTGATATGTCGTTGTGTTACTGGGCTGCCTGATTGATTTGCTTGATGGGAAACCAGACTAGTTGAAAAAATTTATAGTCTTTAGATTGCTGAGATTTTGCGTTACAAGAGCATATGACATGACAAAGACTGATGAGGATAGGCACGCAGGCCTTTTCTTACCGATTTCCCTTTCATGATATGAATTGACACAAAAATTGAGTGCTTAAGACCCAAGACTATAGAGTTGACAATAAAAGCCATGCTTTTATGGTTCAACGCCCTTGGCTGGTGTTCCCATACTGCTCTATCCCCAAGCGCGTTAGAGGGCTTCTTAAAATTGAGTATGATATTTAAATTAAAATTATAGCAATGTTCTGCAATTTATTTTTTTGTTACTCTATTGGGTAAACCTACATTAACATAGTGGTCAAAAGGGGTATTTCTAAGATACGGAAAGGAAGATAACTCTCGGCAGCAATGCTTTTTATATCCACTCTTTTTTCAGGAAGATCTTTACACAATTTCTCATGATCATTATTTGGATGGATCAAGTTCTTCCGAACCGATGGAACATTTAAGTTCCAATGATCAATTCAGTTTCCTAACTGTAAAACGTTTTATTGGTCAAATACTTCAACAAAATCATTCAATTGTTTTATTCGTGAATTGCGCTCTGGTCAAAAGGGGTATTTCTAAGTAGGCATTGCATCAACAAATTTGAGAATCACATGGCTATGTTCAAAATCTATTTATAATTTGAATGCCTCATTACATTGTTTCTCAAACATAGGAATCCTCTGCAGGTCTGCAATCTATATGTATCAGGTTCCATATTCTAGATGATCTGAAGGAATGAGAAATGATTAGTGCATTGATTGACTGGATTTTTACGTGCATAAGCTGTATGCTGCTATTATTTGATTTAATTAGTAGTCTCTTTCAAACTGGGCCTTGTTTTAAACGTGGTGTTCATTCACTGGTGATAGTTGCTGAAATATTAAGCAGTGGCTTTGGAAATCGCTGTTATCTCTGCCTTATCTAAATGATATGAGTTTCAAAGGGGCGAATATGTTTGCAAGCAGGTCCCAAGTCCATGTTTACGTCCTAAAACCTGGTGTGCACCAGATGGAAACACTTACAAAAATAAAATAAACTAGGCTATTAAATTCTGTCATTTTGGCAAGAGCTGGATTTTGAAATCTCAAGGTGGCCTTATTCTGTTGTAGTGTAAAACACCTAGGACTGGTTTCAAAACATTATGATATTTTCTTGTTCCTTCTTGTTTTTGCATATCCTCCAATGGTAGTAGGTCCAATACAGTGATTTCTACAGGATGGGCTAAGTGTTTTCTTAGCACTCAGCTTTTGGGTATAAGTTATTGTGGTGTTAAAGACTTCCCAAGCTTCAATGGGAATATGAGTGCTCAAACAGTAAGGCATACTGCTTTGCGTTTTCCTTGAGCATCTTCAATTCAAAATAAATATGGGGCCTACCAGTGTCACAAAAAATTCAATATGTATTTGTGACAACTATATATTGCTTGCTAATAAGTTAAAAAAAAATACTTCTATCACACAAGCGTGCACTAAGAATGTTCTGTTGGTTTGGTCTGTTAGATTGCAATTATACCAGAATATGACTCGAACCGTTTCTTCAACTCCATTTAGTCCCAGCCTTTAGATAGTGGTACCACAACTGTATAGATGAAATAATCCACTGGATTCTATCTTCTAAAAATTGAAATAATTACTTATCTATACATTAATGATTAGGTATGTGCATATAACATGTCCATTTGATACGTTTTCCTCTTCAATGTGAGATTTTGCACGCCATAAGTTCACATAAGTTCACAAGATTTAACATTAAATTTTTGATTATTTGCTTAGAGGACATAACATACTAAAGGATAAACATGTAATAGACCTTCTTATATCCAATAATTTGGATCATGTTGGATTAGGTAATGAATCTTTTTATATGCAATCATTTGCATTGTGCTATGTTAGGTATTTTCATTGTGCTATGTTAGGTATTGATTCAGACGATCAAAATTACTATTATAAATGTGATATAGATAAGAGAGATAATACATTTTATTAATGTCCAAGAATAAACCACAAAAGTATGTCGGAAGGACTAAAGATAGTATATCCATTGTCAATACAAAGTGGTTGTGCCAAGTCAATATGTTACGCAAGAGTAAGGATTATTGAGGAATGTAAAAGCTGATTCAACTTAACAATTTACATCAGGTCACTGCATGCATAAATGAGCACTTAATCTGTGTATCTTGCCTTTCTATTTCTTTTATTCTCAATCAGTAAAATACGAAGAATTTCTTTATATATCAAAGAAAAATCAGAATTGGGAAACTAAGAGCCAAGACCTAGATGAGCAGAGTCTCGAAGAATTCAAAACTGTAGAATCCATTTCATACCAACAAACAGTAAAAGCTATGATGGTTTGGTTTTGACACGGTTTTGACCTCTTTAGGACACAAAAAATGATGTAAATAAGGCCAAAATTGAGGCAGATTTTGGGGCCTAAGCTTGCTTATAAGTTTTTCAATGTTTGACTCAATAAATCAACTCTCAAATATGTTTTAGTACTCTGTTTTATTTCTGGTTTTAGTTCCATTTGAGGAATCCATCGATAGTACATTTTGAATCAAAGTGTTTCATCGCAATAGTAAGAGTTATTCATGTTTTTTGAAGATTTGAATTGAAAGTGCATACCTTGCTTCCTTGCTCTTTTTTTCATAATAAACCAATATGTTTGTGGAATTTTACTTAATTTTTCATTTATTTATGTGCAAAAATAGATGGACTTGTCTTATAAAATTACTATCGATGAAGAGAAACCTATCATTGGCATTGTCAAGTGTCGAGAAGGTTGTACATTTGCTGAAATCCGTGATGAAATTGTGGATGATGGAATCGTTGAATACCCTTTTGATTTTATCCATGATGGAGTAGCTCTAAATCCAAAGCAAGAGAAGAAATAGAAAGTTTATACAACATTTTTAGGCATCAAGAGGAAACTAGACACATTTGATGTGGAAACAAGGTGTTCAAACACAGTGGAAGCAATACCAATATTTGAAAACATTGAAGAGAATGTGGAGCAACCTATGCATAAATAAACAAGAGTTGAAAATATGCCTTTGTCAGTGGAAGAAGCCACAATTGTTGATTCTTGTGTATTGGCATCTTGGGAAAAAAAAGTGAAAAGTTTAATGGAAGAGTTTGTCAATGAGAAACTTACTCTCAAAGTATATTCAGAAAAGGGAGAATCTAAAATAAAGATCCACTGTGAAATTTGTGGCATTGATTATGGAACAAGTGATGTATCCTTGGTAGCGCGAACAATGCGCAACTTCAAAAACCATCATATGAAAACAACGTCCCATCAACAACGCCTTTCAATGCCAAGTGGTAGTGAAATTCCTTCATGTAACAAAGTACAACAAACAACGGTGGTTGGAGATCGATTTCATATTGATCAAGCAATCAAAATTCTAGATGATTTCAACAAGACACAAGAGCCTAATTTGTTCAAGGTGGTGGAAGCAACACTTGCAGACTATAAGGACATGAAAAAAGTGAGAGTTGAATGTACACGATGTAATAAATGGTTTTGTTTAGTTCCAACAAGTGGAAATATTGTCAGTTCTCTAAATGAACACATGAAATCAAAGAAGCACACTACTACTATGACAAAGGAGGCTTCACATCAGGAGATTGGGCTGAGGAGTGGCATAGTTGGGAGACCTAAGAAGCCTACCAATGATAAGTCCCAACAAAGTTTGACTAGGTTCTTAGTGCCATCATCACCATCAGTATTACATAGAGGTTCTACAAGTGCAACTCCTACTTCAGGTGTGTTAATTAGTGGTTAATTAATAGTTTAGACTAAACTTGAATATGAATTTGTATATTATTTATTTATCGTACTTCTATTTATTTATTTATTGTTTTGTCATCTTATTATAGCTCAATTGTCTCCCTTGTTACTACAATGTTGGGGGTATTGGTATCCTTATATTGATAGAAATGGGGAGAGATTGGAAACAAAGGCCCTAATGGATGATCAAAGGGGTGGAAAATTATGGGCCATAGAGAAGCATACCAAGATCATGCTATGTTATGAGGGTATTGAATGTCGTATTGATGGTACATATAGGCATATTCATTGCCAGAGGGGTTCTGAAACAGGGACCCCTTTTGATTCATTAACATGTATATTTTGTAAGTTGGTTCTAGAATGTAATGACTTCAGGATGCGATTATATCATGAATCAAGGTGCACCAATAAAAGAAGTGAACGAGATACAGGAAAATGTAGAAGATTGGACTATTTGACTCAAAATGAATTGAAGAATGCTGCAAGGGTTACAAATGCTAACCATAGATCAACAATGTGAGCTCTTTGGTGGGAGAGGACAAAGGTTGCTACACTCTCTATTAGAATGAGATCTCTAAAGGAAAAGTTGTTTGAATCGGCAGAAAGGAAGGATGTCTTTAGGTTTTGTAAGGATGTTTGTGAGGCACATAAACAAGGAAAATTACAAGGTAAAGATGCAGTTTGGGAATTTGTCAAGGATATATTTCATAACTTGATTCATGAAAAAGCAGGGAGAAGGTATAGTACATCCACAAAATCCCTTTATGAGATGATCAAGTTATGGGGAGGTCCTAGATTACATAACTTTATTAGCTTGAATATGGATGGTCCTTCAATATCTACAACTTTAAGGCAAGTTAGAAAGTCATTTACATATATTTCAGGGGAGCACGAACACATTTTTGAGGCAGTTGGAAAAATTTAAGCTTCTTATAAAGCCAAACATGGTATATATGGACCAATTCCTGTATGCCTTGCAGAAGATGAAACAATTGTGAAAAAATATGTTAGGTGGGTAGAAAAAAGTGATACACTGGTGGGGTTTTGTGGTTTGAAAGAAGAACATCAATTCCAATCACATTTCTTGGTGACAGTTGGTGAGGGAGATGCAGGCTATGAGATTATAACAAATTCTTTTAAAAACAATGTTATTGGACATTATGCACGTGTTATTATTGCAAACCCTTTACATGAAAAAATTCCTCGTTTGGTTGTGGTTGTTCATCCAACATGCAATAAATTCAATGCAAATTTTGTTTATCAACAATGGAAAAAGGTAGAATTTATGTGGAAGAAACACGTAGAAAACAATTTGGGACCTATTGTTGGTCATTCCTCGGATGGGGATAGCAGAAGAAGAAAACTTATGTTGAAGGATTATTCTTCAACATCAGGTCTTCGATATCAAATTCCTCGGGAAGGGTGGAGGCTAACTGGGTTGTACAATGGTTGCAATGTAACAGGATTGCATGACCAAGATTACATCCACAATGGCAAAAAGCTAGTGAATCCTTTGTTTAGCGGTCGACGAGAATTGGTTTTAGGAAATGAGTACATAAGTTTTGGCCATGTTAGAATGGTTTATCACACTTTTAAAGTGGATGATCACAAGCTTAAGTGTGAAGATATAGAGAGGATGGATCGACAAAATTGGGGTTCCGCACAACAGATTGCTTCAAGGCATGTTCAGAGGTGTTTGAAAGAGTTGAGAAGTACACCAAGTGGAAAGTTAGAGAGGACACTAGCTACAGAGACTTACCTAATGATTGTTGCTGACTACATTGACATATTTATGTCTCATAGTTTGAGCCTCTGGGAAAGAGTGCAAAATGCTTCACGAGTTCATCATTTCTTCACATTATGGTTATGTTGGGTACAAAAACAATCTCATACTAATGTCAACATAAATTTCATCAGCAGAGAGGCATATCAAGATGTGAGAATTTCTTGTCATTTTGCAGTTTTGTTGATGAGATTGTTTCGAGATCAATACTCTAACTTGCAATGTGTTTTGCACTTGACTGGGTCAGATGTATGTGAGAACTTCTTTAGCAAATTTGGTAGGATGGTTGGAGTGGAGAGGGCTTATGATTTCACTGACTTGCTTCATGCTGTTGGAACCCTTAATAGAGTTGTTGAAGAAGAATCAAATTCCAAAGGGCTTCATTTTAATAAATCCCATAAGAATCAAGAAAACATTTGGAATAAATTGCACCAAGAAACAATACAAAATATTGACATATTGTCGCAATATGATTCAATATTCACAGACACTAAAATTGTAGAAGCCCTTAAGAATGGATTGAAGGATGCACAATACATTTTATCAACTGTTGGAATGAAACCAGAAAATTACACTCAATGTTCGTGGTGGGTTAAACCATGGACAGAGGATAAAGATTATTCAACATTTCAAATTGTGGATGAAGTAGTTGATGATTCTCCACCGAGATGTTCCAACTCTATATTTCAATCTTCATCTTCATTGGTACACAATGAAAGTGAATTGGAAATAATGGAAAGTGAGTGGAGACACGAGTTGGATGAAATTTTAGATTCCACTAATGAAAATGTAAGAAAAAATATAAAACCATTGGTGAATCTTGATGGTAAGGATATGTTCAAAGCATGTTTGGTTAGTCAGTTGAATGGAAATCCAACATTATCCAAAGATAGGTTGACAAAAGTGAGAAGTGGGGTCTGCTTTAGGCGAGATGGGAATACTCTACAAAAGGGTGTTTCAATTGGCTTTGGAATTGGATCAGATTGTGGGGTGTTGTTTGAAAACAACTCAATTCCTCCCACTGAACGTACTGCAAGAAAAGGTGTTCCTCGAAGTACAAAACAAGGTGTTTCTTGTGGAATGTGGTACATTGAAAGGGTTCAAAGAATAAGGAAGAAGGATGGTAATAGGGTGTTTGATTACCATAATGACATCGACCTTTTGGATAGATTAGAAGGCATCGAGCTTCAATTATGTTGGTATAGTAGAATGAAGGGGCAACGCGTGTATAAGTATGATTTGACTGATCATGCTTTTGTACAACTTGAATCTGTTATAGCAATCACAAACTTATCGTACAATGCTAAGAATGATACATACAAATTAGAAGAAAGCGATTACAAAGTTTTTTTAGATTTTGTGAAAAATTTGAACAAGGTTAATTTTCAAAACATTCTACTTTCACTTTCCTTATGTATTTCCATATGTTGGATTATTTATAAATAGTTTTTGGTTATATTTTTGTTGATTTGTTTGTATGAATCTGATGTTAATTTTGTACTTTTTGGCTTTAGGTATAGTGAATACTTCAAATGGTGAATGTTCGAGATAACTCAACCTTTTTTTGCTACCTACTTTTTGGTGTAAGTTTCTTTCACTAGCCATTTATCTTTTTGTAGTTGTGTTTCATTTAAACATTAATTTGGTATTTCTTCCATAAAAACAATATAATTACATACCTATATAACTATATGTACCCCTTACCTCAACACATATATACATTTTGAATATAAGGGCATCCCTTACCTCAACACTTATGTTGTATGCTTTCTACTGTGGTTCTTCTGAAGTTGGTCCATTTAATCACGAAAAGCAAGAAGAATTGGTTCCTTTTTTATGAATATGTTTTGAAGAAACGTATGTGGTTCTTCTCACTAATGTTAATGTTTTCCTTGAATTTTTAGATTAATGGTTCACTTGCTAGAAAGGATATCAAGGATCTAATGGCACGAGGTTCAATCAGGATGGTTTCTGTTCACTCAAGTCAACAAATTTACACCAGAGCAATGGCTAACACATGAAGTGCATTTGATTTTGAATGTTTTTGTGGTAGCTGGATTTCCTATTTTTCAAATTGGACATATAAATCAGAGTTTGTAGCTCAAAAAATGTGCCATCAGAGTCTTTTTGCAAGTATTTATATTTTGGCCACCTTGATATCATTTTTATTTTTATTTTTGCAAAAATACATTTATTGTTTTGGAAAAATAGGCCCTTGTAATTTGGCCTATAAAAAATAAATATTTTTGTAATAGAGGGGGGTTGGATATTGGATATATCACAGGAGAGCTATTGTACTTGGAGATTTTTTTTTTATAATACAGAGGCAGTTGCAGTAAGAATTTTGGGATTCATGTGGTATGGCTTTATAGCATTGTATCTCCTTCGTGTTTCATTTCATCGAATGTCTTCTCAGTTCCATTTCATATCTTATGCTTTCACTGATTTTTCTAAAGAGTTATAAACAGAATTCATAAATCAATTTATGCTCTATTTTGTAAGGGCAATTATGTTGTGTTACTTTCTTCTTATAGAATGAGTTAATTATCTAAATGCTCATTCTAATTCCATTTCTCATCCTACACTGCAATGACAAAGCTTGAAAGCTATCAAAGTCTACCTATCTTGCCCCATTATCGCTACTGTAATTCGTTTAGCTAACAACTTTATAACACTATCCTTGCTAGCAACAATAGGTTTGAATTGGTGTCATCATCACTGCAAGGAAAACCCCTAAACTTGATACTGATCCAGGATTTTTAGATTGCTGAACACCATTTCCACAACTTTTTATTGAGTTGTTGAGGCTCATAGTTCTATCATAGCTCCATGCTTATTAAGCACCCACAGTCGCACCATGGTTTGGGAAGTCCTCATTAGTCGCTTACCCTGGTAGGTCCACACAGTCTGGTTACAAAGATGTTGATTGTTGAGTCCATATGTGCAGGATGCCTCACCTCCAGCACAATATATGATTGTGGGACACAATGGCTGATGTTAAGACCTCGTTCAGGTGTGACCATGCTAATCAAGTAAACAATTTTAGTTGATGCCATAGGTGATATTTTGTCCAAACATGTTGGATAAATATCATACGTGAGTTCAAGTAAACAGGTCTACCTATTAGATGCACAGGTCAGGTGCCACAAAATGATATGCACTTTCTTAAGTGTAATGGTCTTTGAAGAATGTATCCATTTCAAACGAGGGAATAAGCCCAGTCAAAATTGTGAACTGCCCAGTCAAAAAAGTGACTATGATGCATTGATGGTATTCAAGGCTTCAGCTGAATCAAACAACAAAATTCACTCTTGGAAAACCAGGGAACCATGCATAGGAAAATGGATCGATCTCATGTGTCTAAACAATAGGGTTATTCGGCTTGTGCTGTAGAGCCTTGACCTCACTGGTCTCATAGAATCCTTAACTGATTTAGACCAGTTTATCGTCTTAAGCCTCAAGGGGAATTCATTTGAGGATTGATGTATGTTTCTTAGATGGTGGGATAAGAGTTGTAAAATTAAAGTGGCCAGTGCAGAGCTCCCAAGCTTGGTTCCCCCTTTTGTTTAAAGATTGGTCTGTGTTGCTTAGATGCTGAAATATGAGCTGCTGTAAAATTCTAGATGCTATAAAATTATTAAGTGGTCAGTGTAGAGCTCCTAAGACATTATGAGATCATGGGTGTTGAAAAGGCATGAAACTATGATTAAACCCAGAGCTTTGCCAACCCAGAATTGGAAGAAAAAGAACCAAAATTACTACAGGCAGCTTTACATTTCTTTAAACTTTTTATGTCTGGATAATTTAATTATTAGAGTATCTTCTATTCTACAATACAGGGCATATGATTATATGTGTGTATTTGCAAGTTTGATTTTTTCTGTATGTTCCTTTTTGCCACACTAGGGATATCAATTTATGTTTGCATTTGGGGATTTGATAATTGGAGTATATTCTAATTTGTCAAGCTGGGGAAGCCAAGCATTCTGTTGGACAATTTCTTTGACTGCATCACGGAGATTGTTGCAGCGCTGGTTCTTACACGAATAGGTGAGGCTGGCTGCAGAATTGACACTACAGCCAGGCTTGCCCAATGGAGAATAGAAAATTTGGCTTCTTATACTTCCTACAGGAAGTCCGATCCTTTCAAGATAGGGGTGTGGAATTGGTAAGCATCTTTATTCTGGATTTTTTCAACAGTCATATTGATGCTCAACATACAGATGGGGAATGGTCAGTAGAAAAGGTTCTTCAGGTCATAGTTGCTAATAGCTGGTCATGGCGGGGTGAAGGGATGAAGGTAAAAAATTGGCTATGAAATGGTAGAAAATGACGATAGTAATATGAAAAAAACTTTGTTTTGAAAGAGTCATGTTTTAGTATTTGAATTTGCTTTTATTATTCTCTATATTTGTTGTTAATGGTTTGATTTGTCCTAATTATAGATGGTTTGTGTGTTTTTTAGATGTTCACCCAGTTAAAATTCACCTATGAGTAGGAACTTCACCCAGAAGAGTTTTTTATTCCATATGTGTGGAAGTTAGTTGTATCGTAGAGGTATGGTAGCAGATACATTCTTAGGATTTATAGTATTCTGATCTCCCCTACTGCTAAAGTTTTTCTGTTCAATGAAATAGTGATTTACAGCGATTGTTTTCTTCATTAAAAATGAAAATCGTCTCAAAACTAACATGTTTTTTAGTCAGTTCATTATATGTTAGTGGTCACTAATGCAAGGTAAAAGTGGGTAAACCCCTCAACAATTTTTAATTTTCTACAGTCCAAGATTGCACGCAGAAAGACTTCATAGATGATATGTTAAATTGTTTAATACCATGCCTCAGTTTTATAATTCATGACTTGTTGAAAGCATCAATTTTCTACATTTATTTACAATGTGATCTGTGTATTGTATTCAGTGGCATGGATTTCAATCTCAACACCATTCACTTATTTCAAGCAAGGTCACCTGCAGAGGTGAGTATTCATTACAACATTTTCTTCAAGATAGGGGTGTGGAATTTGGCCACTATACTCCTATTTGACCATTATTCTTCAGCCCTACTCTTCTGCTTGATTGCCACTTGATTTGAGATCTACAAAATGAGCGATTCTTATTTCAGTGTCATGGCTATTGTTTGAAAAAATGTGACATATACATTTTACCGAGGTCTCCTATTTGAAAATATAGGGGCTAGTAACATACTTGGGTCATTGTCTCCCAAATAAGGATATATGTTACTAATGGCCTTGCAACATTCATGGGATGATGAAAAAAGTGCTAGAACCACATCTTGACTCAACTTTGTGCTACAACCAGAAAAAATAGTCCAGGTTAAAACCTCGGTGAGTGTAGATTCTGTGTAATCTAAAACCTGGGTTATGAATTTCCCTCTAGTCATCAAGTGTATGTATCAACGATTATATCAATATGGTGGTCCCTCTTATACATCTTAATCGTAGAATTGTCCTTCTTGACCTCATTATCCTTAGGCTCTAACTACTCAATCTGTTGTGAGTGATGACTCTATTTGCTTGTGGCAATCTGATTTTGGTATACTCGGTTGTGACAGTGATGGAGTTCGTTTATTTGTACAAAAATTGGTTTCTGGCATCCATATATTAGATATGACTAAAATATCAACCAACTCCCCTCATTGGAAGAGAATATGCCACAGAATTTACATCTAATACATTAACAATTTGACTTCTGATGAAAATGTTATACACCAGCAATGCAAGCATCCTTAACCAGCTATCTTTTCCATTCATGGGATCACATTTCTTATGGAAATGTTAAACACTAGCAATGAAAACATCATTAACCATCCATCTTTCCCATTCAAAGGATCACATTTCTTATGAAATATATGCATAATGTCACATATAGATCATATTTCTTACGAAATATATACATAATGTCATTGCAACTTGATTTGAACTTGAGATATTTAACCTTGCAGATTTTATGGTTAGAGAATGATGTTCTCCAGTTGCTATAGAATGAGTTAAAATTATAGATAGGACGACTGGAAAAGAAACTAGAATTAAAGCAATTTCATGCCATGTGGTGAGTTAACGTGCACAACACATCAGTAATCACTATACATGGGAGCACTCCATTGAACACGAAACCTATATACTTTGTCAACTTCCTAGTTCCTATTTAACTACATACATTGTCCTGTGGGATATGCTCCTTAAAACTTTGTGAGCTCTCCGTATTTTCCAACACTGTGTGCTTATGATTGGCGGGCTGACACAATTTAAGTTTCTTTCTACAACGAGTGCTGAGTTCTACATTCTATAGCTGAATATGCCAACCATATCATAAGTCAAACAGGCTTAAAGAAGCCTTCAGATGATGTATTGAATTTGGTGAGAAGAGACTTATTCAGTGAATTCCATAAAACAGTTCCACATATGCCTACTCCATTTTTTATGAAAGCTCATAGATGGTGAGACTGTGGGTTACATGATTGCAACCTCCATCCTCGTCTATTTGATAACTAGTTTAAATGTCAACCTATAAATTTCTGTTTATCCTAGTCATCGTGAACAAACATTTAAGGATGCTTCATAGATGTAGGATAATAAGGATATATTTTACTCAATATTTCAGCCATAAGCTTATCAACTTCAAAGAAATTAATCTGGCTAATCTGATTTAATAATTTGATTGCAGGGGTAGTGCATTACCAGCAACATTCAGTGCAAAAGATGACAAATGTCTGTGGTTAGATAACAAGCGATTTGTTGTTTGTGGTGATTTTTGTGTTGCTCCAAATGTTGAAGGTGCCATATTGAGTGGCCTTGATGCAGCTTCAAAACTTTCACAAGTACACAATTCTCTATAGCTCCTTAATCACGTCAAAGATTTGCTGAACTTAGGACACGTCCAAACAATAGTTTTCCTTTCTGCTGTTATAAGAAAGTAAAGCTCATAGATGGTGAGACTGTGGGTTACATGATTGCAACCTCCATCCTCATCTATTTGATAACTAGTTTAAATGTCAACCTATAAATTTCTGTTTATCCTAGTTATCGTGAACAAACATTTAAGGATGCTTCATAGATGTAGGATAATAAGGATATATTTGACTCAATATTTCAGCCATAAGCTTATCAACTTCAAAGAAATTAATCTGGCTAATCTGATTTCATATTTTGACTGCAGGGGTAGTGCATTACCAACAACATTCAGTGTAAAAGATGACAAATGTATGTGGTTAGATAACAAGCGATTTGCTGTTTGTGGTGATTTTTGTGTTGCTCCAAATGTTGAAGGTGCCATATTGAGTGGCCTTGCTGCAGCTTCAAAACTTTCACAAGTACACAATTCTCTATAGCTCCTTAATCACGTCAAATATTTGCTGAACTTAGGACACGTCCAAACAATAGTTTTCCTTTCTGCTGTTATAAGAAAGTAAATTCTTTTGAAGAGCATCATTGAAATTTCAAACAAGATGTAGGTATTCTAATGCTGGAATCTGTTAGGTGTTGTCACGTCCAAACTATTTATGTGAATTAGCATTTGATCTCTTGTCATGAGCATTTTTTTGTTTGTAGCAATGGGTTATTGTAGCAACAACTCCATATTAAAGTCATTATACACCATCCAACATCGTTAATATGGTTCTCTTTTTTTCCATCTATACATTTTAAGTAATATAAGTGTGTCAAAGCCTTTGTTCACTTACCATGAAGAGCTCAAAAAGAATGACAATGTATCATTGATCGAGGAAAGAAATAAGTTGTAGCCCCCCTTGCAACTTGTTACATGAAAATGATTCTCTATATGTTATTCTTTTAGTTTTTTCATATTAGTTCTCTTCCAAAGATTATTAGAAAGAACATGTTGCCCCAATAAAATGACATTGGCTAGTGTTATATTTTAAGCACAAGTATAGGATCTAGCTATGATAAAATGCTACACTAATTACTGCAAGTAGAAAGGGAGACAATAGAATAAATTAACATTAAAAAAATACTAAGTGACTAGAAAGCCAATTTGAATTCACTTGATTTTTTCTTGACTTGAGTATAATTAAATAACCTTTTCATAGAGAAGTCATGTGCTCTAAGTGTGGTTCCAAGTGCATGCACAACCAACAGAAAACTACCTCTCCCTTAATTGTAGTTATCTGGGCCAAAAATTGAGTTGTATGGTCTCTAATAGAGTTAGGGTCACTAATAGAGTCAAAATATCTACTGAAAAACTCTAAAATATGCTTGCTACATGTCATATGGCATGATTTTTCACCTGTGATATTCATTTCAATGGATATTTTTGGACTGTTGCAATAGGGTACATTTTAAAATTTGGTGGATTAACATATTGGTGCACACAAGGAGAGAGGAATATCACTAAGATGGATGGTATGCATTCTCAGATGCATGCATACTGAAATGAAGGGTACACCTCCCTAATTCTATTCTTGGCTGCATGCACAGGAATTTTGGGACTTAATGTGCAGGTTTCAAGGAGGAATAGCTTTTTAAAATAAGAAAAAATCATTGCAATGAGGATGAATTCTAGGAGTTTTGATCTCTGTCATTGCAGATTCAGAATCTAAAAGACTTGTAAATGCCTGAAAATATGGAATGAGTAAAGCTTGGGCACTTGGTCGTCTTCCTCATGTATTTTCCATTGTTGGTGAATGCTTACATCTCTATTTTTCAGCCTAGTCAAGTTAATTTTGTGACATGGTGTGGGCCTTTGTCCCCTGGTTTCACTAAGATTATTATGAATTTTCCTAGTGGTCCTTGACCACAAAGATTGGTAAGGTAAGAACTTTCCTTTGATTAGGTTTAAACAATAAGAGTAGGGTTGTGTCTAGGCATATGTTGTAGGGTTCAAAATAGTGTTACGTAGTGAGATTGATCTAACATATATGCCTCACTGGAATTCTCTATCTCTTATTTGACTTCAAGACCCAATGGAAAACACCTATTGTTGGATCCTTCCCAAATATTATTACTATTTTCCTTGTTTATTTTACTTGTTGGCATAGTTCATTCTCAGTTATTTATTTTTAGATCATAGGCAGGTGATACAGATACCCCTTTTTTGTTGGGAACAAAAAACCAAAAGTGAGAGGATTTCAAGAGGTGATATTTATTTTTCTATGAAACATGCACCCAAGGCTCATTTTAGGTGTCAAAAAATTCCATGAAAATATTTGTGCAGTCAACATCTCCAATGATCTAAGGAAGTGTACCACATAAGCATCAAGACAAGGTCTAGAAATTCCCATAAGAAAGCTATCTTGAGTGTGAATATCCATCATGGCACAACCAAGGGTTATTAACATATCATACACCCCACATCAAATGAAGAGCCCTCAAGCATGATTTATACACTTTTTCCTTGCACCTAGAAAATGATAGGCTAGAGTTTTAGATCTTCAACCCACCTTCTCCTTTTATTTTTATGCATTCTTTCTAAAAGAAAAAAACACTTTTTATGGGAAATCCACACTAAATTTCCTTTTAAGGAGGGCCTTATCATACCCGGATGGTCACAATACACACCAATATGTGGTGTTGTATTCATGTACTTGTAGTATTCTTGTACTACTAGGTACAAAGTATTCTTGTCTTAATAAAATATACCATGGGGCTCTCATTAAAGAAAAGGGAGGGTCTCATAACTCATCCTCACCTTGCCTTTTCTTCTCTATATAACTCTTCGAAATTGTAACTTTTGTTGTTCCACCTTGATAAGACACTAGTTTGAGTACATGAGGTTGTAGTTGGAAGTTTGAACAAGAAGCTTTCAAAGGGAAGAGGGTCTAGACTTGTGATTGAACACCTTATTTGGTGCAAACATATTCATAAAGATTGATAAATTGATTTTTCATCATCATATAGATCAATTTATATGTTATTTTATACACATGCACATAGTCAATCTTCCTAAAAAGTGGTTGATCTTTGTATGCCTTAGACCATTAAATGCCAAAAATCATAGTAAGATGTGCTTGAGTGTGGATTGAGTAATCACATTGTGGGAATACTAATATGCATCTCTTATGTATATCACAAGAAGAAATGTGAATTGTAGAATTCATGTGAAGTCATAAGAGAGGCATCATGTCATTATGTTAAGGATATAAATATAAAGGGGTGTAAAAATTGTTAATGAAAAAACAGATACCTACAATATATAGTGAAATTAGGGGTTTTTTAAATTGGGAAAATGCAATGGGTTAGTATTGGCAGGGGGTTAAATAAAGTGATTTTTTGAGGTATTTTCCAATATGTAGTCAAATTAAGGGTATTTTTTAGTATGCGACGAATGCACGTGCTATGCCATAGGTTAATTGAGTGACACCCCTGTGAAATCCACCAAGTACAAAATTTTTAATCTTTTTGTAAAGAAGACCGAAATATTTTGTTCCTTGGATATATCGAAGAACTCTTTTGGCCACATTCCAGTGGATGTCTAGTGGTTCCTGCATAAAACGTGAAAGAATACTGACTGCATAAGATAGATCAAGACGAGTGGTTGTCAAATAAATCAAGCTGCCAATCAAATGTCTGTAAGTAGTGCTGTCCACCTTTTCCCCCCCTTCAAATTTTGAAAGTTTCAAGTTTTGTTCCATAGGGGTAAGGACAGGCTTACAGTCCTGCTTTCCAAATCGCTGAAGAATTTCTGCTGCATATTTACTCTGAGAAATGAAGATCTGATGTGGACGTTGGAATACTTCAACTCCAAGATAGTAGTGAAGTAGTCCCAAATCTGTCATCTTAAAACCTGCATGTAACTCCTTTTTCACCTGTTCAATGTGATCATCATTGTTTCCTGTGATGATCAAATCATCGACATACATAATCAAAATCACCAGTTTTTTACCTTGTTGGTGTACATACAAGGTATCATCAGATTCACTGAAATGAAAACCAACTTTGCGAAGGTATTCATCCATTTTGGCATACCAAGCTCGAGGAGCTTGTTTTAACCAATATAAAGCCTTTATCCATTTGCAGACTTTATGTTCTTGTCCTTCAACTTCAAAACTTGGTGGTTGTGTCATGTACACTTCTTCCTGTAAATTGCCGTTGAGAAAAACACTTTTTACATCCATTTGATGAACTTTCCATCCTTGTTGAGTTGCTAAGGAAAGTGTGAGGCGGATGGTGTTCCATCTAGAGGTAGGAGCAAACGTTTCGTCATAATCGATCCCTTCCTGCTACGAAAAACCTTTAGCAACAAGTCTTGCTTTATACTTGTCAATATCACCATTTTGCTTGTACTTAATTTGATAAACCAATTTGCATCCAATAGGTTTAACATGCTGAGGACAATCAACAAGTTGCCAAGTGTTTTTGTCTTGAACTGCTTGATATTCATCAACCATTGCTTGTTGCCATGCTTTATGTTTTACTGCCTCTTGAAAAGAAGAAGGTTCAGTAAAATCATTTGCTAGCAAAGAAAAATTGCCTTCATTTTGTTTTGATCCCCATGTTCCTATTTTGTTTTGTTCATTAGGCCTTACATCTTTCAAAAGTTGAACCGCCCATTTCGGCAACTGATGCTCATTGGTTTGGGCTTGTGAAAAATCACCATCACTAAAAAGAGGGTTGATGTAAATTGATGTCTGTTGAGCAACAACAGGTTCTGGGGGCAGAGAGTCATTGTCAAAAGAACTACTGCTGCTAGGAGAGTTGGATGAACTGCTAGAAGACCTGGATGGCGCTGGTGAGGAAGACGAACTGGATGAATCATCATCAGATGAAGGAAAATCAAGTTCATACCAACTTGGTGAATGTGGTTGACTTTGTAAATTTCCTTTTCTTTTATCAGTTTTTGTTTCTAACTTTTGAAGAATACTTTCAACTTCTTCAGCACTCTTACTCTCAATTTCATCAAAAATCACATCTCTGCTTACAATAAATTTTCCATTCGACAAAATTCGGTACCCTTTCTTCTCATCAGAATACCCGATCATTGTGCACTTTAAGCTTTGTGCATCAAGATTAGTTCGTTTTTCCTTAGGAACTAAGGCATAACAAATAGATCCAAAAACTCTGAGATGCTTAACCCGTGGTTTGAATCCAAACCATGCTTCATAGGGTGTGATTCCGTCTAAAGAAGTTGTGGGAGATTTGTTTCTCAAATAGACATCGATATGAACTACTTCAGCCCAATATGAAGGACTTAAATTTTTGAAATTTAACATAGATCGCGTCATTCCTAACAAAGTACGATTCATTCGTTCTACTACCCCATTTTGCTGCAGAGTGTAGACATTGGTAAGATGTCGTTTGATTCCATTTTCCATGCAATACTTTTTGAATTCATTTGAAGTGAATTCTCCGCCGTTGTCAGTTCGAAGAGTGCCAATATTCTCCTTTACTTCATTTTCAATAAGCTTATGAAAAGTTTTGAACTTTTCAAATGCTTCTGACTTTTGCTTCAAGAAATAGACCCATGTCATCCTGCTAAAATCGTCAATAAAAAGTAAAAAATATCTGCAACTTCCTAGTGAATTTGGGAATGGTCCACAAATATCACTGTGAACCAACTGCAAGTGTCTGTCTGATCGCCAGGAAATGGTGGGAAAAGTCTCTCGGTGTTTCTTTCCAAAAATTCAAGATTCACACTTTGCATTTTCCCTTTTGAAGGTTGGAAGTCCTTTAACCATGCCCTGTTTTTGTAACTGAGAGAGACTGTCAAAGTTGAGATGACCATATCTGACATGCCATAATCTGATTGGTGAAATATCTGTACTAGCTGCGCCTGTAAAGTCAGAATATCTTGGAATAACTGTCCCTTTCATCTGTAACAATTTTCCATCTTCATAACCTGTCATTACTGTTTGCATATTTTGTTTGACTGAGTTGATTTTAACAGAGCCATCTTGCATAATCACTGTGTGCCCTGCTTGTCGAATTGTGACTAAGGACAACAAATTTTGCTTGAATGTTGGGACATACCATACATTAGAAATCATTCTTTCTCTGATGCCTGGTACAAAAACTTTAACTACACCTTTGCCTGAAGGAGTATGTTTGGTTTTGTCAGAAAGATAGACTGAATTCAGATGACATTCTTTGAAACTCCAGAATAAGCCACGTCAAAATTTCATGTGTTGAGTTGCACCTATTTCAAGAATCCATGCATCTTCATAATCACTGCGGAGAAAGCTTGAAACCTGGAAAGTTGTTGCTTCTGTGTTTGTGAAAACATATTCAAAACTATTAGGATCATCCTCATCATTTGCAAGCTGTGCTGAGTTTGGATGAAACTTAGAATTTTTCTCAATAGAAGTTCTACAATCTGCTGCATAATGACTAACTCTGTTACATCGCCTGCAAACAATTTGACTCAAATCAGTGCCTCTTCCTTGAGACTTTCCTTTGCCTTGAGACTGTCCTCGACCTCTGCTTTGTCCTCTGTTTTGAGACTATCCTCTCCCTGGATTCTGTCCTGTGCCTTGTTGATATCCTCTGTTTTGATTGTTACCTTTGCCTTGAAAATTGTTTCTGCCTGAATTGGAGCCTCTGTTGGAGTTGTTTCCTCTGTGTTGACTGCGACCACGACCTTGCACTGCTTGATTTTGATTAAAATTACCTTTTCCTTTGTTTATGGAATTGTCAGCTGAGGAGTTGCTGGAACTGGCTTTGGAAAGGAAGACATCTTCCCCAAGCTGCTTCTTCTTCTCGAAGTTTTTATCATGCTGTGCTAACATGTCACTCATTTCATCAAATTTGATCTTCTCTAACTTGCTAGTGACTTGCAAAGTTTCCAAAAAATGAGTATATGAAGATGGCAATCCAGAAATTAAAATTGTAGTTAAGAAGCTATCATTAATAGCTTGAAAACCAACATTGATGATTTCTTGCTTAATGTTTTTAAGTCGTGAAATGTACTTAAGTACATCACCACATTCAGTTAATTTCTGTTGAAGCAATTTTAATTGAATATCAACTTTCTTTGATTCAGGTTGTGTATCAAGGATATATTTGAATGTATGTAAAGCAGCCCATGCATCTGAAGAATTCTCAATGTGTATGTACATTTCATTACTAACTGAAACTTTTATAAGAGCTAATGCCTTGGCATCTTTTATTTCCCATTTTTCAAGTGCAGCTGGATCTGTTGGTTTATTTGGCTTAATGTTGCCATCACAAATGCCATGCCATAATTCATTAAAAATAAGAGTGCTTTCAATTAGACGTCGCCATGTCTTATAGGATTTCACTCCTTCTAGCTTATCAGTTTCAGAGAAGATATTAATTAATTTTGACATTGGAGTGTTGAAGCAGTGCACCAAAAGAATCAAGCACAAAAATTGAGCAACTCGTCACGCCACGACACATGCCACACACAAAAAAACACACGACACAAAAAACGATCTATCGGGGCTTGGCCTTGACCCTTGAATAGTCGTTGAAACATGGGAAAAATATTTTAGCTTTGCACTTGGCTCTAGTCAATTTCTCAAATATTTACAAGGTAACTTTCAAAATTTGACTTTTACAATGATGCTCTTGCACAATTTGGTAAAAAAAAGGTTACCCCCCCTCAAAGTAAAATTACTTTGAGTCACACTTATCTCTCTAGAAACAAATTACAAAAAATCACCTTATTACTCCAAAAAATTACAAAATCCTCCAATAAAAATGTATTACAATGTTCAAAAAATACAAAGTGCTAAAAAAAACATAACTCCAATGAGCGCAATGTTGAATTTCTACTCTTTTATAACTGCCATCAATTGTTCGAATCCTGCGTTAATCCGGCAGGTTGGACCATCGTCAACAAAGAGGTATTCAGAAACGCAATTGCTGTGTACGTATTGTATTCACTGGGAATTAATGAAAATTCAAACTATTGTACAAGTGCAGCCAATTCTGCATAACTTTCACCTGCTATGTAGAA
This sequence comes from Pinus albicaulis, assembly GCA_034641835.2. Taxonomy (NCBI): domain Eukaryota; kingdom Viridiplantae; phylum Streptophyta; class Pinopsida; order Pinales; family Pinaceae; genus Pinus; species Pinus albicaulis. The sequence goes on along the minus strand of CM076570.1, from coordinate 616,436,507 downwards.
CCATCAGTTTTTATACTGGGGAAATCTGTCGAAACAATTTACAAGGAAGGCATATGACTGCTCAACTGCAATCTTATCGCCGGTCTCATCATTATATTACATAAATCCACTGCCTTTCAGAAAAAAAACCAGAACAATAAATGACAAAATGCCAACTTAGTTAGTTGTGAATAGCAGAATGCCAAATGTTTGTTAAAGGAGACTTTGGTTGATGGTCGATCCGTCATAAATTTTCCACAGTTTTGTCCTTCAGCACAAAAATATCGGACTTTGGTTGATGGTCGATCCATTATAAAGTTTCCACAGTTCTGTCCTTCAGCACAAAAATAGTTATTAGTGTTTGATCCATGCACACCTGCAGGGACTTCACTTCCATTTTCTGGAGATTTCTCTTAAAAAAATGTTGCAGAGTGATCGTATTTTCTGGAGATTTCTCTTCAAAACATGTTGCAGAGTGATCCATAGCATGCATTCAAGCAACGTGACGTCCTTGAGCCTAAAATTCTCTGGAATTTTGAAGGCCGAGCAAAGTTGTAAAGTCTACATTTCAGGTTGGAAATCAATCATTGGCAAAACATTCATTTTAAATTTCGTGAAAGATAAAAGCGGATTGCAGATTTTGTTTACAGATTGAAATACATGAAGGCGTGGCCGCTGTTCGGCTCCACTTCACACTCAAACCAATGAATAGTGCGTGCGCTTCGGACTGTACAACAAATTCTTTCAAGATTTAAAAAAAAACCGCAATCAAGTTCACATTTTTTGATAACTACAACATACCCATGATCACAAGCGCATATCGAATGCTGATCTCTAATTTCGCCACCAAGGGCAATAAGACTTAAAAAAAACAGGTTATCCAACGCTGCTGATGAAACGAGTTAACAAAGATCCTGAACCCCAATTTTTCAAGAAAAATTCTCACAGATTTTGCAAAAAAGACACAAATTTTGCGTTTTTCTCTTTGATAATAAAAATTGATTTGAGAATTTACAAATCTGAAATCAATACTAAAATTTCTGTTTCTTTTAAAAAAAACTTGACAAATTCCATACCATTCATTTGCTGATCAATTCAATGGAGTTGAGTTTTCTAAGAATTGGTAGAGCTGGAATCCTCCTTCTCATATCCACTGCAACATTACCGTAGCTCTGATACCACAATAATGGCCGAACTATCCTCAGACACGTAATTTTATTAATTAGAAAAAAACAATTACATTGGAATTATGCAAGAGTTTACACTCGAACGACAAAAACACTCTTGCAATGAGCTATTTATAAGCTCAATATCCTAACTTCCACTAATTATGGATCATTTATTAAATAACAAGTGTCCACTTACATTAAATGACCTTCTAACGATTCTACTAACTTTACTCCTAACTTAGAGCCTAGGAAACGACTCTTTTCTAGAGTCCTATTTTTAATAACAAAATTCTATTTCTAAGTATCTCAAAAATTTATTAAATATTCTAGAATAATAATTATTAATTTAATATCTTAAATTAATAATTATTTTATTCAAACTTTATAACCTATGATAATATTTATTTTTGGATCATCTAACACATTAAACATATGTGAATTAATATTTTTTCTGACACATGTTATCTAATAATTTTAAGTATATTTTTAATAAAAATTAAAAAAATAAACTCATATTGGATCGATAGTATTTTTTCATTCACCTGATTCATCCTTTTGCAATTTTTCCATCAAGCTTTTATGCTCTTCTAGTCCTAGATCAGAAATAATGTTATGGAGCTTCATCATTTTGTGGCTCTGCATGATACATAGTAAACAATACATTTTAGTTAAACTTACATATAGTTCAAAAATAATATGTTTTGTAAAGAATTTACAAAGAAATTGTCTTTTTTGCTTTTCTTGATGTGTCATCAATATTTTTGTTACTTGATCTCTTGTCAGCCATTTCTTTATCAATATGAAACTTGTACCATATCATTCATTAATATATTTTATAAATAAATTGTCAACTTTTCAAGTAAAAAAAATAATCCTAAGAAACCGGTGCACCATTCATGGTGTACGCACCGATGTTAGTGCGTAGTGGTCTTATAAACGCACCACCAAAACAATATAACACACCGTACGGTGCTCTGTGTAAAAAGGAGCACCGGTGCGTTACACGTAAACCACCGTATCAATTAACATAGGCAAAATAATAAAAATCGTCCAGTGTTAGTTTTTGTAGCATAAATGCCCCTCATAAACAAGGGACTACCATACGACGCTCTCTACCAACTAGGAGACCCAGTGCGGTGCGTTATATGTTACATGGTGCATCGATTAACATTATAATTTTTTTTTTTGTGAAATAGCACGAGTGCGGTGTGACGTAATGAAATAGCGCACCAGTGTCCTATTTTACATTTGGCACACTGATTAAAAAAATTGTTTTTAAATTTTTTATCACACAGTACTTTAGCGGTGTGCTGGGATAATCTAGTGCACCGGTGTGCTAGGCTACGCCGAGTGCATCGATAAAAAAAATTTCTGTTTTTTAAAAATTCACACAAGGGTCGACATGGATTGGGATCCAACTATGAAAATCATCCCATGGGTTGGATTTCTTAGGCATATATATAGCAATACAAACCCTATAAATCTAAAATGAAAAGCCCTAATTATGAAATCATAGAAACAGGGAGAAGAAATGGCAGAAACAAAAAGAATGTAGGGTTTAGGGTAAAAATGGACTTTTTATTTTTATTTTGTTTCTGAAAATGAAAAACAAATTGAAATTTTTTTCTTACTGTGTAAAAAAAACTGCAGAAAAAGAAAAAAAAACAATAAACTTTAATCACGAGATTATTTGAAATTCTATGCTATGGGGTTTGAATCACCAGAGGTTTGGAATTCTGATTGTCTGAATACTTTTGTTCGAATGCATGTCACTACTCCATAGTGCTCTCGTGCTCTCTTGATCCAGGTATGTCTCCTGCAAATCTCTCGTTGAATTTTTTTGCAAAAATAGTGTAAAAATGAAAAGTGTCTAGTATTTAAAGAATTGTTTTATGAAATTAGATTTTCGAAAATATTTTGCTGCCCATTTTTCAATTTACTGTTTTTTTTTTAACTTAAATAAAATAGAGTTGCACTTTTTTTACTTGCGGTTATTCGTCATTGGTGCGTCACTTAATAGTGCCACACCAGTGCATCCGTTTATAACATGGCACCGATGCGTAGTAACGAAAATGCACCGGTGCGGTGATCTGTATATTAGCATCGTTAACAAGAAGTCCATTTTTAAGGCACCGAAATTAATTTTAGGTGTGTGGACCAAAATTTATTTTTGATTTTGCTCAAATGCAGGGAGAAAATATCATAATTATATCGAATGGACAATTCTTCAAAATCCAGCTCAGTCCATAATATTTCTCAAAGTCCATCGCAGAGTTCTCCCTATCCATTTCGAGACGTAATATTTACTTCAGATTTTATTTATATTTTCATTATCTAATTGAATTTATGTTTTTTATCCATGTCAATCCTGCACAACTTAATTAAATTTATAATGTATACAAATTTGCAGGTTCATGGAGATTCAGAATCGAGTTCAGATGGAAAAAATATTCAAACAAATCCAAAACGTCAGAAGCTCTTATCAGGAGCAGCATATCGCAAGGCACATTTGGTAGATGAAAATGGACAATCACTTCACGCTGCCAATTGTAACAATATTTCATCTTCTAGCCACGATCCTCGGACAATGATGGTAATAATTATAATTGTTTGGTATATTGATTAATGTGATTATTTCAACGTCAAACCAATTAATCATGTAATATTGTCAATGAGGTTACTAATTGATATCATACATTTTGTATTAATCATGCTCTCTTTTTTTTTTAATTTATTATTATTATTATTATTTTAATTATTAGGATTCTAGTGATGATGAGTGACCTACCTACCATCTTCTGTTGTACCCCACAATAATGTAAAATCGAGAGAAGACTAAATTAAGAGAAAAAATCGGAGAGGAACGATACCAAGAATGGTTGAATCAACCACCGATTCAATCCCGCTACGTCCAGATTCACAAATTAGGAATGACTACAACAATAGTAGTTCTTCACAAGCTGGAAATGGAGGCAATCAAATAGAGGTTGGAATGGTTGATTACTTAAGGGATACGACTTCCATGGAGACAATTTTTTTAGATGCATTCCAAAATGATGATCGGCTAGGGGATGATGCTCATATCGATGACACCTTTTCGAAAGCCTTAAATTTGCTTCCACCACTCCTTTCTTTGGACCTGGCAGTTAGTCAAAGTCTACCCAATTGGGGACAATGATGTTACTGTACAACTTGAAAGAAAATTTTGGCTTGTCGAATGCATGTTTCTTGGAAATTTTGAGATAAGTTACCATAAAGTCCTCCCTTATATAAATTTGAGAAATATAATCAGTACACAATGAACATTACAAATGGTAAATTTTACGAACGTTAATAATTATATTGGAATCAATGTACATTTATTAATATATTTTTCCATGATCACCAACTATAGGTTATTAAAAGATAAGGTTCTTCCGAGTGATAATGTCTTACCCAGTAGCTGCGAAGAGGCAAATAAATTGTTGAAAATGTTGGGTGTTGAGGACATATCATATCATGCATGTCCAAATGATTGTATTTTATATAGAGGAGAATATGAAGACAAAGAGATATGTCCGAAATGTGGGCATGACATGTATGATAAATAAAAAATAAGGGTAAATCATGTACTGGTCGACCTTTTAAGATATTGAGGCACATGCCCATAATCCCAAGGACTCAGGCTCGTTCGTTGCAAAGAATTAGCTATGTTGCAGGGATGGCATGCCTCACACAGAAGTGAGTTGGGAGTTATGTGAATCCCAACTAATTCAATAGCCATGAATCATATAGAGGATACATGGCCTAAAAAATTTAAGGATGAAGTACGAAGTCTACGACTCAGCATAGCCATGGATGGCGTCAACCCATATTCCATCCAGAACACCAATTATACTGTTTGGCCTGTAGTAGTGATCAATAAAAATATCCCCCCATGGTTGTTCGTGAAGAATGGACATCTTATGTTGGCTCTCATAGTCCCTGGTAGAAGACAAGTGAATAATATGGATGTCTACTTACAACCACTGGTAGATGAATTGAAGGAATTATGGGATGGGATAAATGTATACGATGTATCAAGACCCGTCATAGCAAAGAGGAGTTTTACGTTGTATGGCATATGTGCTTACATGACACATGATTATCCAGGCTTAGGAGTTTTCTCTGGTAAATTACATGTTTAATTTATTTATTTTTTTATATACGTAACAATATTATTTCACAGATTAATTATTTAATTCGTTGTAATTGTTATGATCTTCATGATGTTCTTTAATGTGCCATGCATATTAATTTTATACAATAATCTCGCAGGTCTCGTAACAAAAGGGTATTTTGGATGTAAATGTTGTGGACCTTCTCTGAAAGTTAGATGGTCCAAGGACCTACGAAAGCCAGTGTATGATTGCTCCAGGGTATTCCTCCCAGAAGAACACCCTTACAGAAGAGCAACATCCGCTTTCAGTGGTAGACGAGAGAGAACCCAAAGGCCTCCAATAACGACACCAGCTGAATGGCTTAGATCATATGAGAGAGAGAAGGAGGAGTTCATAGAAATTTTCGATTCAAATGGGGAGCCTATGTTTGATGATCCAGAATTCTTCGACACCTATGTTGAGAAATTTCCCATTGGGATGAAAAGGAAATCTATCTTTTATAACCTCCCATAATGGGAGCATCTTAAGATTACCCACTTATTAGATCCCATGCATATATTTAAAAATGTTTCATCTTATTTATGGAGGAACATATCATCGAAACAAAGTGACACATTGGTTGTTAGGAAAGATCTCATTACTTCAAAAACTAAAAAGAAACATTGTGTTAATGTTAAAATCAATATTTCACTTAATAATTTGCAATTATGTTGATCTCAAAAACAATGGTGTATTGTATACAATTCTTTTTTTTTTGTATGCAAGACCGTAATAAAATAATGATAATTCTAAAGCACATGAATTTATTTGCATTATTTTCTAAACTTTATTATGTTACAATAATTCATATTATTCTAGATTTATTATTTTACAATTATTTAAAATTTTTAATAAAATCATTTCACATTAATACAATTAAATTTTTTACATTAATACAATTAAAATTTTACTAATATTTTACATACAATTACAACTACAATTAGAATTAGAATTAAAATTACAATTACAATTTTACAATTTCACATACAATTACAATTAAAATCATAATTAAAATTACAATTACAATTTCAGAATTTTACATACAATTACAATTACAATCATTTCATAGTAATACAAGTAAAATTTTACAAATATTTTACATAGAATTAGAATTACAATTACAATTTTACAATTTCACGTACAATTTTAATTTTTAATTTTTAAATTTTTTTAATTTTTTTTAATTTTTTAATTTTTAATTTTTTTTTCCGAAAGAAACAAACGTTGTTTTATATCATGATTAATATATAAACAGTACATTATACAGCATAAGAAGTGTAGTGTAAAACACTTCCGATTATAATAACAACATTGCCCCTAAAATTAGAAAATATTGTGCTCTGGCAATAACATATCGATCAGATGAAACTAAAAATCAAACAAGAAACGCTGACAAAATATAAAAGGATCCCCCCAATTGCCAGTTGGAAAAAATTAACAAAAATAGCATGGAGAGAATTTGAGAAACAAATACTCATTATGGGGACATTCCAGCTACGTAGATGTGAACCCCTACCCGCCCGATCAAAGAGCAGAAATGAAGGATCAACCATATCTGCAAATGGGGAGAACGATATGTCGAAATGAAAAAACCATCGTATCCCCAGAGTTGAGGGAGAGGATGAAAGTCATTTGGAGACCCCTGGCGGGTCACTAGCTTTGAGCACCCTGAGATCATCTGCTGAAAATATAGGGACCTCCCTGAGGTCAAGGAGTTCATCCTAGAAAAGGGATTTTGTTTTCGGCCTCCCTCTGAAGTGTCTGGATGCAGACTTCGTTTTTTTCCTCACCGTAATATTGCAACTCGATGCCGGCGAGATGACAATATCAGGATCCCTAGGGATATTATCAAATATAGTGAGGGCAACCAAGTCAAGGTTCGAGTTGTTTAATAGGGAATCAATGTCACATCCAACATAATTTATAGGTGAGTCTGATAAGTCCACATTCTCAATATGTGGAGAGGGAGGAGAGGGGGGAGAGGAAGCACATTCAAGGGGAGGCATGGACGGGGAGGTATATAATGGAGCAGGTGTGGGGCAGGTTTGATGGTGGTCAGCAAGAGCAGAAGAGACATTAGGAAAGTCTGATAAGTCCATATTCTCAATATTATGTGTAGAGGGAGGAGAGGGGGAGGGGATGCGCATTCAAGGGGTGGCATGGATGGGGTCGAGGTATATAATGGCGCAGAGATGGGGCAGGTTTGATGGTGAACAACAAGAGCAGTAGAGACAAAAGGCATATTTTCCTTCGTCTTGATAGTCGATCTAAGGTTTACTTCGGATTCTAAATGCATGGGCGAGCCAAAATTCACCGGGGGAGTAAAAACATTGTTGTCTTTAGAATCAATAGGATCCATCAGCTGTCCAGATCCATCAAGCGGGATAAACTCCTTGTGTGGTGGATATAACTCCCCACATAGTGCACTATCATTAGCAGATAAATCAAAACTAGAAGCCGCAATAGGAGAAATACCTTATGGGAAGACATTCCGATGTTCATTTGAAGTCAGCACCCTATTTGCATCATTAGACCTTTGAATGCCTCTACGAGGCCCCCAAAGCCGCTGGGGGCAGTTGCCCTTCAAATGGCCAGTGCTGTGACAAACCAAGCAGCGGAAAGGTATGCCCCAATAATCCACCCTTTGCCTATGTCTTCTCGAACCCCAAACGAGGTCAACATCCCCGGGCAAGCCTCCAGAGAAGACCAATTCAACTAATATCCAGGCAATGCGTTTGTCACTGGCACCAAGCATACTAGGGTCGATGTATTTCGTGCATCCAATGGAATTTCCAATGGCCCTCAAAGCTTTAACTGTCTAGAACTCCAACGGAAGGCCTGGGAGCTTTACCCACACTGTCCTATTCCTTGGTGCCTCCATAATTGGGTTAAAACCGAGGTACCAGGGCAGAAGTTGCAAGAAACTCTTTCCACGAACCCATGGCTTGTTAACAATCAAGGCAACATCTTTTTCGTTCATAAGATGAATACTATACCAATTATTTAGGAGCAGGCTGACCTTCGGGGCATATCCAACAATGGGACTCCAAAATTTCTCAGCCCATTCCATCATGTCTATCTCATGACCATCGGAAAACATCCAGCGCCTGATTAGTGCTTGCTTTTGCAAACTAATGACCCGTCCCCATAGATCCTCATGTTCCAGTACCACTTCTTTGATATCCACAGCAGGCATGAAGAAAGCTAGTCAATCCTTATTCTGTTTGCACCTGCCTTTGCAGGTTGAACCAATCTTGGGCCCTTTCACATTCCTCCCAGCAGTATTTACCTGATGTCGCACATGAAAATCTGGAGGCACAAAAATGGACTGTGCAATAAGAGTAGCATCCAATTCGAATTCCTTTTGACCGGATTGATCAACAGCCCTCGTGTCATCCGTCATGGCTACTTGTACCAACGAGTCAGAGGACAGGCAAGGATGGACCCCCCTCGACAGTAAAAATAGGATGATGTGTATCCTGAAATTTCAATAAACCCTGAAATTTTTTGGACTGATTCCAACTTCACCCAGTGACCCCAAGAAATGTGAATTTCCTTCTCTGTCAAGCCAAACGCATTGCTGGAAAATATACTGCTAAATGTGATCCCAGTCCACCCGGAAAACCTCCCAAAGTCCTATGAATCTTAGTGTTCTGCGCAGGGAGGTCAACGCCCTGGGAAATCTGCCTCCTTCAAGCCCAGCTCTATCCTGTTCGAGACTATGAAAATCTTCAAAAGTACATACCTTACAGGGCATGAATGTTTTGGATGCAAATCGGCTGCAACTGGATGGGTCTACCACTACAACAAATGCAACTTTTATCTCCACTTAAGCTGCTCTGCAATCCCTCTCCAGATCAGCAGTCCGTCCAGCCTTAAATGGACGTCCCATATACCATCAACCACGCCATAATGATCAAAGGCATCCAGATATTTGTATAATGTACATGGGAACTCTCATCAGCATGCAAATGTTGATGTGTATGCAGAGTAGAGGGAGCAAGGGAAACATCCGATCACCACGTAGGACCAGCAGCAATATAAAAAAGGATCCCTGAAGGTCAGTCCTGCCAGGGGGAATGTCAGATGAGAATTATATTCGATCAGCTCAGATTGCCGGCATAATAAGACTGATCCAGAGATCCAAATAAGGCCACTATAATAATGGGATATATAATCCCGATGCGGAAAGGCGGAGCTACTGTAATGGGAGTACAGATTATATTGACGGCATAGCCACCCATCCAACTACCACACATTAATGGTCATAGATCCCCATAAAATTTAAAATTTGCCGGAAATATTTCGCCGATAACCAGTGGAGCAATCCGTCCACCAGAATAACCAGTTCAAACCTCGGTCGTCATCTAGAAAGGCAACAACAATAACATCCAGGGAGAGCCCATCATCTGTTACCAAAGTGAAACCCAAACTTCTCACATGGGCGGAAAACTAAAGTTCAACCCTCAATAATGTCCGGTTCAATCGGAAATTGCAGTCACAAAGTCCTCTCCTAAATCGAATCCAAGCCAAAATTAAACCACAATGTGATGCAAAATGCCCAGCTAACCAGCAATACCCCTGCTATAAAAAAGTACGATTCTGGCTCAAATATTTCCCGGAAATTTATATAAGATTAGCTGGAAACTCCTTTCAATAAACCCTGAATTTTTTTGGATTGATTCCAACTTCACCCAGTGACCCCAAGAAATGTGAATTTCCTTCTCTGTCAAGCCAAATGCATTGCTGGAAAATATACTGCTAAATGTGATCCCAGTCCACCCGAAAAACCTCCCAAAGTCCTGTGAATCTTAGTGTTCTGTGCAGGGAGGTCGACGCCCTGGGAAATTTGCCTCCTTCAAGCCCAGCTCTATCCTGCCTAATATTTGCTGGTCTCTGTCAGGCTCATTGTATGTTTATGAACCAACATATTCTCAAAGGCTGTAATTACAATTACAATTTTACAATTTTACATATATACCATTACAATTACAATTTTAGAATTTTACATACAATTACAATTTTATAATTTTACATACAATTATAATTAGAATTAAAATTTTACATATATACAATTACAATTACAATCATTTCACAATAAATTAAATATTACAATTACAATTAAAATTTTACAAATATTTTACATATAACAATTACAATTAAAATTACAATTAATACAAATACAAATACAATTTTAGAATTTTACATACAATTAGAATTACAAATATTACAATTTTACAATGTCATGGTCATTTAATATTAAATTAATTAATAAACATCATCGTGATCATGATAACCATTGTACACACATCATATTTGACTAAAAAACACATTCAAATTCACTAACATTATACAAGTGATCATGATCATTTAACAAAACACAATTAACATCATATAACATCATCACAACACAAATATCAAATATACATCTCATGTGAAATAACTGCTATCACATACACATCTATCTGCAAGCTGGACATTAAATGAACATATTTAACATGACCTAACAATATACACATCATGATGATCGCCAACATGTAAATTAAGTACAACTGCAACATGAACATAAAATACATGGACCATATATATAATGTCAAAAATATACAACTATAATATAAATGTCATATATCAGCTGGTGGTACATCATCAATAGCAGTACTAGTCGAGGCTTGCTCAGTCAATGGTGCAGCCTCGACAAGCTCAGATACATGTTGATCATCACGTGCCTGCTGATCTGGTACTGGTGCCTCATGCTGGTCAGGATCAAATGTCGGCTGCTCATCATGATGACTCGACATGGTCGATGGTCCAACCTGCTCATGATCATGAGTACTGCTGGATGATGTAGGATGCTAACTAGACGTGGTCGATGGCCCAACATGCTCTCCATGTGAATGTTGCTCGATTCTAGTGGAGGCAGCTCATCTGGCGTGGATCGAGGTGAACGATGATCACTTCCTTGATCGCGATCATCAGATGATGCGTCACTGCTCGTGGATTGTCGATCACGTGCTGCTTCTCGACTATGCATATAACATGCAACGGTCCTCCTCAACCGCGTAACTAAGGTCATAGCTCCTACGACATGCCACATCAGGCTATACATGTCACGCGACATGCCTCTCCACATATGTAACAACCTACCATCGGCCTGTATGTCTCTCGTAGTAGCAGGCCTGACTCTCGCCTCAACAATCAATGCACAGAGTTGGTCACCCAACTCAAACCTGAATTTGCTATCAAGCTTGCCATGCCTAGCAAAAGGCAGTATTGGCACACCAACAGGAGTAGGTCTCTCTACATAGGCCTCATGATCATCGACATCTGGCATATCCTGATCATCATTAGGATCCACACCTGGATCATTTGGTGGTGCTGGCATGTCCTCGCCATCAAAAGGCCCAATGTCTGCAAAATATATACAAGTACACAAAAATAATTAGACAATTTCATTACACGATTTAATAAAAACAAGTTAAAGAACATGTTAGAATATATTTAAATAAAATACTAATATTACCTCTATCATCCGGCGACTCATCATCTGTGAAGAGGATGTTGGCACACCCTCGCTAATCCAAACCAGCATAAGGACAGGGGACCATAATGAAGGGAATATGGTAAAAAATGGCTAGAAACTATAATGCATCATGCGATATCCTCGCAGAAAACTCAGTCTCGCCCCTCTTGGGCATCATCTGTCCCCACATGTGCATTTGTGCATGCAACATCGGCCAATGAGGCTATCGAAAAAAATTAGGCCTCGTCTCTGGAAACCTCTCAAAAAATAAACAAAATAGATTTGAAGCAAAAGAGAAGTTGACCCTCCCTTGTGCTTGAGCACGATATCTATCTAAGGCTGTACATAACTGCCGCAAAAAAATGGCAGACCACCTGACAAGTCGTGGCTCCTGTAATCAACATAATATAGAAGTGGGCAACTAATGCGTTGTCTGTCGCTGGTGTTGTGTGAAATGGTCGAAATCAGAAGTGAGAGGCACCTCACTGACTCACTACCAAATGTAGCAATATGTAACTGGCCTCTGGAGACCTGAAAATCTGAAGGAGACAATTTATCCGCACTAATGTATCTATGGAAGTATGCCAACTGACTCCCTATTGCATAGCCAACTAGAACATCTGGGAACGAGGGAAAATCCACCCCTCTCCTTGATAGCCCAATAATGAAATAGATGTCCTCCTCAGTGGGCGCGTACCACTAGTTAGGATCAACTCGAAAATCCTGTAGGTGGGCATTCCACCTGTGGATAAGATGTCGCAAAAACACACCATTTCCCTTTAGGGATGTAGCCTCCTCATAGAACTTGAGGAGGCCTACCTGCCTTAAAAGCCTCTGGGTAGCTACTATAATAGGGCAAGGGAATGCATCTCTCTCCCTCTCTCGTGACTCCCACTCGCGAACCATGTTATACTGGTCCGCCTGTTGTTGCTGTTGTTCCCTCTTTTCTCTCCTTTTACATCTCTGAATAATTGACATATTAAATACAATTTTTTTAAATTAATGAGACATGTATTTAGGAATATACATATATATTTTTTTTGAAAAAAAAAACAGTCGGTGCGCCACAAAAAACAGGCATGCACCAGTAACGGTGCGTATTTTTTTTGTCGCGCACCGGAGGTGGTGCACCAGCAAATTTCCAGCGCACCGGAGGCAGTGCACATGAAAATTTTCAGCGCACCGCCCTCCTAGCATTGTTCATAAGTCAACGATGCAGTGGTATAACAGACCACACCGTTGACTATGGACCGGTGTCGAAGGGCAGTGCCTTGACCAAAATATATGCCCCAGGGTGTATGGTTTGGTCAACGCACAAGTATCCTAACATCATTACTTAGTCAACGGTGCGATATTTTACTAGGCCACACCATTGAACGTGTCGAAATGCAAAAATGCGGTGCGCTGACAAAAATACCTGCCCTAGGGCAGATATTTAAGTCAACACACTGCATTGTCGTTATTCCACAGGGTCAATGGTGCGGCTGAGTAACTGACCGCACCACACCTTTTTAAAATTTTAAAATATCATGGTGCATCTTTCGGTACCACCCTGGAACCGGTGTGGATACTGTAAGCATCGGTTGTGTTGCGGCCTGTAAATTTACAGTCAGCACCGCGAACCGGTGCGAGCCGAATGGCTCTAGCGCACTATGCTGGGATTTTTTTTTTTTTTTTTAAACGCTTAATTTTAAGTTAATTTAAAATTCTAATCCGCTAGAAGGCTTAGTTATGGAAAAACAAGAAAAATACCTATACATTTGGCCGTCGAGGAGGCATATTGGCTGTAGAATTTTCAAAAGTAAATTTGCCCACCGTTTTGCAAAATTAAAAATGTAGATTGGTGGACAATGCAGAGCAGTAGTGCTTCAATGGGTGCAATGGGAGCACCGATGTCAGGGCAACTCAGACAAGGATAACTTGCACTGGTGTTGAGAGCTCACAAGCACTAAAAATTGAGAAATGTCATTTTTTGGCCGTAATTTTTTTATTTACCCTGTTCCGGTGCACGGGGTTTTATAGGTGCATTGGTATGGTTTCTTAAGACCGCACCGAGCAGTTTCAGTTTTTGTGCGGAGTTTTAAGACGCACCGGTGAGGAATATTTGTAAAGCACCGGTGTGCTACAGTAATAAGACGCACCAGGGAGGGTTTGTATAGAGCGCACAGTGACCGGTGTGTCAATATTGTTTTCACACCGGTGCTTTTTCTAGTTGAACGCGTCGGTGTGGGTTAGGATGATAAGCGCACCAGACGAAAAACAATTGCAAAAACCTCCACTCGCAAGCCTCTTCTATTAACCTTCGCTACAAACGGATTTCTTGGGTATTTTTATAGGGGTTCCTCAAAAACATTCGCTAGAAGGTCTTTTCCTTGTAGTGCATGCACCTGCCTGCACCACACTTGGAGTTAGTTGGTGAACTTGTTGATCTTTTGCCTATGAATCTACACCTTGCTAGAATCAAATCAGATTGTAGATTATTTTGAGTTACGAAGATTTGCTGGTCAAATCTCTTTTGATATGGTATCCTTAAAAGCTGTTATTTATCAAAGACCTCCATTTGGTGTTGAGTTTAATTCTGGAAATAACCAGCAACTGTCTATTTAAAAATTTGGAATCTTATTGCCACTCGTGTACTATCTCCCCAAAATATGCAATTTGATTTTTTCGTCGATGAATTTGTGCTTGGGAGCTGGATCTGTTAGCTAGAATATTGTTGAAAAATATTTTGAATTGGTCACTGTATGTTAACTGTCTCCACTTTTATTACTTATGAAATGGTGTGGAACGAATACGTGGAGCAATTGCGATGGTAGGAAAAATGGTGGTAGGGCTACATAATTCTTAACCAGGAAATGATATTTTGGAGGGGTAAGAGAGTGGTAAGTTGTTTGAGAGGGGCGAGGTGTGCGAATTAACCTTCGCTTGCCATGCAGGTGTAAGAATAGAGACCAATACCACTCATTTCAGACCCCTAGTAGTGTTAACATCATAAAGGGGAAGGGGGGGGGGGGGATTTCTTTTTGGTACAACTGCAGCTTATTAATAGGATCTTGTTTCTCAACATTTATAATGAGATTTACAATGTTTAGATTTTCTCCCTTTGCAGCCCTCAACGTTGCAGCTGCCTTAAATTGAATTTTTCTTGGAAGAGACATGGGTGAAACATTTTGGACGCATCCAATGGAGACCCACTAGGGGTGGTTGAAGGCTTTAACCAGGAATCAAAATAAAAATTTGCAGCTAATCCCAGCTCCTCCTGTGGGTACAGTAAGGGAATTCCCTTTAATTCCGGCCTCAAGAAGTCACTCTAAAATACATATTGCAGCATGACGAACTGATGAAATACTGTGACTCATAAATGACCATAGACGAGGATCAAAACTTGATAACAATTAAGGGTTATCATCAACTTTTGCACCATCTCCATGTTCATCAAGATAAATTGATTCACTCAAGTCGATCATCTACCTCTACCTGGAAGCATGGCTTCTAAATTTTTTGGTACCCCTTCTGATTGTGAATACAACTCTGCCAGCAAATGCATAACGTTGCTCGTGGAAGGACTCGGATCATCGAGATCAAGTAGAATATCCCATAGCTTCATAAGAATAGTATTTACCATCTGACCAGAGAAGGAGACTACAGCTGATGCAACGGGTGTCCAAGCCTCTGCTGCAACTGCCCTCACATCATCATTTCGATCTTTCAAACCAAAATTTATGGAGGGAAAAATACGAAAAATAAATTCTAGAAGCATGTCCCCCCGAACTGCAACTAAATACTTGATACCCAAAAGGCTTCCATATTGAATTTCCTATTCTTGATGATTATGCATTTGAAGAAGAATGATCAGGGTCTCATAAAACAAGGAAGGGTGCATATGCTTTAGAGTAGCACCAAAAGCCTGGGCACAAGTCCCTTGAACATGAGTCCCAACCTGATCAGAAACATAATCCCTAAAAAATCTGAACCAAAATCTGGGCCGAATCTGCTGAGAATATGGGTACACTCAGACATTTGTTTCTCTCCAACGGTGACACCTATTCAAAATTGGAGAGAGGTTATTGTTCTTTGCCCCGTGATGGTAAAAAAAGTCTCTCAGATTTTCAAATTTCATCTCCAGCTCTCCAAAACAGTTGCCTCAAAATCATGCCTTAAATACGAAAACTGAAATCTTGAAAAATGACCCTGAGACATGTCTTCGATTCTCCCTGCTCCTGATACCTGTGTAAAATCATAGAGAGGTTATTGTTCATTGCCCTGTGTTGGTCAAAAAAATATCTCATATTTTCTAAATTCACCCCCGTTTTCTTGCTGTACATTTTTGAAGTTAATGTCTCTGACTGCGGATAATGGGAAAAAACACCATGTGGCTTGCTGCGCTTTTTAATTTTGCATTGGGATACATCCCGCATGCGCTATGCCCATAACTCCTTTAGAATTTATAATTTACGATTGTCCCTATTTTGTTTGACGTGTTGGGAAAAAGGGCACCCCCTTCCATGGGCTCCTTCCTCATGTGGCTTGGGTGCATGCTTTGGTTCTTAGTGCTTGATCTTGATGTGCGCTAGAGTAGGAGTTAACCCGTGGTTTAGCGTGTGTCTATAAATATTTGGATCTTGGCCAACATTTTTGCCAAAAATTTCATTTAAATATATGCTTTAATATATAGTCCAAACTAAAATCTTTGAATATGTGCTCAAGTCATGTGGCCACTAACCTTGAAATATGTACCCAACCTCTTTTGAATATGCACTCTTTACTTGAATGAGTATATTTTTCTTCTTTATCTAGTCAAATTTATATTCATATAAGAACCCAAGAGCGAATTTAGCCTTTTAAACCCAGATCTATAAAAATAAACCATTGTACTTGAGCTCATAAATATGAAAAAATTTTGATCCCCGCAACACCAAAATAATAAAGACATATGAGAAATACTTATTTTGCGACAATCTGGAGAAGTGCAGATGGAATTTTGATCACTTTCTCCTATTAAACATGTTCCATGACGAATTTAATTCAGGATATTTTTTAATATGAACCCAAATTTGCAGGATAAAACATTGTTTTCGACCTGCAATCCAAACCAATATATATAATTCAACAACCCTGATTCCCCTATAATTATAGGGTCCTAACAGTGGCTCCACCTGGGGATGGCAGCTCCTTTGGAGGTGTCAAGAATCCATAGAACTATGAGTTTTGTAGACCGACTGATCATTGGGTTGTCCCTAGATTGTAAACTGAAATCTTATACCCTGTGATATTTTATTGAAAGCCAATTCACACTATCAAACTGGAAAATCAAACCATGACTACTTCACACTGAAAATGAAATCTGAAAAATGAACTGAAACACAAGTTGAAAACAATTCTTGACCAACAAGCTTATTTGCACACCACCTATCCTACTCTACTTTAGTGATGATATATACACTAAGTGAACTCTTCTCTCCAATATAGCCAGTCAAGTAAATGACTACATAACTGATTCTTGTTAACTTTTTTGAGTAGGTTGAAAAAATAAAATCTCCACTCCCATCTTAATTTCCATTGGACATAAATGTTCAAATTTTTCCTCAAATATTGCAACAAACCATTCATGGCATAGCATATTCCTTCTTTAAATGATTCTAATAGGTTAGCAAAAGGATCTTGGAAAAATACTTGGTCCTGAGGATTCAAATAACAAGCTTCATCTAGGACTACGCCTTGTTCCAATTTATTATTCTCGGGATCATTCTCAAAGAGAATATCTAAACATTCTTCATGAGTATCTAATATGGCATATGTTGTGCTCAACTTAGTGTTCCTAAATTGAGGTCATAAATTATCAACCAGGGTCAGTAAACTGCTGAAGTGAGGTGCACTATATGTGCATAGGTATATGTTTCTCACTACGTTGTGTTTAGTGTTTTTATGATGTTTTTGGTTGTGTGGTTTTATGTTAAGAAGGAAAAGAAATAAATGTTGAAAAAGAACAGTTGTTGGTCACACTAAAAACAGAGCAAAGCCTATACTAAAGAACAGAAAATGCAAAGTTTGATAATGACTCATAGCAAGAAAATAAATCACAACATGAACTCAATAATTCATAACATAAATTCATCCAATTCATTCATTAGAAATATGTTGGAATAGCTTGAGAAAAGGACAAGTTTAGTACAAATTAGGTTCTCCTAAGTAAACAACCATCTTACAATATTACAAAGAATCTCATCCATGGCTAAAATTTTATTGGAACACACAATTGGAAAAAGACTATTTGTAGCACAATAATATTTCTACTTTGAATTAACTTGTCATGCTAAGATCAATCCATTCTGCAGCTCCTCTTGTCACTACTAAGCCTTATTCGAAATTTAGATATTTTCTAAAATAGTTTTTGGGAAAAAGGCTTAATTGTGAAATTGCAAAAGATTGCAGAACAATCAAGGCCTTAAACTGATATCACTAATTCATTCATGTTCATATGATGGTGCATTAATAGAAAGTCAGAACAAGATTAGTTTGTAAACAATGAAGGTCGTGGAGTCTAATTTTGACAGTTAACACAACTTAAAGAACAATGGATAACACTGAGCTAGAATGCAATTGATCAAACTTGAAACACAGTGATCACAACTAAACTAGAATGCTTTTTGCCTAACTTTGAAATATAGTGAACTGGAACTTGAACTAGAATGTCACTAATCTAACTTAAAGTACAGTGAACAGAGTTATACTAGAGTGCCATTATCAAACTTGAAACACAGTGACAGAATTAAACTAAAGTGACATCTACCTCCGGAGTACTACAACTAGACTAAAGATGCAACTAATCACTAAAATGTCTCAGCTCTGTCTCATTCGGAATTAGTGGTATTTTGGAATAATTTATGGAACAGGACTGGCTGCAACATGTTATGTAAATGAGCATGAAAGCATACAATTCAACAAAACACAACAAAGCTCTAAAACACCACAGCTATGTCTCATCTAGAGTTAGTGATATTTTAGAAGAGTTTATAAGATCACGACTAGCTGTAACAACTGATGTAATTGAGCACAAAATTATAAATTTCAGAGAAATGTAACTAACTCCTAAATACTACAGTTATATCCCATCCAATGTGAGTGGTATTTTGGAAGAGTTTGTAAGGATAAGACTAACTGTGGCATCCGCTGCAAGTAAGTGTAAAAACACAAAGTTCAGAAAATTAATTAAACTAAGAATGAAACAAGGCTAAGTTACTTATCTAAACCATATGAACAAAGCTTCTCAGGTAGTAGGGGCCCTCTACCACCGGATTAGCACGCAAATATACTCAAGATTGACTCAGCTCTTGCAATAAAGTGATGCTTCTTTCATTAAAGGAGAAATTCTTCAAAACAGAGTATTTACGGTCTTCTGAGATCTAGCAATAAAACATAAATCTAGCTAAGCTGTTTCTCGGTCTCCCGAGCCATAATTATAACAAAATTACATAACTGTCTTTGAGATAAAACATGATTAATTGTCTTTCCAAACTAAAATCAAAATAGGACTCTGGTGGTGGCCTCGTTCTATGATTAAGGACATATGTACAGTCCTTGTCCTATTAGAAGTTTGTCACCTAGTTTTGGTTTCCGACATGCATAACCTCCTGTAGACTCGAGCTCAGACTTCGTGGAGAGCAAAAAATGATGGGGGAGTGATGTGGAATATGACCATATGCATTTTTCCTTGAGGTGACACCTGGAACCTGCGTAAACATGAGAACGGCTGCGGAATAGGCGACTGGCTACAGAATGACTGTGTTCTGTAGCCGAGTCTAGTAAAAAATTGCTACAATAACAAAATCATGAAAACATAGCAAGTTATTCATTATATACATTCTTAAAGTAATCCTAATCAATCCTATTGATCATTTAAGCCTGTAATTGATGAGGGACAAAGAAAATGAAGTGAAATGTGGTGGAAAAGAAGGACATCTTTGGGGCTCAACAACATCTTCAATGTATACCAATATGTTGTCCTCAAGAAAATCTGATATATCTTGATTGAGATTCTTAAATTCCATTTGAAGACATTCATTTTGATGAATAAATGTAATTTATAACAATAAGACTTCTTGTGAATGTAAAACAACAATCTGTTCTACATTTGTTTCTTCATGAGGAATGACTTCAGTACATAAATCAGCAATAGAAAAAATAGAATTAATCTCCTGATCACATAAAGATTGAGAAGCTGGTTGCATACTTAGAATTTGATTAATTTATTCTTCAGTTAAAGGAGGATGCAATCTTTGTTTTCTTTGGATTAAACAACAAGTGTTTTCTTTCTATCGTGAAGATTAACCATGATGCTGAATATCTTCTTAAGTTTTATACAAAGGAGCAGAGGAATTATCGTTTGTCTCCGAAGAGAGATCATGGGAATATACTTTCATTTCTTGATTGATTTCATCTTCAATTAACTTCTCTTAATCATCATGACAATTAACTTGAGAAGGAAATCCATAAAGTGCTTCTAACAGATCCTCATCATCCATACTTTCTAGATCTTCATCAATACTTTCAAGGTATTGTATGAAACCCTCAAACTGATCACAATGTTATCACTCTAATAATTATCCAAGTTGTGAGATTTTGATTTATCGTTTAAAGAATATTAGAGGTAACCGTAAACCTACTTTTAAACTCTAGGATCTATCCTTCCTAGGGTTTAGAGAGGGCTCTCTCTATAAGATTTAAGTTTGTTTTAATGTTTGATTTTAGGCTAGTTATAAGGACAATTTTGTTTTAAGATTTGGTTTGGTTGGTGGGAAAAATCACTTAAAGAGATGGATAGTAATATATATGGTTTTCCATTGGGAAAAAGGAGTCAATATGTCAAGAATAAAGCTCAAGATCAAGATCAAAAGACAAATATTTTAAGGGCAAGATAGATAAGTAACTAAAGATATTTGCAGGCTTATTGGTGAAGTGGATTAATCAAGATAAAGAGCAGTTAAGAATTCTTTGATCCAGATAATGAAGGAGAAGAGAGAGGTCATTCGAAAGAGGGATCAATTAAGGGTTCCCTACTCTGGAAATTAGCAGAAAACATATAAATGATAAATAGTTCAAGACAGAGTGCTTTTAACAAATTTTGTAATAATATTCCTAATTTATCATTCAAATTTAGAACACATTTATGAAAGTATGTAAAACATAAGAAGATTAACAATGATAGTAGAAAGTACTCACTTCAATAGCTCATCACATGAATCCTGAAATATGATGCTTTAGGGTTTTGATCCGGTCTGCTACTTGAATTGCTACAAGAAATCCTTCAGGTACAACAAAAATGACTATAGAAATATTCAGCAATTTATTCCACAATAATACTTCAAAGGGTGAAGTATTTATACAAAAATGTTTACAAAATATCCTAGAATACTCATAGGAATTTTCTGAGGAAAATAAAATATCTTTTACAAAAATATAGTGACAATTGCTTAACAACTAGCAAGCTATCATATTTATCCAAATAAAATAGAAATGTTGTTTTGGATTGGGTGTAGCTGGCTGCTTTGTTGTCTCCAACGCTGGCAAAAGATCTTTTAATCTGTTTTGAAACTCTATCTTCCCATCTATACTCTTTCATATGCTTGAGGACTGTTTTAACTATCTCACTACTGTAAATTATGTTTTTATTATGTAAAAACAACTATATGTAATTTATCCTCTTCCACTATAAAACTGTCTTTTACAACAAACCAGTAAGTTTCTGCCAAAATTCTTCATTGGGTAACTTGATCTTGGTAAGTTTCCTATAATTTTCATCAACCTCTGTGTACCTAACAAAGGTTGGTTTTACCACAAAGAGATGTTTTATCTCATGCTGCAAATAGAACAAATCTTCAATTCTTTTGTGCAACACTTTTCCAGTGGGTGTTCGTTGCCAATCTACTTTTTTTACCTGTTCTTTGGAAAAATCTATGATTTTCTTGTTGTAATCCTCTTGCTTCATTAATTTTTCATTTAGAAAAAGAAAGTTTGGAAAGCCTTTTTGCCTCAATATATCAAATTTTACCATAAATCTAGTTATTGCCAAATCCATGTTTTGGCACTTTTCTTCAAGATGCTTCATCAAGTTTTTCTTTGTAATTACCTTTCTCACCTCAAGAATTGTGTCAGTTCTATCAGTTATGTCTATCTAGTCCAATTCGTGTTTTTTCTTGGTGTTGAGAAACTTGATTATTTATTGGGCCTCTTTAGGTTTGGCACCAAGCTCTTCCTTTGTCTTTGCAATTTCCTCTTTGGCTGCTTTAACCAAGTCTTTCTGTTCATAAATGAATTGAATGGAAGGCCAAGTATCATTGATTGACTCAATGATCTTGGACCACAACTAATTTTTTAGGAAATTCATTGGTTCCTTCAAAGTTAACTCTGCTTCAAATTTCTTCAATTCTTCACTTGCCCTTTTGGCTTTCTGTTCCTCATTTTTAGCATTGATTTGGGATAATTTATTGGCATCTTCCAAGTTCTTAATTTTTTCTTTCAACCTATTGATCTCATTACTTTGTATAGACATTTATTCCATAGCTTTAATAATCTTGCTAGGTTCATCTGTTTGTTGCACTGCTGATGTAGATGATTCTGTAGCAGAGGTAGTGGAAGATGTCACTGGCACAGCTGTTTCCAATGGGGATTTTGGTGCTAATTCCTCTGCTAAGGTTGATGGAGCTGCTGTCCATTTCTATCTCCATTTCCTTAATATGTGTTGTCATTTGATGAATGAGACTCATCATCTCATCTTTCTGATTTTCCTCCTGCAGAATCTCTTTAGTCTGTGGATGTTCTGTTGGAGGAAGCTTCAATTATTTTCTAAGTGTTGCTATGTTAGCATTTTTCTTCTTTATCATTTCTTCTGCAGCCTTTACAATTGCTGGATCATTCCCTACTTCAATTACCAATTCTTCTAAGGACTTGATTCTAGTGTCCTTGATAGGAGAAGAAGATTTTTCAATCCTGATTTGATCTCTCAAATTGGTAATAGTTTTCTGAAGCTTATGGGCACTCATTGCCTTGGTAGTCATAGTAGAATAGAGCATTTTAGAGCTCTTCTTATGAAACTCAATTTGATCAAAAGGATGAATGCTATCAACTGGTACTTCCAAGTCAAATTTCTTGTAGTCCGCTACTCTTGTAGGCTTTGACATTGTTGGCTATAGTATTGTCATAAGAAATTTCTTGTTGGTGTAATCAAAGGTTGATAATAATCTGTTTTGACTTCCTGGAGTTTGCTTTAGATAACATGAATAAATTTCATTCTTTAATTCTTCATTCTTACCCTTGATTTCCTTGTATTTTTCTTTGATATCCAAATCTGTATTCTCTGCTTGCTGTGATGAGGATGCCTCCATGTTTTACTATATTTCAACCATCTGAGTGTCTGGAGTATCCTTTTCCTTCTCATTTATAATAACTGTAGCAGTGTCTATGTTCTTCTCTGTGTTTTCTTCATCTAGCTCCTAAATTGTTTCTTTTTCCTTGTTCATTGGATTTAGCTTAGGCTTCTTATTATATCTGATTTTAAACCTAGTCTCTGTTGTTGTTTTAGCAGTGTAGGTACCTTCTTCCCTGATTCTCTTAGTAGTTCTATCCTATTGATTTATAGTTTTCAAGGTGTGACTAGTATCACCCTGTTTAACTGTTTCTATCAAGGTATTTTCTAGCCACTCAGTTTGATTAGCAAATTGTTCAATCTCAGGCCTTTGATCATGGATATAAGGGGTCAATTTGCATTTTACCCTAATTTTACTGAGTATTCCATGACGATCGTAATTCCATAAGAAACTTTCTTCAAATTTTTATTCCAACAACTGTTTTGTTGCCTCTGTACCTGCATCCCTGTGATTGCAAATGAAAGGACCCACTTGGTTCTTTAATTTGAATTGAGTCTTCTTTTTGGTAGCTAAGAAGTTGATATAATCTAAATTTAGTATTTGCCTTACGTACTCTAAAGTAAAAAATCTCATTGGCAAGTATTTTGGTAGTTTATACGGTAAAATATTTGACCCAAAAACTCTAATCTCTGTATGATTTTGGTAAAGGTACCAATCTCCAATTGTACTTTGTTCTGACAGCTATAACACTTTCTTTATCTCATTATTGACTCTTGGTTGTACACTGTTTGTCAACATGTTTATCAATGGATGAAAAAAACAATCTATGAAATCCACATAAGTGAATTATGTTGATTCTTTTCTTATTAGAGAGGTCCAGAAGATGACTGATAATGGATTTCCTTCTATATCCAATTTCTAAAGGTTTATAGGGAATTTTTCTGCTTGGAAATAAAAGAACATGTGAAAGAGGAAGGATGAATATCTAAAAACTCCTTCAGTGGGCAATTTCACAAGCTGATCATGGATATTATCAGCTATGTATTCAACATAGTTATAGATGACAGAAGGAGGTTAACCAGGCACAAGGGTAGATAGAAAACCAAGAATTGACTCATCAGTATGCTCATCAGTAAAATAACCTAGGATAAAGGATAACATAGAAATGAAATGCCTTGACCCTTCAGGATATTTGGAAGTAGAATAAGGAGGGTTTATCTTTGGGATTTAAACATATGCAAGCACGAAATTTTGGAAAATTTGAAATGTCTTAGGAAAATCTAACTGAATATAGAGATTTATGAGTACTTCTATGGATAATGGGACTGCATTGGATCTGGTTTCAGCTGAAGCATCATGTTTATAGACTCTGCAGTAATAGTGAACAATACTTCTTTGTTAGCATCAATCATAGCTCTTTGGTCAGGGGAATAATAGGTTTGACACAGCCTAATGACTTCTGGACACTAATGAGTATGTGGAACTACATACTTGGGTAAATTGGACTCCCAAATTTGTACTTCATTTCCCTGATCTAAGGATTTTTCTAGACTCCAGCATTGGAGTTTAAAAAGATTAAATTCTATCATTGGATCAGTTATTTTGTAATCAACATCAGCTAGGGGTGTATGCTTCACATCTACAACAGGAGGTTGTAGTGGTTTTATAACAATGGTGGTTTTAGAAGCCATTACTGGGTTTAATTTTGACACTTTTAGCCTTTTGGATGTTTAAAATTTTGTATTTAGGATTTTTGTACTCTTTGGTAAGCTTGAACTATTTATAGAAGGTATTTATGGTTTTAACAGAGGTTTCTTGAACAACAAAGGGTACAGTCAGGCTTTCTTTTGGTTTTTTACCTTTAATTTAGTTCAAAAACTAGTCTTCAACTCTTTACAGATTTAGAAAATGTAAAACAAGGGTTTCTCTACTCTTTTTGGATAAACTGGACTTAAAAAACAATTTGATTCATGTATAGAGGGTTATGATTATTTGTAAAAGGGTTTTTGGATTAATTAGAAGTTCTTTTAAGGTCTGCAAAGGCTAAAATATATTCAATTTCGTTTTAAAACCATATATAGTATCAAAATGGAAATTTCATCAGGGTTTCACAGTAAATCTGTTCTTTGAAGGTAAATACAGGTCTTTTTATGGGAAAACAGGGTTTATGGCTCTCGATTTCACATGAAAATATTTTTCAAATGATAGGAAGATTGATTTTTTCGAAGAATACTTGTTCTTGCAGGTATATGGTCTTTAAATAGGGTTTCTGAGGCATCAGAGCGATTTTGGAAGCTGTTGCGGTCCTTGGAAGTATATTGGAGGCTTCAAGTGGTCTTGGCAGCAATTTCTTAATATATCTTTGGTTCTGGGCACAAAGACAAGGCAAATGGTGTTTTTCTTCAGTCGGAAGTGATTTTAACGAGCGGAGAAGGCAGAAAAGGCTTAAATTGTGCACTTATGAAGTTTTATATATTTTTAGGTTTAAACAGGCTTTTCTTTGTGTTGTCGCTCCTAGAGACAACCTAGAGTTGTGATAGACCAGTGCCTAGGACATCTTAGCATAGAAAGGAGCGTATAATATAAGGTATGAAGTTGTCAGCTTCAGCTCACATGCTATCTCCTGTAAATAGGTAAATGAAGTAGAATGGGACCAAAAACTCAAAAACTGACACAAAGAAAGAGATACTGCAGAGGCAAGATGCAGAACTTCTAATACAAAAGTAACAGACAATTCAGAGACAGTTTACTGCAAAGCGGGTCGATTCAGAAATACTTCAAAGACATAAATTATCAGAGGGTGTATGTAATGAAAGAAATGTTGCGAAGATACTAGTTAACATTCAGCTGATGCCCATATATACAATATCACCATGCATAGGCTTACCAATCTAAGAATCCATACATGATAATAGCATTTTAAAAGCACCCTCCCAAAGCAACTAATATAGCAGAATCACGGTTCAGATGAGTAATGAAACATAATATCATGCATGAGCCATATTTAAAGCGCTAGACTGATCCAAGTATGGGCATCAACTAGGATGAATCCTTACCAAAAATCAGTGAACCACTCGCATTCCAAAACATGATACAAGAAAGGTGGGTGAGATGAAATGATATATTAAATAACATATAAAAGAGAGTTACAGACTGTGAAATACCAAAGACCAGAATCCTCTTTGACAGACAGAACTCCTCCTCACTGAGACCCTATGGGCTCTGAGCCTTCATACAAGATTTTTACAAATTGTATACAAAAATCCTTTCACTGCATAAGTTTCTGATAGAAATATGGAACCCTTACAATGCGTTTCTTCATGGTTTTTATAGGAGAAACCAAAACCTAGTGAAAAAGAGGTAGGTGGTGAACATTTAATTGTATCATTAAAACAAAATGGTGAAAAAGTGCCAGCCCATACTGCTTGATGACGCTGTAGTGCTGAATGTACTCTGTGGCCTGCTCTTTGAGATAAATGCTCTGGGTGAAAATCTCTTCAAGAACACGGCATAGAGTAAAAGTCCAAAAACATTTCGTCCTTTCCTGAAGGAAAAATCGGCTAGAATAAAACCTGGAAGGTGTTGATTTTGTGTATCGTACCCTCTGCATTCCCAATCTTGAATTAAGCTTTAAAATCCCCAGTACCGAACACTAAATTCCTCAACCATCTATTGATCTTCCTCTTCTGCTCCATAAATGTTTTCATCTGTGAAATCGGTGCCTCGAATATCTCTGCAAGGTTTGATAGATTTTACCCTTGTTTCCTTTAATAGCAGTCACGTCGCAGCAGCTACCCAAGCTTTCTTCATAAATTTAGCCACTGAATAATGGTTCTTTGAAGCGGCCTCGACTCCTGAAATGGAGGCGGTGTCTAATGGCCATATCTTTGTCATTATAAACCTGCAAAACCCACAAACTTGTTAGAGAAAACCACGCTATGGGGATGGAGGATGTGGTAGGTTAACTTGGAAGCGAATGTGCTGTCATGGCGAAATGGTGAAATGACATGGGGTGGCAGGAAAATACATTGAAACAATGGAGGATGGACTACCGACGGTTTTCAACGTAAAATATTAAAATATGACTTATGAATGGAAAATATGAATGGTGGAGAAAATGTGATAAACGCGTGAGAGCTGTGACGCGTGGACGTACGATAGACTAGGTGGGGAGGGTGACGTGGTGGCATGAGGTTAACGACGGGCATGTGACTCAATCAGGGCCGTCCGATCTCGGCAGAGATCGACGGCTAAAACAACGCCAGAGGATGCTAAACTGCGGGCCTGGGGCACTGTACATTAGGACTAACACTCGCGCAACTTCGAAAAGAGACCACCGAGGCCCACATATCTGACGGTTCACGTTCATATCGTTGCGTGACTTTGACCGATCATTGATGCACAATGGAGGGTGGTATTGAAACCGTACGCTGGGACGCATGGCAGGCGCTGAATGGAATCGCTGGCCCGTGGAGATTTACCGCCTATCGCCGAAAGGAAGTGCGATATAAACCGCTGGTTTTGAACAGTGGATACGAGCGCGGGGACCACGAGGGTGGACGGGTAGCGAACCTTTGATCCATGATTTGATCAGACGGCTCAGGACGTGCCCGATACTCTTTGATAAGCGCACGGTGCTTTTGCTCTCGGTCCCGTGGAAGAAAGGGCGGAGGCTTGGCTGAAGGGGCTATGCCATAAATATTTTTAAACGTGCATTTCTAGCCTTTGATCGCGCGGAATAGGAAAACAGAGGGATAAGAGCCGATAGGGCTAAAATTTGAATATTTCAAATGAAAATTTCAGCCATTTATAATGAGTTTTAGAGGCTAAAAGTGGCAGCGATAGCTCCAAAAATGATTTCCCAAGTCTGAAAGGGGGAATTCGAGAGCTTTAAGCCAGATAGCCTTTGAAATTTTATAGGAACCAGATTATGATCAAAATCGGCTCCATCTGGGGATGGCATGTTCATCCCTGGACGTGTCGAGAACTTCGCAGACCACCTGATCATCTTCTATGCAGACCCTACTCTTTAGCACTTCTAATTTTCACCTCATGATTCATCAATTTTTACAAACCGGGGAAATAAACCTATTCTACTACTACCCTTATTACTCCATGAGACCAGATTAAACTGTTGGTCTCACATTTTCTCTACCTAAACTACATCTGCTAGGATTAAACTGTCTAGCAAATCTCTTCTCTACATTCTAAAACAAAAATTGAAAAACAACCAAGCCAGGCTTAGACTGTCTGGCTTGCTGGACTTTGCAGAAATTAAAACAACTAACTACATGCTCACAGACTGAGCTTTATTGAGCTTTTCCTACCTACCCTACTTTACTTGGAAAACTCTGGTGCTTTTAGGTTATACAATAATGCCAGTGCAGCCAGTCAAGCAGTAACAAAAAGGGATAGGAGCACTGACTGCCTGTCCGAGATAACCATAGGGTGCTCTGCACGTGTTTCTTCAAAAATAAAGTCACCATCAGTGGTGACCACTCTTGATGAATCTAGTCCTGGTGAAGGATCAATGCTGGAGAATTTAAGCTAATCAGGGCCTCCATATATTCTGCCACAGGATCAATGAACAAATGGTGTACACTTTCTTCTTTTAGGCCTTCCATGGGTGGTAGGTTGTCTTTATCCTGTGTAGCTTTGAAAAAATTTCTTTTTGTTTGCAACATGTTGCTCAAAAAGACCTTTGATCCTTCCTCAAATGTTTGCAGGAAATGGGCATAAGGATCATGAAATGATACCTGGCTATGAATATCTGGCAGGCAGGCTTCAACCAGGATTTCTTCTTCTTCCACTGGATCAGGAACAAGACTCTCTTGAGAAAGATAATCTCTCTCATTTTCTTCATTTTCTGAACTGGAGGACTCATCGTATATTGGATCTGAGTCCTTTTGGAGCTCTGGTATATTCTGCTCTGCTGTGCTGAGCTCCGTGAAAATATCTATGTATTCTTGAGCAATGGTTTGTGCCTTTGCTTCCTCTTTTTCAAGAGAAGGCTCGTTATTTTCATCTTGCTCAGGAAATTCTTCTTTGCTCTTCTCCTCACCTTCTGAAAGGAAGGACCGCTGACCACCGATCACATGACACTCACCACTGATGCTTTCATAACTTTCCCCATCAGTTTCATAGATAGGTTGACTAGGTTCACTGCTCCCCTGGAGTTGTTGGCTCTGGCTTTCCTCCCATGGGTCTACTGATGATGGTTCTGCAGGCTTAACTTCTCTCTGAAAACAATCATCATCAAATAGATCATAACTAGGAAAGTCATAATCATAAGCAATGTCACCAATCAAACCTGTCAGATTCTCAGCAGGTTTTTCTTCGTCCTGATCCACAGAGGAGTCTTCTGGATCTGTATCATCAAACTCATAAGATGAATGGGAAAGAGTGTGTGTTCCATAGAGGATTTCTGAGGTGGGCTGCTGATTTAACATCTGATCAATTTCGTCTTCTGTCAAAGGAGAAGATTGTCTTGTGTTCCTTTGTGCAGAAGAGTAGCAACTCTCTGTTTCTTGTACTAGCTAATTTGGAGGCAGGAGGTCTACTTGAACCTCTTCTAGAGTATCCTCAGTTATGCTTGCAGGAAAAACTTGAGGATCTTCTGATGTTTCTTGATCTCTCTCTGATTCAGACCAGTCCTCATGAACCTGATGATACTCGGTTAGAATACAAGGCTCATGAGTGGTTTCTTCCCCCGCATTAGATTTTGCATCTTCTATGTGGTCTCTTGTTTCCTCCAAGCAACACTCCCTATTTTCCTTTGCTATTAGGTCGTGATACTCTCTGATCAACATAATATAAGATATAGGTAAGCAATCAGGCAGTTCCTGATCGCTTTCCTCCTCATCTTCCATAGGTTTTAAAGCATCATACATGTCTTGCTCATTATCAAGGTCTTGAGTTTGTTCTTGTGATTTCAAGAGTTTGATCTCAGCTTCATATCTTTCAATCATCAATCTTAGAAATATTTTCTTAAGCATGGGTGTGCAACTTGAGCTGAGAAGAAGAATAGCCTGTGGAAGGTCCTTCACTTCCAGTTTTTCCAAGCCACGTGACATTTCATCTCGACACTCTGCTATGAAACTTGGATGCATTTTTGCAAACTGCTCATATTCTTCCATTGGTGAAGTGGCTTGGTCTTCAGCATGGCTAATGTTGTACTGTGACATAGTCTCCCAGTGGAGTCTCGTGAAACCAAGATAATCAGCGGCCTACCGATCATCAATGGAGTCTCTTAATCCTTTAGGAACTGTGGAGTCGCCAGGTGGATGATTTAAGATCTTACTGTCCACCACAGTGATTTACCAAATCAAATTCATTTGGCTCTTCTCCAGCGGAGTCGGGACTGCAAGTAAATTCTTCTGATAAATGAATGTGGAGTCGCCAAGGTGAGGGATCTACAACTCTTCACCTCTCCATGCTCACCTACTTGGAGAGTGAAATAAATTTTTTTGAGGCCCAGGGTTTATAATTTTCTCAAATTCGTCCCCGGCAACGGCGCCAGAAAGATGTTGTCACTCCTAGAGACAACCTAGAGTTGTGATAGACCAGTGCCTAGGACATCTTAGCATAGCAAGGAGCGTATAATATAAGGCATGAAGTTGTCGGCTTCAACTCACATGCTATCTCCTGTAAACAGGTAAATAAAGTAGAATGGGACCAAACCCTCAAAAATTGACACAAAGAAAGAGATACTACAGAGGCAAGATGCAGAACTTCTAATACAAAAGTAACAGACAATTCAGAGATAGTTTACTGCAAAGCGAGCCGATTCAAAAATACTTCACAGACATAAATTATCAGAGGGTGTATGTAATGAAAGAAATGTTGCAAAGATACTAGTTAAAATTGAGCTGATGCCCAGATATACAATATCACCATGCATAGGCTTACCAATCTAAGAATCCATACATGATAATATAATTTTAAAATCACCCTCCCAAAGCAACTAATATAGCATAATCACAGTTTAGATGAGTAATGAAACATAATATCATGCATGAGCCATATTTAAAGTGCTAGACTGATCCAAGTATGGGCATCAACTAGGATGAATCCTTACCAGAAATCAGTGAACCACTCGCATTCCAAAACATGATACAAGAAAGGTGGGTGAGATGAAATGATATATTAAATAACATATAAAAGAGAGTTACAGACTGTGAAATACCAAAGACCAGAATCCTCTTTGACAGACAGAACTCCTCCTCACTGAGACCCTATGGGCTCTGAGCCTTCATACAAGATTTTTACAAATTTTATACAAAAATCCTTTCACTGCATAAGTTTCTGATAGAAATATGGAGCCCTTACAATGCGTTTCTTCATGGTTTTTATAGGAGAAACCAAAACCTAGTGAAAAAGAGGTAGGTGGTGAACATTTAATTGTATCATTAAAACAAAATGGTGAAAAAGTGCCCGCCCATACTGCTTGACGGCGCTGTAGTGCTGAATGTAATCTGTGGCCTTCTCTTTGAGATAAATGCTCTGGGTGAAAATATATTCAGGAACACGGCATAGAGTAAAAGTCCAAAAACATTCCATCCTTTCCTGAAGGAAAAATCGGCTAGAATAAAACCTGGAAGGTGTTGATTTTTGTGTATCGTACCCTCTGCATTCCCAATCCTGAATTAAGCTTTAAAATCCCCAGTACCGAACACTGAATTCCTCAACCATCTATTAATCTTCCTCTGCTGCTCCATATATGTTTTCATTTATGAAATCGGTACCTCGAATATCTCTGCAAGGTTTGATAGATTTTACCCTTGTTTCCTTTAATAGTAGTCACGTCGCAGTAGCTACCCAAGATTTCTTCATAAATTTAGCCACTGAATAATGGTTCTTTGAAGCGGCCTCGGCTCCTGAAATGGAGGCGGTGTGTAATGGCCATATCTCCATTGTTATAAACTTGCAAAACCCACAAACTTGTTAGAGAAAACCACGCTATGGGGATGGAGGATGTGGTAGGTTAACTTGGAAGCGAATGTGCTGTCATGGCGAAATGGTGAAATGACACGGGGTGGCAGGAAAATACATTGAAACGATGGAGGATGGACTGACGATGGTTTTCAACGTAAAATCTTAAAATATGACTTATGAATGGTGGATAAAAATGCGATAAACGCGTGAGAGTTGTGACGCGTGGACGTACGATAGAATAGGTGGGGAGGGTGATGTGGTGGCGTGAGGTTAACGACAGGCATGTGACTCAATCAAGGCCGTCCGATCTCGGCGGAGATCGACGGCTAAAACAATGCCAGAGGACGCTAAACTGCGGGCACGGGGCACTGTACATTAGGACTAACACTCGCGAAACTTTGAAAAGCGACCACCGTCGGATGGAGGCCCACAGATCTAACGGTTCACGTTCATATCGCTGCGTGACTTTGAACGATCATTAATGCGTGATGGAGGGAGGTATTGAAACCGTACGCTGGGACGCGTGGCAGGCACTGAATGTAATCGTTGGCCCGTGGAGATTCACTGCCTATCGCCGAAAGGCGGTGCGATATAAACTGCTGGTTTTGAAAAGTGGATACGAGCGCGGGGACCACCAGGGCGGACGGGTAGCGAACCATTGATCCATGATTTGATCGGATGGCTCAGGACACGCCCGATACTCTTTGATAAGCGCCCGGTGCTTTTGCTCTCGGTTCTGGCTTTTGGTCCTGTGGAAGAAAGGGCGGAGGCTTGGCTGAAGGGGCTATGCCATAAATATTTTTAAACGTGCATTTCCAGCCTTTGATCTCGCGGAATAGGAAAACAGAGGGATCAGAGCCGATAGGACTAAACTTTAAATATTTCAAATGAAACTTTCAGCCATTTATAATGAGTTTTAGAGGCAGGAAATGGCAGCGATAGCTCCAAAAATGATTTCCCAAGTCTGAAGGGGGGAATTCGAGAGCTTTAAGCCAAATAGCCTGTGAAATTTTATAGGAACCAGATTATGATCAACACTTTGAATGTGGGTTAAGTCAAACAGAAGGTAGTTTTGGTGTCGAGGTTCAAATACTACCAGTGGTTATCACATAAGCTCGGAGCGGTAAGTGGTTTATTTGGATTGGATGTGATCCAATGATTTAGTACCGCTTGGAGGGGAGAGAATATGGTAATACTGCCCATTTCGCAAGTTTCAAATTGATTATTTTTGGCGCTATTGAAATTGCGATATCAAATATGGTTCGTCAGATCTAGGGAAGGCAATGCGAACCGTGGAGATGGAGAGGTGGATTAGCTCGGCATATGGGGCGTGGGGCCCGAGAGTTTATACGTGGTGGGGTTGGGTTAATACCTTTAAACATAGTTTAAACGTATAAACTAATGTTATAAGTGAGATATGTGTAATATGGTTTACACAACAATTGGATGATTTTCATGTGTTTTGCGAAGGCAGGTTTTATTATATATAGCGTGTTTAACCTTTGGGGGATAGGTGGGGTAATATTTAACACATGGGTATTTAGACCATAGGTTAAACGTTAAAATAGTGGTTTTGGGATATTTTAAATAAAGGAATTAATATATCTACGGGAAAGGGTAGTTATAAAGGAATTAATACATTATATTAGAGTTAATATGAAAGGAATATGATATGAGTGGAAATATATATAATATCAACTAATAAAAGTGTAAAATTGGCATTTGAGCACAATAATGGTCCCACTTTAAACATTTACATATAATACTTAAGATAAATTGTATTTTTGTGGTTTTTTGAGTGTTTTTGCATGAAATGAAATTAGTTAAAGAGAATTTTTTACTTCCCCTAAGCAAAAGTGTTTTAACTTTAGGAAAGGGATTAATTTTTTGGAAAAGGGTGATATGTTGAGGAAATGGGTTTTTATGAAGGGAATCTAGTATTTATTACTAATCAGTTATTAAGCCTTGGGTTTGGTGAAATAATAACAAAAAAATACCGAATTCATTCAAACTATGCCTCTGTAGGGGTGAAACCCTAGCCATGGCGGCGGCGACCCTCCTCTAGTTATCGAGATATGCTTTGGCCTATCTTTAACTTTCTCATGGTCTATGGAACATACTGCCTCGACTCGTACTCTGCTCCTATTGGCTATTCCCTTTTCTTTAGTAGTTTTACAATCCCACTGAACTCTATCTCTGTGCTCTTATCCGACAACGGCCTCTTTATTTGGGCCCATCGTTTTGTTTTTACTCATGTTTCATGTGATTCACTGCAAACAGGCGGGGTATATTTTTGTGGAATCACGTTTATTGTGGACGGTGTGCAGTTCTGAAGGAGCATGGGTTCCCTAGAGGTGGGGCTTTCATCATTTTTCTGACGGTCTTTCTGGGGATCCCATAGACCCTTATCAGTTGCGGTTTAACCGTATCTGCCAGCATGAGTGCCTATGAGGAGGAAGTTGATTATTCTGACAACCCTTTGGTGGGGGTGGACATTTTGGGACACAAAGAAAATGCGGCTGTTGAGGATATGATAGACATGGTCCCTACCCCGATACATTTGGAATGTGTTCAGTCTGACCATGTCTCCGTGGCGAGCTGCTCATCTCATATTGGAGACTATTTGGAACCCATCAGTATCGCAGCTCCATCCTCATCGGTAAACAGACTTTGGGGTTTTCCATCGTCGGGCTTTCCAAACATTCCCGAGGTTGATCTTGCGTTATCGGCACCATGTGAGGAGGCGGTGTTGACCTACATTGGCACCACAACACAGACGCTTGAAAACCTCAACATCGGCGGCAACAAACCTACCTCTTCAGCTGATGAGGGGGCTCCTATCTCAGCTTTGGGGGATTTTGTTAATATTCCTGCTAATGCTCTTGCTGGTGATAAGCTGCAACCATCGTCTGACTTGAAGGGTTCGAGTGACCAGATACAGGGGAGCACTGACTGGGGCAAGAAACATAAAACGACCAAGAACAAGTTTAGTAGAAACCCCAACTTCAGGCGCGACAGGGGGATGGATGATCTTGAGAAAACAACAGCCACAATGCTTGTTGGAAAATTTCAGGATAGGAACTATTCAACTGCGCATCTCAAAAAATGGACCAGGGTGATCTGGGGAGGGATTCTTCAGACTCTCCCGGAAGTAACACTCTTACCCATGGTTGGTTTACACTCTCCTTTTCTCTACCAGCCCAGATTGATTGGGTCCTCAAACAGTAATGGCACATTGAAATGCACCCAGTTCTCCTCAAGCGTTGGACGCCGCTATTTGAACCAAACAAAGAAAATGTGGGGGCTGGACCCATCTATATGTGGCTCCCTAGTTTACCGGTCCAGTTCTGGAACGAAACAGCTTTTCGGAACATTGGGGAAGATTTCGGTTACTACCTTAATCATGATAGATCCTACCTTGTCACGGGAAACAGAGCAGTGGCCCGAATCCTGATCTTCTTAGATACTTGGGATGGCCTGCATGATAACTATAATATGTTCTTTGAGGGCATGATGTGGCAACAAGTTCTAGATTACGAGGGTGTTCCGTTTAGGTGTAGAAAATGTCACGAGGTGGGACATCTGTTTAAATATTGTCCAAGGATGGGTATTTCCAAGCCGAACTACAAGCAGACTATCTCTGCAGCTACACAAATGGACCCTATTACGTGCCACTGCCAGCGATCTGCAGAGACGTCTCATGGT
Organism: Pinus albicaulis; assembly: GCA_034641835.2. Classification (NCBI taxonomy): domain Eukaryota; kingdom Viridiplantae; phylum Streptophyta; class Pinopsida; order Pinales; family Pinaceae; genus Pinus; species Pinus albicaulis. The sequence goes on along the minus strand of CM076570.1, from coordinate 616,400,659 downwards.
GCGTCGGTGCGGCAGTCTGCTTCCGAGGAGATGCCGTCATTTCCTACTTGGCCTATTACTCAAGCTAGATCACATGCACCGATGGCAGCAGACTCTCTACATCACTCTGCTACGGTACCATGTACATCTCTTACTTTCGTCTCTATGAATTTCATTTTTACTCCTATTTCTTCTTCCACTGCACATAACTCTGAATTTAGTTTTCCTTCACTTAGCTGCACTATTTCCCCTCCATCCATCACTCCCACCATACCTCACACATATGCAGGCCTATCTAATTTCCCCACCTCACTCAAATCTGGCTCATTGTCTTCAAGGCATTCATACTTCCTCTGATCTGCTTCCCTATCACATCCCTTTGCTGCCCTTGGCATTGGCCCGGGGCAGAGCAATTTCCCGACCAAATCAAGGGGCCGACCATCGGAGATGGCAAAGGCTATCAAGCGGGAAAATTTTGAGGTTGAAGCTGGCACCCAATCCTCCATTTTAAGGGTTCTTAGAGAAAGAATACCCAAAAGTAGGGTTCCCTCATGATTTGTCTCACATTTAATTGTAGGGGATTAGCCAATTTTGTTAAGATATTGGCTCTCAAAGATCTACTGGCTCAGAAACCTATTGATATTCTCTTCCTTCAGGAGACTCTAGGGGATGGAATTTCTGTAAGTTCCATCCTTAATTCGCTCCTACCAAACTGGATTTTCATCACTTTGGATGCTCGGGGTAGATCTGGTGGTTGTGCACTAGGCATAAATAATAGGACAACCCGGATGAACAATTTTTGGAGTAGGGATGGAGTTCTTGGCATGGACATCAATTTTGGAAATATTGATCTCCCTTTTACCCTGATAAATGTTTACGGGCCTTGCACAAATAGGGAAGATTTCTGGAAATTTTTGTTGACTTGCACTCTACTCAAACACCCTCATATCATTATGGGCGGTGACCTTAATTTCTCTTTGGGAATTTCTGAATCCTGGGTTACTCATGCTGTCCCAGATCCACTGGCAGACTATATCATATCTAGAATGGAATTAGCTGACCTTATTGAACTACAGATGGCCAAGCTTCAGCCCACCTGGAGGAACAGAAGAACTGGTGATGCAGCTTTGGCTCAAAGACTTGATGGTTTCCTTATCAAGCAACCATTACTTCAGGTTCTGAATAAAGCTAGACAATGGGTGGGTCATGGGGGTATTTTGGATCATTCACCTGTCTTTTTGGAATTTGAATTCATCCCTATGTGAGCACGCCCACCTTTCATATTCAACCCCAGATGGCTTCTCGTTCCGGAATACCACAACCTAGTGGTTCGGGAATGGCATCATTGCCACCAACTACCAGACTGAGAACCTGCCAGAGTTATAAATGACAATCTAAATCAGATGAAAGGCTTGAAAATCAAATGGATTGGGGAAAAAAAGGATGGAGGGAGAGGAATTGAAAAGGATCGAACTGGAGATCGCCCAACTAAATGAATCTAACCTGTTGGGGTTCCGATCAAGTGCAACCAAAGAGCATCTCATATCCCTCGAAGCATCCAGAACAAAGCTCTTCGCCAAAAAGAAGTGGATTGGAGACTTAGAAGCAGGGCTATTTCGCTACAGGCTAGTGATGAGAACACCAAATTTTTTCAGTAGCATGCAAATGGTCGAAGGAATTGCAACATGATTTGGGAACTTACTGAACATCATGGATTTGTGGCTCGAACTCATCTGCAACTCCTGGATATGGGTATACAACATTTTTCCAAGTTATACAGAGCCCCTCTACAATTTAACCTTTCGATGATCATGCACATCACCAGATAATTTATCATATTTGTGGACCAAGAACAGGAGGAGGATCTCATTGTGCCGATCACCAAGGGTGAGATTGAAGGGGTGCTAAAATGGTTCAAAAAATATAAAAGCCCTGGACCGGATGGCTGGCCCATTGAATTCTTCCTGCACTTTTTTGAGTTGCTGGGCAATGATCTCCTTCTTGTTATTGAAGATATTCGTGTTCGGGGAAGGATATATGATGGTTTCAATTCAAATTTCATTGCTCTCATACCTAAGACTGACCATCCTACCACTTTTCAGGACTACAGACCCATATCCCTCTGTAACTGTATATACAAGATTATATCCAAAATTATTGCAAATCGCATCAAACCCATTTTATCTTCACACATCACCAAAGAAAAATTTGCTTTTCTCCACCATAGGCAGATCCATGAAGCCATTGGTACAGCTCAAGAAGCCCTCCACTCTATCAAATCCAAAAATCTCAAGTCTACCATCCTTAAAATTGATCTTGCAAAGGCTTTTGATCAGGTCAATTGGAGCTATCTCCATCTCATCCTTATTCAAACTGGATTTCCCCTTACGTTCATTAACTGGATTATGGGGTGTATCTGCCATGTATATTTCAAAATAATCCTAAAAGGCACCGCATCAGATTTATTTCATGCAGGAAGGGGTCTGCGACAGGGGTGCCCTCTATCACCACTGCCTTTTGTCCTAGTTATGGAGGGCCTCTCTGTGCTTATCAAAAAGGATAAAGTGGATGGGAAGCTTCACGGTCCCCACATTAATGAGATTATGCATCTCACACACCTTTTATTTGTGGATGATGTACTTATATTTCTCGATGGCTCTTGTCAGGACTCTATTCAATTTGGAAAAATTCTTCAAAGTTTTTGCATAACTCAACAACGGGTATGGTCCCTAACAACTAGAAATCCACAATCATCATGACAAGATGCACTACTCAGGAACAAGGTATTGCCTTGGCATTATTTTCCTATGTTCATAACAACATTGGGGATGGACTGAAATATCTGGGTTTCCAATTAAAACCCAACGACTATCAAATCAAAGATTGGAACTGCCTCATTGCAAAAGTGGAACATAGAATCAACACATGGTACCATCGATGGCTCTCCAGGGCTGGTCGATTGGTCTTAACTAAATCAGTACTTGAAGCCATCCCTTTCTATTGGATGTCTCTTGCTTGGATTCCTATTGGAGTTGTTCGTAACCTATAAATATAGAATTCATAATTTTGACTTGACTAATGATAGTCTTGTAAATATGTACAAACTTTGCTTTCTGCAAGTTATTTTCCTATATTTTGTAAAAAGAAAAAGAAAAAAGAAAAAAAGAGGGTAAAAAGTCCTAAAAGATAGAAAAAATATTATACCTCAAAAGAAAAAAGATGAATAAAACATGAAAGTGTGCAAGTCTAAATGCCACTACTTTTACTTTTTGCATTTGATTATGGCAGAGTGTCAATAAATGCCATAATCCATGATGGGTTGAATAATTTAATCTTGACTTATCATGTTTCAATTTCAAACATTGTAGATAGAGAATAAACAATTTTCATACAGTTTAATCATGAAAATTCATTAGTTAGGTAGAGAATAAAAGAATCCAACAGTTTAATCTGGATTCTTGGATGCAATAAGTGTAGAATTAGATAGTTTACTACTTTCAAAAAGAATAAAATGTTGTAAGGTTGCTAGTTCAAATGCACCTGATTAAAATAGAAGAAAAAAAAATGTTAGAAGATATGATTGGGTAGGTAGAAGAAGGTAGGAAACATCATTGTAAATATCTTTCACCATGCTACAAATAACTAATTTCCCTTCCCCATAGCAATTTGATACTCTAGACTATCAGTCAAAGAGGCTCAAGGCATTTCCTTGACTTCTATTGGGGCCGGACCCAAGGCTCAATGACTGATTAGTTGAAAATGTTAAGTTTCTACATTAATCCCAGAAATTTTCATCATTTACCCCTTCATGCACTCATCACCATTTAACTTCATAAGTGAGAACTCTTTTCTTACTTAAAAGTCACATGAATGGCCCATTTGATTAACTTCCTCCATTTTACAAGACATAAAAACTCTCAAAAACATGATATTCTAAGTAAAAGTGATTAAGTTATGATAATAAAGTTTTTCTTTAATTTTCACTTTCCTTAGTTTTATTTATGAATTTTGAGTATTCATTGTCCCTTTTCATATTCACATTTAACATATTTTATTAACTCCCTATCAATTATCCTAGTCCTATTAATATAGCTCCCTTTTATTTAATATTCCCAAAACCCTCTTATTATATACTTTTCATGTCAAAGATATTAAACACATGTTGAAAAATATCCCAAAATTATCCCTTTGACATGAAACTTATCCATAATAAAATATCCTCTCTCCCTTATAGTTTTAGACCTTTGAAAAATCTGAAACTATATAATAAAAATAATATTGAAAATGCACAATTTATTTACACAGTGTGTATATAGAATAGCAAAGAAAAAGAAGTTTATTCGCCTTTTCCCTCATAAATTTTACTCATGGTTAAAGCTTTAACCTTATCCCATTTTCTCGATACATATCCCCTTACCACAATATTAAACTTTGGTAAAATATTTTAACCCACCCCATTCTATGTGTAAAATCATTTTATACATAAAAAAAAAATGAAGCATCCTCGCATTCGTTCCCGACCCTCCGATCATCCTAATCCCTTTAATCCTACGGTCTAAACTAAACCCGATAAATCATTCATTCGCCCCCACCATTCTATATTGCATTGATTTTAAACCGTTGATATTTTCTCATCAAATAAACGGCACAGATCAAAGTACTCGGTCCCACTTTATTTCCCTGCAACTTCCCGATGCATCTCAGCCGTTTGCATCGCTCAACCAAATTCGACGGTGCGGATCCCATATCGCATTACCAAAGTGATCGGGTGAAGTTGACAAAAAAATTTGCGATAAAAGTTGTTTTACGAAACCACCACCCATTACGTGTCTTAATTTTACTGGATCGCATTGCAAAATAAAAAAACCAACTACCGCCCAGAAGCAATGCGATAACCACTAGTGATTTCGCCTTTAAACGCACAAACCGCTCGTGCCATTAATATCAAACTGCAATAAATGTTATGTTTATTAATAATACTTGAGGTTTTAGACTTAGATCTTATTTTTTACATGCATTTGTGCCTACTCCCTCTCAGAAAACATTCACAGACACCATTTTGAAGCTGTTTTTAATCCCAGAAGTCATTTCCCCTCTTAATTTTGCCTCTGAAGAATCTGAGTACCTCTTACTAAATAGCTGCAACCAGTTTGAACACTGGTACCACTTGCAACCCTCTTCGACTGCGACCATACCTATTTAAAGGTATTTTTCAGTAATCCAAACCTGCAAATTCTTAATTTTCAAGAAAAATTAATCCACTTGGAATTTAAAAGCCAGAAGTACTCATCTGAGAGTACTTAAACCTTGAAAAAACAGGGGAAACCCTGTCAAAATTTTCCCAGAATTTTCCATTTCCGCCTTAAGAAATTTTGACCATCCAAAAGCTATTCCTATGGTTAAAATACCTTTGAATTACTAAAAAATCCATCAATTCCTTTCCCACCTTTTGCACATTGCAAATCTGCATTTTCCTCATAAAACCCTCGCCCAGATTCTGAATTCTTCCCCAAAATAAGCTCAATTGACCTTCTGTTTTCAAAAAGAACTAAGCAAATAGTCTAATCTTTCTTAGTTTCATTCAAAATGACAAAAAAACAGGTCACCCCTAGGACTGGAGGTCCCAAACCTCAGAAACCTGCCTCTAGCAAGCTTCCAAACCCCAAACCTTCCAAAATTGATAAACCTACTCCTGTCCTAACTGCAGATTCTACTGAGGTAGTCAGACCATTGCAGCCTCTTGTCACCTTTGAAGAGAAAAATCCCTTGATTGACTTAGACTACAAAATTGTTGATGCTACCTTATAATTTGATCTACTTGAAGTACATAGATGGTGTCAGGAAAAATTTGAGAAAAAAGTGGCAAATGATATACCTGTATGGGACTCTAACTTTCCTAAATATGTGGTTCCCATCACCCATCCATCTCAAGATTTCATTAGGTTGTGTCAGATGCACTATATCCTTGATCAAAGATGCATGGTGAACAAAGACAGACTTGTAACAGCCTTTGATTACTCAACAAATAAAATGATCATGTATTTTCTCCAGCCAGTAGTAACAGATCCAAAGTCAGCAACAGACTACAAGAAAACAGAGTTTGAAGTGAATGTTGATACTATACATGAAGTAGATCAGATTGAGTTCCATAGAAGTGCTTCAGAGATGTTGTATTCAAAGGTAGTAAGAAAAACCATGAGTACTACCATACTTCAAAAGACTGTATCTAATTTGAAAACTCAAATGAAATTAGATAAAGCATCTCTACATGCTAAGGATTTGAGGATCAAGTCCTTAGAATATTTGGTGATAAAAATAGGAGCAGATCCCTCCAATACTGAAATTGCTAAGAAATTGATAAGACAGAAGAATGAGGATATTTCTGCCTTAAGAAAGCAACTCAAATTTCCACGGAGTGAGCACCCTCAGGAAAAAGAAGTTCTTCAGGAAAAGACAGAAAAGGAGGAAACTATGCAACTGGTTTTGAAGATGACAGCTCAGATTAAAGAGATGGAAAATCAAATAGAATCTCTAATTCAATAAAATTAAATATTGAAGAAAGCTCATGAAGTCTCCATTCCCATAGTTATTCCAACTATAAGTACAGTTGTTCCCTCTACATTGGCAGAACATTTGGCACCGAAAGGAGTATTGGCAACTGCAGTGTCAATTACTTCTAAAGATATCTCTGCCACTTCTTCATCTACATCACAGGTAAATCAAACATGTGAAACAACTGCCATAGTCAAGGCTATGGAAGACATGTCCTTAGAGGATAAAGATATAATAAATTTGAAAGGTACCATTAGAAATCTTGAAACATCTAACAGAGATGCATTAATTACATCCAAAGGACATGAGCAGAGAGCCAACAGATTGCAGGAACAGGTAAATATTCTACAAAAACAAGTTAATCTCACTGAGCAGGTATATTACATCAATAGTTATCTTTGGAACAACATCATTCAAGGCATACATTCTCAGTGGCCTTCAATTCAAATTATTTATGAACAAAAAGAGTTACTCAAAGCAGGACAAATAGAAATTCAAAAGACAAAAGAAGAACTGGCTGACAAACTTGCTCAAACCTTGAAGCTTATTACATTTCTGAATAGCAAACATAGAGAAGAGCTTGAAGAGCTAAAAATTTAGGATAGAACTGAAAGCATACTACAAATAAAAAAAGTCCTGAATAAGACAAATATGATGAATAATTTGGAGGACAGATGCAAGGACATGAATTTGGAAATCACAAGATTTTGGGCCAAATACACAGTACTGACATAAGCATGCCTTCCAGAAATTCATGCTTTGAATGAAAAATTAATGGCACAGAAGGATTATGACAACAAAATCAGGGCTTATGCCAAAGAGCAAGTCATCAAACCTTTACCACAAGGGTCTCCAACTGGTAAAGTTATTTTGGCATATTTTGAGAACTTGTTCTTTTTACAAAATGAGATTAAACATATTTTCATTGTTAAGCCCAATTTTTCCAAGTATACAGAGGCAGATGAAAGTTACAGGAAATTGAAGAGTATGAAAATTCCCAGTGCAGGACAATGGCAGGAATTCACTGACTTAATCTAAAGATTTGCAGTCAAAGTGTATCAGGATCAGAAACAGAGTCAAAGAGTATCAGTCAAAATACCTTTTTACTGCAGATAATTCCTTATTTTACCACAGTAAAGCAGTAAAAGAAACAACGTAAAGAGTATCAGTGATAAAGCACAGGTGAAAGGATGTGAAATGGAAAGATTGTCTTTCAAGTTATCTTCAAAAATATATTTTTCCAAAATGCCAGCAAGCGTTTCCAACAGCTACAACCTAGCAACAAGTTAAGATGATTAGTCCTATTTTTTATTGATAAGAGGATAGCTTGCCATTTTGTTTTGCAGCTATCCCTCTTTCTATGTAATAAACTTTATTTTTGCCTAGAGATATTCCTACATGTCTCTCAGATATTTTGTAATAATTTTTGTATAAATACTTCTCTTTTTGAAGTATTAAGTGTGGAATAAAATTTGTCAAGACTATTATAGACATTTTGCTGGATATATTGAAGTTTGTGTGAGTCGATTAGTAGAGAAGCAGACTGGAATTAAGATTAAAGACATCATAACTCAGGATTCTTGTGTTGACCAGATAAGTCAAGTATCTTCCTATTTTCACTGTTTATCTTTCAAAAGTTTTCATACATTCATTTTAATGTTTTCTTCTTTAATGATTAACTAGGAAAGCTTAAACATGATTAGTGTTAAAAATCTCCTTGTTTTTTACTAGTTATTCATTATTATGTTTTCTTCTTGATAACCGGACTTAAGAATTCTTAAATTCTCTTAGTCCCTGTTTGACCCCCTCCTTTCATCTTCATTTCTGTAACCTAAGGATTCTTAATTTCCCTTTTGTTCAGATTTCACCCATTTCATCAAAAAGCCTATTTCAAACCCCTTTGAAGGTCATCTACCGTGCCCTTAATACATTTGCTCTTTAGACCTTATTTCCTAGCTCTGCTTGCCAAGAAGTTGACTCCATAGCCCAATGGTCTGGTATATCCCTATGTGGTTTACCTTGAAGTACCTTTTATTCCCACCAAACTTTCAAAACAAATCCACTGTCCATTCATACCTAGCCTAAAATCTTATAACAAAATCAAGCTAAATCTTGAGGAGAGATCCCTCTCCAAAATTTAGGAAGGCTAGATCCTAGATTTCAAAAGAGGTTTTTGGTTACCCCTAGTTTTCTTTAACTATAAATCAAAATCCCACGACCTAAGAATTACTAGGGTGATAACAAGAGTCACAAACCGTATTAAAAGAATATGTAGACACTTCTTGTGGATAAATCAGGAAAAGGACAGTACTTTTGCTTGGATTGCTTGGGATCAAATCAGCAGACCCAAACAGTGGGGTGGTTGGGGTATCAAGGAACTCCACCTATTTAGACCTCAAGCGGATGAAAAATGTGTTGGAACCTAATCACTGGTCATAGTCTCTGGAAGGAGGTCATGCTAAATACATTGCTCCCATAAACACTCTTGATTGGATCCGAGGCGCATTCTCGCCCACCGAGCCTCCATTATATGGAAAGCCATCACAAAGGTTGCTCCTATTATTCAAAGAGGATTCTCTTGGAAAATTGGTACCTGAGGACTCGTTAGAGTGGGCATTGATTTGTGGTCAGGAAGTGGGGAATACTATAAGCTACCTATTTGGATCACCGAGCATTTAGAAAATGGGGATTCGATACCTTGCGCATATCGACCCAAATCACACGAATTGGCAATCAAAATTTTGGTTACCGTCTAATATAGACATCCCTCGTGTGTGCATTCCGGGAAAATTATATTAGAGCATTACAAGCATCCAACATTCGACGACAGATCGGAGGTCCAAATGATCTAGGCTATCTCTCCTAAAGGTATCTACACTCCTATCGGATATATGATACTGCAACGCCAATTCAAGGACCCTCAAGAAAAACTCTGGTGGTGGCAGACAATTTGGAAACTAAAGGCTCCGCACAAAAATTGACTATTGTTCTGGTGAATTCTTCATCATTGCATCCCCACAATGGAAAATCTTCATCGTCGTGCTATTCAGGGTCCCTCAAGATGTTGCTAATGCCTGACACATGAGGAAAATGCCTCGCATTTATTCCTAGATTGCCCTACTATTCAACGTATTTGGCAACTAGTCACTCACGGTCTTGGTTGTCAATTATACTGGTGGGGGAATTCAATCTTGGACGCCTGGACAAATTGGTGGTAGATAACTGCTACTACCACAAAGCTGTGAAATCTTCCATTGATATTTGCATGGGAATTATGGATAAATCGCAACAAATAAACCTTTGAAAATTAACAGGTGAACGGTGATCGCATTTGCACTGTGATCACGGCTACCTATAAACTGATACCTGACGATGGAAATCTAAAACTTGTGAAGCATGACATTCCTGAAATAATTGATCACACTTGGCCTTGGGCCTATTTTGATGGCACGACCAATCAACAGGGATGTGGGGGGGGGGGGGCTATACTTTATCTAAATTATCAGCATCATTATCATCTTAAGATGGGTTTAGGCCTGGGAACAAACAATTTTGTTGAACTTCAATGTTTAAGGCTCCTTCTGGTTTTTTCTCGGGAAAAAAACTGCAACATTCTTCATATTTTTGGCGACTCTCTTATTGTGATTAACTGGTTCAACTCACATGCACAATGTCACACGCACATACTTACTACTTTATTGAGGGAAGTTCATCTTCTCAAATCACAATTTGAATCCATCTCTGTCACTCATATTTACAGGAATAGGAACAAAGTGGCAGAAAAACTACCCAAAGAAGTTGTAGAGCTAAATTGGTGTGTTTGGCTCATCACTGAACACGTTGGCAAATAGGTGTACCGATATTTCCATAGGCCCTTCATCGATGATAACTGGGATCTGCGAGTAGTTGATATATGACTGCAGTTTTTGACTCTATCTCTTGGGAGATTCTTTTTTTTGTTATGATATTTATACTACATATTCGGCAACTATTCATATGATTGTAAATAAACAGTTTTCTCTTTCTTTTGGTATATTTTGACAAGTAAGTTATGCACCAAAATTACTACGGAAATAGGAAAAACATACATTATTTTTTTTTTGTAATCTCTATGACTATTCATGAAGTCATTATTATACTTGCATCATACTTGACAGCATACTCAGTAAAATGTAGCATGTAATTTTTCAAATTAATGAAAGATTATGAATTTTTCCTTTGTGAAAGCCTTGGGTCTGGTCCGAACAAAAGTCAGAGAAATGCTCTGAGCCTTTTTAGCTAAAGGTTTTGAGTACTTAATACTTTGAGGGGAGGGGAAATTAGTAATTTTTCCAAATGATGTTTGTCCATTCTTTCTGCAACTGCTTTCTACCTATCAATCATTATTCTAACATTTTTTCATTATTTTCATGGGTGCATTTAAGCTTGCAACCCTAATCCATTTTTCTTTTAAAACAAGAAACTATCTAATGCTAATCTTATTTCATCTGAGGGCTCAAATTCAACTATTGAGCTCCTCATTTATTCTCTAACTATCTACTGATTTTTCAATTTTAAATTGTTTGACAAATCTTTATTCTCTATCTATAAACATAAAATTTAAAGCATGAAAAAGTTAAGATTAAACTATTTAACCCATCATGGATTATGACATTTTGAACAAGCTGCACATAATCATTATTCTTGCAGTAAAAGTAAAAAGTAGTGGAATTTTGACTTGCATCACTTTCATGTCTTATTCTTATCTCTTTTTTGTCTTTGGGGTCCATTTTTTATTCTTTTTTATCTTTCTTTTAGGACTTTTACCCTCTTTTCATTTTCATTATTATTTTCAAATATGGGGAAACAACTTGCAAAAAGCAAGGTATGTACATATTTACAAGACTAATCATAGTCAATTCAAAAATTATGAATCCTATTATTGTAGGACCCTAACACACAACAATTTTCCATTAATGAAAAAGATGGAAAATATTCTTTATAATGCTCATACAACACTTGTGGAAATATTTTAAAGAAAACAATCTACCAGGGTTTAAACCTTCATACCATTTTCTCGCTTTTCCTTCTAATGTTTCCATGAAAATATTCATGTGGAAGTCCTCATGCCATTCCAATTTCAGCTTCCATGAATGTATGTGAGATTTAATGAGATGTAACAAAGCATTATCAACATTCTCATCTTAAAAAATAGGAATATTTCTTTGCCAATTTACCTGAGCCATTTTATTTGGGAAAACTGGAATGTAATCTCTATTCATTGGAGAATATCTCCTTGCAACTGATCCCATATTGAGCTTTTGGAGTCGCTAGTGAATATTTGTTTCTGAATTTTGTAGTCAATGGAGTCGCTAAGTGAATGGAACAATCTTCTTGTGTTTGACATTTGTTCACCATCAAAAGTCAAAACTGAAAATTGAAGTGCACTACTGGATAAATCTCCCCCGTATGGTTTCCACTATGTTAGCACTCTGTAATTATGAGACTGAAGAAAAAATCCCATATGCAACATCAAAATCGCTTCAAGCCTAGGATCTAGCCCTCCTATACCTAGAGAGGGATCTCTCAATTAGATGTAGCTTTGTTTGATTGGGCATTTTAGGCTAGTTAATAGGTACATGATTTGGTTTTAAAATTGTTTGAATTGATTGGGACAATAAGGGAAATGGACCATTAGGCAATGGAGTCAAAGAAACCTAATTTAATCAATCCAGGTTCTACTTGAAAGCTTACAGGGCAGGATAGTCATCGTTGTTGGTTTATTAAGATTATTGAGTGATGTGACAGAAACAGTGAGGAAAGAGGATTGTGGTAGAGAAATTAAGAATTCTGAAATTAACCCTCTAGTAGAAAACATAAAAATTATCCAAAGCCAGAAAGAGAGTGTCTTCTAAAAAAATTCTTCTCTAAATTTTCTATTGGATAGTTCATAATTTATGGATATCGAATGAATGAATATGAGAACACAAATACAGAGTAAGAATCACTTCACCAACATGAATCACACTAGAATCCTGTAATGATGCAATTGTATTACTGAAATGATCGAAAGAGGCTCTGTGAGCTGCTTTACAACATTTGTCCCATCTAACCAACAGATCCCTCACTGATCCTACCCTTTTACATAAAAAAGTAATCCCATATATATAACATTACAAAACCCCTTTGATTCTTCAAACATAGGAATCAGAAAAAGAATAAAGAAGACAACCCTATCCTGACAATATGGAAAATTAATTTGCAACTAGAACTCCAAATTATCTCGAGAACCATGCAAAGTAGTTGTTGAACACACAAATTTACTGAATGCCAGGCAAGTAGATTAATATCCCTGTATCTTCTCCTTTAAGTGTGGAGCCATATTCCACAAAATATGTCTTTTCACTGCCTCCATGCACCTGCCTGCACCACACTTGGAGTTAGTTGGTGAATTCGCTGATCTTTTTCCTCTGAATCTATGCCCTCCTAGAATCAAATCAGATTGTAAAGTATTATGAGTTATGAAGATTTGCTGGTAAAATCTCTTTTGATATGGAATCCTTAAAATAAAATATTTATCATAGAATGTCATTTGGTGTTTAGTTTAATTCTAGAAATAACAGGCAACTGTCTATTGAAAAATTTGGAATCTTATTGCCACCTTTGTATTATCTCCCCAAATCTGCAATTTGATTTTTCGTTGATGAATTTGTGCTTCGGAGCTAGATCTGCTAGCTGGAATATTGTTGAAAAATATTTTTAATTGCCACTGTCAAGAATCGTCTCCTCGTTTTATTACTTATGAAATGGTGTGGAATGACTACGTGGAAAAATTGCAATGACAGGAGTAATGGTGGTAGGTCCATATAATTTTTAACTAGGAAATGGTATTTCAGAGGGGTAAGAGAGTGGTAAGTTGTTTGGGGGGGGGGTGTGAATAAACCTCCGCTTTCCATGTAGGTGAAAGAATCGAGACCAAGACCACTCATTTCGGACCCCCCGTAGTGTTAACATCATAAAGGGGAAGGTGGGGGGGGGGGGGGGGCTATTTCTTTTTGGTACAACTGCAACTTATTAATAGGAGCTTGTTTCTCAACATTTATAGCAAGATTTCCAAGGTTTAGATTTTCTCCCTTCGTAGTTCTCAACGTTGCAGCTGCCTTAAATTGAATTTTTCTTGGAAGAGACATGGGTGAAATCATTTTGGACGCATCTAATGGAGACCCACTAAGGGTGGTTGAAGGCTTTAACTAAGAATAAAAATAAAAATTTGCAGCTAATCCCAACTCCTCCTGTGGGTATAGTAAGGGAATTCCATTTACTTCCAGCCTCAAGAAGTTGCTCTAAAATACGTATTGCAGCATGATGGACTGATGAAATTCTATGGCTCATAAATGACCATAGGCAAGGATCCAAACTTGATAGAAAGTATGGGTTATCATCAACTTTTTCACCATCTCCATGTTCTTCAAGCTGAATTTCTTCACTCAGGTTGATCATCTACCTCTACACTAGCAGTATGGCTTCTAAATTTTTTGGTACTCCTTCTGATTGTGAATACAACTCTGCCAGCAAATGCATAACACTGCTCGTGGAAGGACTTTGATAATTGATATTAAGCAGAATATCCCATAGCTTCATAAGAATATTATGTACCATATGACCAGAGAAGGATACTACAACTGATGCAGCGGGTGTCGAGGCCTCTGCTGCAATTGCCCTCACATCATCATCTCAATCTTTCAAACCAAAATTGATGGCGGGAAAAATGCGAAAAATAAATTCTAGAAGCATGTCCTCCCAAACTGCAACTAAATACTTGATACCCAAAAGGCTTCGATGTTGAATTTCCTATTCCTGATGATTCTACATTTGAAGAAGAATTCTCAAGGTCTCATAAACCAAGGAAAGGTGCATATTCTTTATCACATCATGAAGAGCCTGAGCACACATCTCTCAAACATGAGTCCCAACCTGATCAGAAACATAATCCCTAAAAAATTTGAACCGAAATCTGGGTCGAATCTGCTGAGAATAGGGCTACACTCAAACATTTTTTTCTCCCCAACGGTGAAACCTATGCAAAATATGAGAGAGGTTATTGTTCTTTGCCCCGTGCTCTCAAATTTTCAAATTTCATCTCCATCTCTCCAAAACCACCACCATTAAATCATGCCTTAAATAAGGAAACTAAAATCTTGAAAAATGGCCCTCAAACATGTCTTCGATTCTCCCTGCTCCTGACACCTCTGTAAAATTGGAGAGAGGTTATTTCTCATTGCCTAGTGGTGGTTAAAAACCTCTCTCAAATTTTCAAATTCACCCCCGTTTTCCTGTTGTACATTTTTGAAGTTAATGTCTCTGACTACGGATAATGGGCAAAAACACCCTGTGGCTTGTTACGCGTTTTAATTTTGCATTGGGATATATCCCACATGCGCTATGCCCAGAACTCCTTTGGCATTTATAATTTCCAATTGTCCCTATTTTGTTTGACGTGTTTGGAAAAATTGGTGCCCCCTTCCATGGGCTCCTTCCTCATGTGACTTGGGCGCATGCTTTGGTTCTTAGTGCTTGATCTTGTATATGTGCGATAGAGTAGGAGTTAACTCGTGGTTTGGCATGTGTCTATAAATATTTGGATCTTGGAAAACATTTTTTCAAAAAATCGCATTTAAATATATGCTTTAATATATAGTCCAAACTAAAATATTTGAATATGTGCTCAATACATGCGCCCACTAACCTTGAAATATGTACCCAAATTTGCAGGATAAAACATTATTTTCGACCTACAACCCAAACCAATATATATAATTCAGCAACCCTGATTCCCCTATAAATATAGGGTCCTAATAGTGACTCCACCTAGGGATGGCAACTCCTTTGGAGGTGTCAAGAATCCATAGAACTCTAAGTTCCGCAGATTGGCTGATCATTGGGTTTTCCCCATATTTTAAACTGAAATCCTGTACCCTATGCTCTTTCATTGAAATCCAATTCACACTATCAAACTGGAAAATCAAATCATAACTGCTTCGTACTAAAAATAAAATCTGAAAATTGAACTAAAACACAAGCTGAAAACAATGCTTGACCATCAAGCTTATTTTCACACCAACTATCCTACTCTACTTTAGTGACAATATATACACTAAGTGAACTCTTCTCTCCAATATATCCAATCAAGTAAATGACTACATGACTAATTCTTGTTCACTTTTTTGAGTAGGCTGAAAAAATAAAATGACCACTCCCATCTTGATTTTAGTTGAACATAAGTGTTCAATTTTTTCCTCAAATATTGAAAAAAACCATTAATGTCGTAGCATATTCCTTCTTTAAATGATTCTAATATGAGAGAAAAAGAATCTTGGAAAAATACTTGGTCTTGAGGATTCAAATAACAAGCTTCATCTAGGACTACTCTTTGTTCCAATTTATTATGCTCACGATCATTCTCAAAGAGAATATCTAAACATTCTTCATGATTATCTAATATGGAATCTTCATTGTATACCAGTATGTTGTCCTCAAAAAAATCTAATATATATTGATTGAGATTTCTAAATTCTGTCTGAAGACCATCATTTTGATGAAAAAAATTAAATTCTAACAATAAGCCTTGTTGTGAATGTAAAAAAACATCAACATCAATCTATTCTACATTTGTTTCTTCATGAGGGACGAATTCAGTACGTAAATCAATAGTAGAACAAATATAATTGATCTCATGATCTCATAAAGATTGAGAGGTTGGCTGCATACTTAAAATCGCATGCTGCACAGAATGTAGGTGCCCCTACTTCACAGCACAGACAAAGACAATCTCCTAATCATTTTAATGGATACATGGCTATCATGAGTAAATGTATTGTGACTGAACCATATTCCTTTTAGGAAGAAGTGCAAAAGCCTACTTGGGTTGATGCAATGGTGGAGGAGTATGACTCCATTTTCAAGAACAATGCATGGGAGATATTCCCAAGACTGGTCGACAAATCAGTGGTAGGTTCGAGATGGATCTACAATGTAAAGCAAACTATTGATGGGAGTGTTGAGAAATACAAGGCTAGATTTGTGGCCTGGGGCTTCTCACAGATCGAGGGGATAGATTATGATGAGACCTTTGCCCCTGTCGCAAGGTACCCTTCCATAAGATCCATCCTTGCACTCTCAGTGCGGATGGGTTGGCGTTTTCATCAGATGGATGTGAAAACTATGTTTCTCAATGGGATCATTAAGAAAGAGGTGTACATAGCGCAAGATGAAGGTTTCTAAATATTCAACAGTGAGTCGCATGTGTGCCGACTCAAAAGATCATTGTATGAGACAAAGCAAGCACCTTGTGCTTGGTACACTCAGATAGACAACTATTTCACCGGACTTGGCTTCACGAAAAGTGAAGCAGATGCAAACATATACCAGATTGTGGTTGAGGGTAAGCTATTTATCATTGTTCTTTATGTTGATGATATACTCATGCAAGGAGGATCTTGCAAGGGAGTTATAAATGAAGGATATGGGCCTCCTTCATTATTTCCTTCGATTGGAAAATTGAAAGCGGGATGGTGAAATTTTTGTGTCTCAAGGAAAGTATGCAAAGGAGATACTAAGTAAGTTTAAAATGGAGAGCTGCAAACCCATGGATACTTCTCTTCCAGGAAACTGGATGAAAGAGGATGCTATTTCTAGAGAGGTAGTGGATGCTACTTATTACACAAAAAATTTTCACCGTCCCTGCAATCCCCATCCCGCACATTGGAGGACCATTTCTCTGACTTATATGTAGTGTCATGCCTTGCAAAAACTATCATTACATCCCTTGCCAAGAGGATAAAATTTCTTCTGTTGACTATTCTTGGAATAGACCATCAAAAACACATGATTTTGGGTTGATGCTGGCAGGCAGTTATGGCCTCGTGCCAATAAGAGATGTTAGCACTGGGCCCTGCACCCATTGACACTCTGTCTCAGTGGACTACCTGCGCTAAGTTGTTTATGGATTTTTTTTTTAAATATAGAAGCGAAGTTTCTATTTCTAACCACTTCGTGAGTAGAGTCAACATGGGTTGTTCGATTGTATAACGTCAAACATCTTCCTTTGGCTTCTTGTTACCTTATTTTGGGAAACCTCCCAAAGGATAAGGCCTCCCTTCTACCATTTGAGGGATTCCTACCTCCTCCTCTTCTCCTATAAATACATCTCTCTCACATAGATGCAACTACCTGAACATTTTGGAGAATAGCTAAAACAATATGATATAACTAGTGTGAGATAGAGTAGAGAGAGACCCCTTGTCGAGAGAGAGTCTAGGCTGATTTCCTCACCACGTCCAATTCCCTGACGAATGCTCAAGACACATTTTGATTGGACTTGCTGAAGGAGGCTGCAACGTCAAGGCTCATTTTGTTGTAATCTCTTTCTTTCTCTTAATTAATACATGACTGATGTTTTGGTTCTCGTCTTGTGTTGATGTGATTGATCTTGTGCAATATGTTTAATTCTTCTTGACCAATTAGATATTTATGAATGAAAATATTTTTTCGTATGCTGCTATCATTCTCTAATCCTTGTGCAGGAACTTGAGTACCACTTCTGAAGGACCACGACGTGTCGGGACGAAGATTAGGAGACTGCTGCCGGAGCTATGAAAACTACGTTGGATCAAAGGTAGGAAATCTATCCCGACTCAGTTTCATTCATTAAATAGGAATCGACACATTAGCATGCCCTCTTGTTGCTAGACCCACCCTAGGGCTAGAGGGATCACCTTTATCCATAGAGAGGATTTACCTACACAACAAGTTGGCGACTCCGTTGGGGATCAATGTGTGTCTATCGTCTTGTTGTTTGTCGAGCGTTTGGCTTGTTGAGTTAACTTTGGTCGTGTTGTCAATCCTAGAGACAACCTTGACTTGTACAAAGACCAGTGCCTAGGACATATTAACTGCAAGGAGCATATGACTCAACTAATAAGACCTGACAAGACCAGGCTCTCATGCTATAATTTTTTAGGTGAATGGTTTGATGAAAGTGGAACCAAGACCCCAAAGTTAAACACAACAACTACGAGACTGTAGTAACAGAGTACAAACTTTGATATATAAATGTATCTGACAATTCTAAGACAGAACGCTGAAGAGGGGGCTGAATTCTAAAACGACTCACAACTATTAATAAAAGGTAGGTGATGACCATGTAAGAAAATGTAGTGAATATTAACTGTAACACTGGCTTATCTAGAGGAAAAATCCACATATACTGGGCCTATGCAAAGATAAGAATCCATATATGAGAACAATTTTAAAGACAAAGATCCATTACAGCAAACATCAGAAGAATGACGGAAGAGGTGAAGAGTGGAACAGAATATCCTGCCTGAGCCATATTTAAAGTACTAGACATTAGTAGATATGAGTATCTATAATGATAAATCCACATTTAAACATATGAGCACTCGCATTCCAGAACATAGATATGAGAAATATGGAGATAGGTGAAATGAACATTTGTATTATAAAACATAAGGAAGGGCTACAAACTGTGAATCATTCTGATCATAATCCCCAATATCAGCAAAAATCCTTATCATTGAATCCCAACGGGATCTTCAACATTAATATCAAAACTTAGAAAAATACATATAGAGTCCTTTCTAGTGAGTTCTCTAGAAAATATGGAACCCTCTATATGTCCCTGCTTATTTCTTTTATAGCTTTTTCAATGAACATACGTGGAAAGATATTTTGGGAAAATATATTTTCCGTGTGCTAGTATGCAGTTTCAAGTCCTGATCAAACATCAAAATTTATGATGAGGTAAAAACGCTTCCCATAATTTTACAAGCCGGGCTCATGGCCGTTTCTAAAGAAAATATCACAACTATCTAACAGAAAGTAATATTTGCAAGAGTGAAATATGAATCTCACTCAAATATTGAAAGTAAAAAATAAAAATGAAACAAGAGGCCACGCAGGCCCAATCATGAGTTGACAACATTTAGTGGTGAGAAAGAGTCGAGGAAGTGGCCGAAACAGGTGGTACTATGGTTGCAGAAGAGCTGGCTAACGAAATCGCATGAATTTTACATCTCTGCCAAGTGTCAGCTTCAGGCTCAGGTATTGCGGTGAAAGCTTCAGCCTGAATGTAAACTTCAGTCAGTTCAGCATAGCTCACCTGAGTGGGTATCCTGTATTTCACCTGATGAAGAAGCGAGAACTCTTTGCTAAGTACTGAAACTATAGTTTTAGCCTTAAGTCGGGCAGACTTCTCTAAAGGTATGTCAGTTCAATTCATTTCTTCTATCAGCCGGCATTCATATACTGGTAGTAGCTGTAGAACTGCATTTAAAGGCTCCTAGCAGGATGGGAGGCCGACAAGTGTTAACTCTGTCCAATCTATTTCGAACTGTTAGACAATAAATGAATTCGACCACTGGGTATACAGGGGGAGTAATATGGTGGTACAGTCTAGACAAAATGACTCGAAACCTATCCCTATTTTCCACATGTTTCCTGAACAGGTCAGGCTTGAAACTACTAATGAAAAACAGGTATTGTGGGTCTCGGATGTGGGCTTGCAAATGTGTGAAAGGTTCTGGTCTAGGGGTAGCCCTGGACTCACGAGCTTGAGGGGTTTCGGGCTCTGAATTCTTGACTGTGACTTTACCCATGACCATTATAAAGAATGAAAAGAGAAAGGAAACGAGATAGTGAAAAAGGGATGGAATACCTACGTAATAAGGACAATGCTTGGGGAAAACAATGCAAGGAGGTTGAAAACAACTTGGCAGCACTGGTACTGGGCGCTCGCACTTTTGATTATATAGTAACCCGTAAAAAAGAAAGTATTTTACCACAGTAAATCACGGAACAAGGTTATACAACTTAAAAACAACCCGAAAAACGAGATTAGGGTGATGCTAGTAGGGTTGATGTCATAAGGACGTCGACACTGAGATGCGTGGCATCTGGTCATTTGCTTATCAGATTTTTGTCAGGTGCATACCACGCTTCGGGTTAAATTCTGGTACTGGTCATGTACTAGGTGTCCTTGGATTTACCTTACCATTGGATCGTAGTGACAGGTGTACATCGGGATCGAGTCCACTAGAAGCGCCAGAGGAGTTCTGTAATAGCTTCAGTCCTGCAGCTGTTTCCCTCACATAGTACTTAACTTCAGGTCTCTTTTTCTTCCACGTCATTGGGATTCATGGGGTGAAGCTTCCACCTTCCCCCTACCATCCTTGACCCCCCCGGAATTATTCACGCGTCCCTTTCTTGTGAATGTGCCGAAGACAAGCGGGCCTTCCCCCGTACCACTGTCTTGCACCTTTACCGTTTTTTTTTTCATTTCAGAATTTAACCACAAATATGCCTTATAATATAGTGCATTATCCAGTTTCATATATGAATCTGTTCTCATATTTACCCCCTCGCCTGTAATATCCCAAGAGGGGATTGCTCAACAAAACATGCCTGAAAAACGAATTTTTCAGGAATGTATGATTAAAAAACCAAATAAGCCCTTGGATCCATTATATTTGGTAATATAAGACCCACATCTAAGAGGATATAAAAAAAAAATTAAACTAGGTGGGTTAAATAGGTCTCCCACACCCAGTTGTGCTTTGAAATTGCCCAATGAGGGACTGCAACAATATATAAACACTGTATAGGAGTAGAAGAAGAATAATAATACATGTTATATGTTCATAAACACTGTAATATCATTAATGTATGTAGCAGCAAGGAAAGTGATTCATTCCACTCACAAAAGATGGGGAAAAAAAACAATTTATGCACTAAAACGCTTAATATCAGATATCTGCGTAAAAAAAGAGGGTATGGACGGTTGGATCTGATAGCTTAGGTCATGAGGGACCTACGCTCTGAATTTAAGCTTAAAAAAAGCATTCTAGCTATGTTAAACAACTCCTCCTTCCCCAACTAGGCTTAAAAACCCTGATTCCCCAAGACTTAAAGCATGCAGAAATTTACTGAAGCACAAGAGCATAATTTACTGAAGGTTTTAGGTGAAATAGGGTCTAAAAATTGATAAATCAGATCAGTGAAATGGTTCATACATTTTACATGAGAAAGACAGATATTTTACATAAAGAATGCCTCAAAATAGAGGGGCTGCAACACAAGAAAATGCAGAATGAGTTAGATAGCATAATATTTAATGGTTGAAGTAGTGTTTCATTAATTTTTAGATCTATAACAGACTTTACTATAAAATTATATATCTATTACAGATCTGAATAGCAAATGAGCTCTTTATTACATTCCCCTTGGGGATCTCTGCAAAATATGAGCAGTTGTGAGTAGATCTAAGATCTAAGTCACAGATCTGTAATAAACTTCAGAAATTTCTGAAGAATTTGATGCACAGTAGATCAGATATGAAATGGAAAATATATTGGTTGGCCAATCTATGGATCACCACAGTGAAGGAAAAGAGCCCTTTCACCAGAGATCTCTCCTCCAAACGGATGTCAAGTGAACACTGCAACTCTGCGAGCAAAAAGGACATAGTTTCCTCAAGGAAATTCATAGATGAAGTGAAGAACCCTTTGGCCCGATGCCAAGATCTGAATTTTTAGCTCCAAACAGCTATTGCACTCCTGCCAGTGATTTAGATGACTCCACCACTGAAAATATGCAATAGAAATATTCAGATCTAAATAGATCTGATTCCACTTGCTGCAACTCTCTAGACAATGAAACCCCAAATAAGAATTATGCTGCCAAGGGAGGTGAAGCTTGGCCAATATCGGATAGTGGACCAAAGCAGCACAATCTCCTCCAATAATCCTCAAAGAAGGAGGGAGGATTCCTAAACAAGAAACCCTCACTATTCTCTTGCTAAACAACCCAAAGAATTAGAATTAGTCTAAGAGGACTAATTTTTGTATATATTCAACAACCTTCTATTTAGCCTTCTCCTTCCTTTTATAAGATGAGGATGTGAAAAACCCTAAACCACCTGAAATGAATTAACCCCTTTCACATGGGATCCTCCTTCTAGAACTGCGTTGGGTCTTCAAAGCGGTTCATTGTATCTAGACTGCTTAGTGATTTGGTCTTGTTGACCCAGTCAAGTGGCTCAATCCTGTTCACACAAAAGTGGCTTTTATTAAGAAAGCCCCGATTTGTCTCTTTTCACATTGGGCATTGATTTATTTTCATGTTTTAGGAGTTTTTTTCATGTCCTCCTTTACATTTTATTCATCAATAAATAAAACTACAACAAAATGAAATATTCCTATTAGCTTGGGCTAATTAGGAATATTACAGTCCTCCCCTCCAAAATTTTTGCTTGTCCTCAAGAAACTGCAAGGTGAGTGCTGCGAAATCTCCTCCTTGGTGACACCAACACAATATAAGCATCCTCTATAGGCCAAGTGCTCACCAATCCATCCATCCATGTCTTGCTCCTCCAAAGTTCTCATAAGATGCAAATAGCTCATCCCATAAGCAGACAATAGATCATATGAAACAAACATGGTTTGCCCCCATGCTCTCCCTAAAACAAGAAAACATAAAGTACATGGAGAGTAGCCATCCCATGAGGTACATGCCATCCTTCCTTCTTTCCCCATACATCCCCATAAAATACAAGTACATTATTCGGATAGGAAATTAAAACAATGTACATGGGAACAAAAATTTGCACATATGGAGGTGGGTCATAGTCCCACATGTGGAACCAACGCAAGGCATCCCCTGCTTGCATCAAATGTAGATATGGTAAGTGGTTTTCCCACCACTTACTTGCTGCCCATGCCATATCACCATGGCTGAAAGTGTGATATATGTTTGGTGCTTTGGGGAAGCACCCATAATTTTTCAAAATCTCCCTTTTCCTCTCAAGGGAGTGGCCCAATTCAGAAATTTTGTTTGGGGCCCAATATTGGCCAAGAGGCTCACATGATATGACACTCTTCCTTGGAGTCATGACCTGCAAAAACATGGTGTAAGGATACATGAAATAAAAAATAAGAGCATGTGCAACATGATCATGTTCTTCACCAATAATCTTTCTCCTATTAAGGGGGAGGAGTATGGATCTATTCTCTTCTTCAAAAGAAGAATGAGTGGGCTGATTTAACTCTTCCAAAGAGTCATGTTGCTGATCCATATATACAACGCTCATACATCTTTAGCAATGGTGAAGTGGCTCTTTTCCAAAGCCCTCCCAATAATAGCTCTGCAATGTGTATGTTGGAAGGTTTCCCTTCCCATGCTGCTTCAAGTCATGGTGTAATAAGTGGCCATCCCACCACCTATTTTCTGCAATAAGCTTCTTCAAAGCTTGAGAATAGTGTAGGATAATAGGTGTTGGCTGAGTATGAATCAAACGACACATGTCATGCTCCAAATTTTCCCATATGAAAGACTTTTATTCATGACATAAATTCAATACATGGCCCTTTGCGAAAAGGTACAAGATGTACAATGCAGTAACCATCTAGTTTTACCCTCTTCTTGAAGTATGAATAGATATGGGAGATTTCTTTCCCCATGAACACATTCACCCAATGTGTCATCCCTCCTCTCATGTTTACAACAAGGGTTGGAGCATCAATGGAATGATATGAAAAATTTTCCTTATGCCAACCCATGAGAAGGTCACAATCTCTCTCAAGCCCAAGTACATACATGTTTATGAAATGCACTCTAAACAGAAATATATGTACATACATTGTAGGCAAAAGTAAATCCATGGACACATAATTAAGCGTGGGATGTCCATAACTCCTTGTAAACCCAAGAAACCATGCCTTCCTATTATGCAACCTTTTCTTGGAATACAAGGCATGGGACAAGAAAATCAGAAATTTTGGGGAGTACCCACACTCACCCAACATAAACCAGCGTAGGTCATCTCCTTCCTGCTTTAGATCAAGATGTTGTAAGTGGTTTGCATGCCACTTACTTGCTGATCTTCTCATTTCACCATGGATGAAAGTGAAATGTATATTTGGGGCTTTAGGGAAGCACCCATTATATTGCATCACCTCCCTTAGCTCATCAAAGGAGTGGCCATATTTGGAAATGATCTTAGCCCACAGTTGGCCATGAAGCTTGTAAGGTAAAACACTCCCTTTAGGAGTTATGGCTTGCAATTATAAGGTAAGAGAGTACATGCAATCATAAAATAAAATGTGATTTACAATAGCATGCTCCTTACCCATAGTCTCCAGCGTTGTGACAGTGTCTCCCTTGACCCCAAGTGTCTTCAATGTATCATGTTGAGAGAACACTTTTCTCTTCCTTACATCAGGGGGTTTCCCTATTCGACTTTTTTCACATAAGGAGACGTCAAGGCATAGATCATAATAGAGATATGGATGAACCAATATTCTCTTGTTTTCCTTGCATAGATCTTACTACCTTCTTTATGTATCATTTTTCTGAAATAAAGAGGGGTAGATATTGCTTACCCTGTGAAACTTGGTCTCCCCTTTATATTCTGCAATATTCAAGATTTCACTATTTGATAATGTTGGTGCACACTGCACATGGATTGTGCCACAATCTATATATGTGAGATTATTTGAAACTCCTTGTAAAAGTGCAAGAGCTTCTCTTCTTGGAGCAACTGCCCTTACTTCTTCTTCTTCTTCATGAGATGCTAGAGGTGCCTTTGTTATGACTACGCTGTCACCCCCAGCCTTTTCTTTAAAGATGGAAAATACCTCATCCTCAATACGAGACCTGAGATCTTGGTCTTCTCTTGAAGGATGAATCCCCATGTC
Source organism: Pinus albicaulis (assembly GCA_034641835.2). NCBI lineage: Eukaryota > Viridiplantae > Streptophyta > Pinopsida > Pinales > Pinaceae > Pinus > Pinus albicaulis. The sequence continues at coordinate 616,375,379 of CM076570.1, read as the reverse complement.
TTTTCCTTTCTCTTGAAACCTCATAAAGGTCTCACTGCAACTTTCTATTTCTCGAAACCCTCTTAGAGTTTCATTGCAACTTTCCTCCTTTGTCTGCTCCTCCTCCATGGAGAGTCTCTTCTTAGATCTGAATATTGATAATAGTAATCTCATCCTCTCCATGATTCTGATCTCTACTTCTTGTCTTTAATTTTTTGAAAGCTTGATCTCACAAGCAGTGCCAGAGATCATGCTCCGATACCACTATAATATCCCAAGAGGGGATTGCTCAGCAAGACATGCCTGAAAAACACATTTTTCAGGAATGTATGATTCAGAAACGAAATAAGCCCTTGGATCCCTTATACCTGGTAATCTAAGACCCAAATCCAAGAGGAGATCAGAAACAAATTAAACTAGGTGGGTTAAACAGGTCTCCCACACCCTGTTGTGCTTTGAAACTGCCCAATGAGGGACTGCAATAATATATAAACACTGTATTGGAGTAGAAACAGACTAATAATACTTATAAACACTATACTATCATTAATTCACGCAGCAGCAAGGAAAGTGATTCATTCCACTCACAAAGGATGGGGAAAAGCAGAAAATTATGAACTAAAATGCTTAATATCAGAGATATGTGTAAAACCAAAGGGTAGGGCAGGTTGTATCTGATATCTTAGGTCATGAGGGACCTATGCTCCAAATTTAAGCTCAAAAAAAGCATTCTAGCTATGTTAAACAACTCCTCCTTCCCCAACTAGGCTTAAAAACACTGATTCCCAAGACTTAAAGTATGCAAAAATTTACTGAAGCACAAGAGTGTAATTTATTGAAGGGTTTAGCTACAATAGGGTTTGAACATTGATAAATCAGATCAGTGACATGGTTCATACATTTTACATGAGAAAGACAGAGATTTTACATAAAGAATGCCTCAAAATAAAGGGGTTGCAACACAAGAAAATGCAGAATGAGTTAGACAGCATAATATTTAATTGCCGAATCAATGTTTCATTAATTTTTAGATCTAGAACAGATATGAGTATAAAATTATAGATATATTACAGATTTGAATAGAAAATGAGCTCTTTATTACATTCCCCTTGGGGATCTCTGCAAAATATGAGCAGCTCTGAGTAGATCTGAGATCTAAGTCACAGATCTGTAGTAAAATTCAGAAATTTTTGAAGAATGTGATGCACAATAGACCAGATTTGAAATGGAAAATAGACTGGTTGGCCAATATATGGATCACCACAGTGAAGGAAAAGAGCCCTTTCACCAGAGATCTCTCCTCCGAACGGATGTCAAGTGAACACTGCAACTTTGCCAGCAAAAAGGACACAATTTCCTTAAGGAACTACACAGATGAAGTGAAGAACCCTTTGGCCTGATGCCAAGATCTGAATTTGCAGCTCCAAACAGCGACTGCAATTCCTTCTAGTGATTTAGATGACTCCACCACTGAAAATATGCAATAGAAATATTCAGATCTAAATAGATCTGATTCCACTTGTTGCAACTCTCTAGAAAATGACACCCCAAAAAATAATTATGCTGCAAAGGGAGGTGAAACTTGGAAAATGCCGGATAGTGGACTAAAGTAGCACAATCTCCTCCAATAATCCTCAAAGAAGGAGGGAGGATTCCTAAACACGAAACCCTAACTATTCTCTTGCTAAACAACCCAGAGAATTAGAATTAGTCTAAGGAGAATAATTTCTGCTTCAACAACCTTCTCTTGAGCCTTCTCCTTCCTTTTATAAGATGAGGATGTGCAAAAACCTAAACCACCTCAAATGAATTAACCCCTTTCACATGGGATACTCCTTCTAGAACTGCACTAGGTCTTCAAAGTGGTTCAATGTATCTAGACTACTTAGTGATTTGGTCCTGTTGAACCAGTCAAGTGGCTCAATCCTATTAACACACAAGTGGATTTTATTAAGAAAGCCCTGATTTGTCTCTGTTCACATTGGGCATTGATTTATTTTCAGGTTTTAGGAGTTTTTTTCATGTCCTCCTTTACATTTTATTCATCAATAAATAAAACTAGAACAAAATGAAATATTCCTATTAGCTTGGGCTAATTAGAAATATTACAGATCCGCCTTCATAAACCTTCTTAAGACTCAAGGGGTGAATGATATAATCAAAATTGGCTCCATTTGGGGACGACACATTTTTCCTCCAACATGTCGAGAACTCCGCAGACCGTCTGTTAGCCCCTTCTGTGTAAACACAGCTCCTCGGCACCTTTTATTCTTTTTCATGAAACTTCAAAACAAGAAAAATTAAAATAAAAGTGACTCAATAATGTACAATATAATACATCAGGCATTTCGGCCAGAATCAATACTGGAAGAAGGGTTTTAAGAATTTCCCATTCAGAGGGGCGTCAAGCAGATCACCCTGCAAGTTTTCTAGCTTGAAGGTGTTATTTCCTCCTTGCTCAGCAATTTTGAAGGGACCGAACCATAATGGATCAAATTTTCCACGATTTCCTTTTTTAGCCCTCCGTATGTCCCATCTTAGTACTAAGTCTCCGATCTGCATATTTTTATCTTTGGCATGCTGATAAAACAAGTCTTTCATTTTCTCCTGATATTCAGCCAATCTATGATTCTCTCGATTTCGAGTCTCCTCCAGCTCTACCAACTATTTCATCCTCCTGCTAATGTCATTCAGTTCCTCCTGACAATCCTGCATGAACCTGGCCACTGGTAAGTGTTAGCCATCAGTATTTTTTACATGTTAGTGATGACTATATCTACAGCTGAGTTTTCTAGAAACTAATTTGCTTATGTCAATATGTCATCCAGAAAACCCTCCTAAAACTTTTTTCGCCCTTCTACCTTTTCAGTTCGCCCATGTCAAAATCAAAACCTCATTATCACAATCCTATCTAGCTTCAGCCTTATTGGTCTGCCCATCAGCTTTAAAAGGCAAATCCATATCTGTTTCAAAAGTCTCCCCTATGTTAGGAAGTGGCGCTTTAAGACATTTCACCCTTGGCAATCATCAAAAAGCCAAAAAGCCTCCATCTGCAACATACCTATCATGACTGACCTCTTACTTTGCAAATGAAATTGACAAACAGCCCTAAGTCGCGCCACTCACATCCCCTAGATCTCAGCACTGCATAAAACCCAATCTTAAGCTGACTATTAGGTTTTTCACAGTATTCTATGGTTTCTACAAAGGCAGGAAATATAACTTCATCTCAGGAGGAAATGCTTGAATTTACAGTTAGAGGAACAGCTGCTTCTAAATGTAACTTGAGCCTGAGATATGCCTGCAAAACAGAAAGCTACTCATCCAGACTTTACAGTTCTTTCCATCATGAAAATCACGGAAAGACACCACTGTCACAGCAAACTGGCAAATGGTCATGGCCCAGAACCTCCTTCATTTACAAGCAGAGGGTTAGGGTGCCTCCTTCATCCACAAGCAGAGGGCGCTGGCCAGTATTGACTTTGAAGATTTGCAAAAGTCCAGGTTTGCCTTGAACTGAAACAAATGAAACAGGGACTCCAGGTTTTATGAATGTGACTGATGATCATAACAGGAATATAGTTGAAATATGCTAGCTCAAAGGAAAGGAGAGTCTGGTTTGATAAAGAAGGTCATCTGAAGCTTTCAAATCATGTAAATTGTTGAACTTTAGAAAGGCCTGTCATCAGTAAACATCCCAATCATAAGAAGCCTGTTTTGTCCACAAGATCAAATGGAATAAATGCTGACAACAAATTCCATTACACAGGCAGAAAGAAAGTTCTTAGTTTCTCAAAAGACACTGACCTCCATAGTCACAGAGACTATCCTTCAAATAGTTTGTCATGAGATCACCAAAACAAATGATGATATTTCAGTCACCCCTAGAACAGTGCAGAGAGACAATGTCACTTTGGCTAGGGTTCTTGCTGAAATACAGTGATGTTTGCAAGAAGAGATGCTAATATTGATGTTTTTCAAGAGGTTCACTTACCATCATATCCAGAGAAAAGCTATGTCAAACAGAGTTGTCAAAACACCTTCAGATACCTTACCTGATGAAGAGCCTCCTCCATGAATGAGCAGATGGCCGAACACTTGGATATTGTTGAAGGCTGAAATTAGTGGAAAGGTGCGATAGAGAGAGATACGAAAGAAGGAAAGTGGGAAGTCATTACAGATTAAAGATAATGCTTCTAATTCAAAAATATTACTCTTCCTATTCATATGAAAATATCTTTCAAAATATACATCATGGTGGACTGGAAATGTTATGAATAGGTATGCCATTGATACCAAAAGAAGAAGCTTCTTTAAAGGAAATGATTAAAAGCTACTCCACTATCACCTGCCCAGAAGTCTAAAGGAGCTCTTTTTGAGTAAAACAGGGGAAATATAGTATGAGGGGATGCAAGCTAGAATGTAGCACTTACAATCCAAAGAGAGTTTGTGTATCACCTGGAAGCAGGGATTGACACCATGAACAAAAAGAGCTTTTGCCAAAGCTTGCTCACCATATAGCCATCAGTAGATTAGGACAGGTTTTCTGAAAATGAGTTTTATTAGGTCTGGGCAACACTCAAAACCCATGAAGCACTTCACTATTGCAAATTCAATCAAAAGACATCTACGAGTTGTCGAGCCAAGCTTAAGGGAAGAGACATTTACGCAAAGCAAGGAGCGATCGAATCATTTTATCCCAAGTCATCATCTAGTTTTGAAGAGGAAACATGACATAAAAAGAAAGCAGCTGCAATGTGGCAAGCATAAGAGAAAAGGCATACTCCACTAGTAGCAAGAGTCATTTCTGCAAAGGGAACAGTCAATACATTTTAACACAGGTCATTATCCAGTTTTGAAAGCTTTGAAATACATGGAAAGAGAACCAACAAACGGGGCTGCACCGATTCATCACCAGAAGATATGGCCTTGGCAGAAATAGTATAAAGGTGGTGGAGACATGTTTCAGAGTTTAAAGGTCTGGTGTTGAAATGTTCCCCAAAGAACAAAGCTGGAAAAAGATCACCCTTTGTAACAACTGTGTGCAAAACAGAATGATGACTTTAAGCTTCTTTTGTTTTCATAGAAGAGTTGATCCATTGATCAAACAATCCAAAAACATCAAAAACTTTCAAAAGCATGCACAAGGTTATGGGTTCATTTTCGCAAATGCACCAAGGGTTAAAGGATTAAAGGACTGCGAAAAATTTACAAAAGAGCCAAACCAAAGGTCCGCTTTGCATTTAAAAACAAATGACCGTTGGGAATGTTTTTTGAAAATGATATAAGTTTGAAGCATGAAAGTGAGAACGTCATTTTCAAAAGTTGAAATAGAGCCCGCGCCTCCATAGCATCAAACAAGGAAGATCTGGCCGAAAGTTCAGGAGTTTGGCACTGTTTGAAGCCGAGCGACGCGCCTGGGTTTTTGCGCGACGTGCCTGGCGCGAATTTTACACAGTCTCCTTTGTTGGCGCGACGCGCCTGTACAGGCCGCCCGACCGCCCGACAAGTCGACCCGACAGGCCACCCAAGTTTTTTTTGCGCGACGTGCTGGCTGCAAAAGAGTGCCGTGCAAGTTTTGGAGGGTTCCGGTGGTACTCAAGCTTCCCTCCAAAGGATTTCTCCTCAAAATTCAAAAGGTATTTCGACTCCTACCTCGAAAATCTTGAAAACCAAAGTTAAACTCTGTGTGTCTTGGTTTGAAATTATGCATTGTTGAAAAGGCCTTGACCATTTTGGAAAAGAGAAACCCTTGCAGCCTCTGCTCAAGCTTTGGAGCTTTTAAAACCCTGTTGCCTCCGCTCTGAAACATGATTTTGACTGTATATCCACAACAAGGTTAACTCTAAAAAGATCATGTTTTTGTTTAAGTGAAATAACATACACAAAGAACAGTAAATTCTAATGGGAAAAAGGGTTCTGAGTCCAGCAGAAATATAGATTGAAGCTCCGGAGGAAGCTTGTTCCCCTTACTCATAAAATACAGTATTCAATGATTATTAGTTGGCTGCCTTGTATTGTTCAAAACTTATTGACAAAGTTGCCATCCATTCAAGCAAAGGTTTTCATAATATCACCAGAGGGCTACGTTCATGAAGGACCATTGATTGTTTGGACAAGAGAAAACTCATATAACCTCTGTCTAAAAGCTTTGTAGTCTCCTAAAAAACTCTGTCATTTTTGCTCCAATACTGTGTATTGACATTCTAAGCATATGTGTGGTGGTTTGATTGAGATGCAAATAGTGGAAAGTAGGCACACCTATACAGGGCAGAATTGTTAAATGACTATAAGCCTTCTTGAGCAAGGAGCGAGGTGTGTTGGTTGGCATCTAAGACTTCAAAAAACAGAGTAATTATTGGCATTTTCTCACAGCACACTATTTTCTCCTTCCCTTTCTTTCCTTGTATTATTTCATACTGAGAATTTGTTGACAGAGTTTTTCCAAAGATGAACAGGACACTTTTTTAGGGCAGGGTTGTTGATGATTGAATTTAACAATGGAGACAGAGGTACAGGTGTGGAGATTGACCTTTGAAATTCACAAATAAAGAGGTGTTTTTCCTAAACACTGTGCACTAATATTTCACCTAACCTAAGTCTCTTTTCTCTTCCACTGTATGGTCTCTTCTATAGAAATCTGTTGACAGAGGTATTTTCAAGGTGGAAGACCTGAAGAGCAGGGTTTTAATATTTGAGTTTTTTTTTGAAGACACAAATACAAGTGTTGGTTGGCCTCTAACAAATTCACAAGAGGAGTGATTGTTCAAAACTGTGCACAGGGAATCTACACAGCAATTTGTCCCATCTTTACACATGGTACCCTATTAAAAAGTTTGCCTGGCTGAGGTGCATCCAGAGGTGAAGGGATGTTTTTAAGGAGTGCAGAGGTTGTTTATTCAAAGAAACATTGTTGCAATCTATCCTAACCACATTGTCCATTCTGTCCAAGCAGTATAGTGACCAGTTTCAATCCAGCAGAGCATTTTTACATACAGTGAAGGCAGTTTGCCTCTTCCAAAGTTTGTTCAAGTCAGAATGCCTCCAAAGCAAGATCATAGGAGCGGTCCACATAAGAGACATGAGCCTATCTCCACAGAAGAAATCAATGCTCACCCATCCGTGCTTTTCAATTTCCATGAAGTAGGTTGTCTTGATTTCGCCGGAGAGGATAGAAGAAGTCAAGAGTTTTCGCCACTAACACATTTGTGCGCTTTGAGATTCAAGGACAAACACTTCCAATTGGCGGGTCTTGACTTCAAAATTTCTCCAAGAAAGCGAGCAACTAAACCTTCCATACTTTTTGTCCAAAAGCATAGAGAAAATGGCTTCTACTGTCCAAAAGAAGGCTTCACCTCAGCAAATCCCTTCTCTCTTTCATCATTCCTTGATAAAGATTATCTTCTTACACCAGCTGGAGAAGAAAGGGGTTTCATGGGATTCATTCGTAAGCCATTCAGATTTTGCCACTGTCCCTCCTGTTCATGTGTCTCCTACTCAGCCTTTCCATCACCCAGTGCCTTTGTCTAGTAGGCCTACACCTAAAAAACTCAAGATGACCACGGGGCAGCCAAGTAAACAAGGAGAAGGAGAGGGGAGTGAACCACAGGTAAAAGGAGAAGGCAGTGAACAGCAGCAGTTGGATGTTGAGGGACAGCAGCAGTTGGAGTTTGAGGGACAGCAGCAGTTGGAGTTTGAGGAATAGCAGCAAGAAGGAGAAGGCAATGAACAACGGCATTTGGATATTGAGGAACATCGGCGAGGTACGAGAAGAGGGACAACGAGACGGCGATTGAGGAGCGGCCAGTTGGCGAACGGTGAAGCACCTTTTGAGCCACAAATTGGACAAGATATTGAGGAAGAACAGCAAGCTAAAGCTGCCACCTTAACAGTGACAAAGATGGTTCCTAGTAAGAGGAAATTGCCCAAAAAGACACCTTCTAGCTTGCCAAGGAGGAAAAGCGCCAGATTGACCTTCAAAGGCAACAGCATAGTTGGAGAAAGTGCCAAGCATGGAGATGAATTAGCTGTCATCCCTATCCCAAGCGATGACAGTGACAATGAGGCCCGCCTCCTTGAAAACCTCCTCATTCACAAAGAGGGGCAAATTGAGGTGTTACAAGAAGACCTTCAAAGGGCGAGGAATTTTAACCACTTCTTGGAGGTTGAAAACAAAAAAATGAAGTTTCATGCATCTATTCATGAGGCAAGGGCAATCAAGTATAAGAAAGAGGCAGAAAAGGCACAAGCAAGAATTGAAGAACTCATTGGTAAGTTTGATGATGAAGAGGAGGAAGATCAGCCTAGGCGGAAGAGGCCTAGGACCATCGGGCTTAGAAGAGCCTTGGAAACGCAGAGAGTAGAAGAACAAGCTCATTTCGAAGCTTTTCCTCTCACTGCCCTCCTTGAGCAGGAAATTGAGGAAAACAAAGAAGCATGGCTTGAGAGAGCTAACCAGCATTTGGAAACGAAGCTTGAGAGGGCGAACAGGGATCTTGAGCTACAAAGAAAGAGGACTCTTCACTTTCAGAAGCCTAGGCGAAAATTAAAGGTAGCACAAGAGAAATTGAAGAAGTTGAAGGAGAAGCGCCTAGCACGGAAGGAAGGGAAAAGCATATCAGCCCTTGATATTTTGGCCTCAGCTTCGGAGCATGTTGCTATGGACCCTTGAGGGTCATGCATGCCAATTTTGGGCATTTTTCGACAATTTTTTGTTTTTTGGCATTTTCGGGTTTTTGGCCAAAAACTCATAAATTCGCCATTTCAGTTTGATGAGTTTTCAAGGGAGGAGAATGATACCAATGGATGCCATAATTCCATGAGCAGGTCTCCAGCGATTTTCAGGACATTTGGAGATCATTTGCCCCCTCAAATTGGCGAAAAACACCCTCATTTTGCACGTTCTGCCCGCCATATCAGCAGTCTGCTATTTTCTGGGTTTTTGCACACAGGTACAGTTTTGGATGACTTCCGGACCTCGGATTGAGTTGGTTCCAGTTGCGCCGGAAAGTAGACACAGGGAGCTTTCCAGAAAGCCCTCATGAGCCTCATTTCAACATCGGGAAGGCTACCTATTGCATCCAGAAAGTCAGGGGACCTTTTTCAGGCGTAAATATGAAGTATTTTTGTAATTTTTGAACTTCAAAAATCTGCTTTTCCCAAATGTGCGTTAAGCTATTTTTATCATTGGGAAATGATGTAAAGTCAATATAATTTCCGTTTTTAGCAGTTTTTTAGATATTTTATGGGATATTTTGTGCCTTGGGCGTTGCAAAGCCTCAAGGACAAGTTTAGATATTTTGACTTGGCCAATGGGATAGCTAGTTGCTCCATGAGGTTTTCCTCCCTCAAGCCTATTTATTCCATGGTTCTCATTGTAAATCATAGGCTGAACTTGAGAGAAGAATTAATACATTGGTCATATGAGCTTTGAAGAATACACTTGAGTTATGATTTTTGGACTGCCTCTTGGATGCTTTTGAGGAATGATGAAGGATTGTTGATGGATTCCTTGACATGGTAGAATGGTATAGTGTTCCTTGATATGTTTTGTCTTCTAGTTTTCATTCATACTACATATTTCTTGCTGCTATATATCAGTAAAGATTGATTTTGAGATATGCCCATGGAGGCACCTCAAAATCCCTGAATCTTCATAGCTTGATGTTTTCTTCTCCCTTAGTTATGCTAAAGAATTCTTAGCTGCTCTTTAGTAACTTAAGGTACTGTTTGCTAGTTTTATTTACAAATTCTATGCATGTTGAGTAGGATGTATGGTGTGCCCTGCCTACCTATAAAGCTGCCCATAGTTTTGTCTATAAAACTTTCTCTTTGACCGATTAGTTGATCATCTTGTTGAACCAAGGAGGCCTAGTTCCGATCTAGCCCTTTGCCTAAAACTATGAAAGCTTGTTTGTCAAAGTGCCCAATGACTTAGAGACTATGTTTAGGCATTCCGGCGTAGTTTATGAGTTGTTAGTTTGTCTTATGTGTTTTCCCCAAAGTCTGATAGCTGTTTCCCGAAGTTAGAGGGTCTTATACCTCTATGTATGGCTGGAATGTTTGATTTCTATGTATTAATTAGCTCATAGTTGCATTTAGCATGATTAATGGCCTGCTATTACATGTTTATGACTGCTATTAACTAGTTATAATTGAAATCCCTTGTCTTTCACCAACTTATTGTCCATTCAATCCATTTTTCCCAGAGATCCCTTCTACCGTGAATCAAATCGGCCCTACAGCAGCCTTACATCATCACTTCATAGCTTCCTTGACCTGTTTGACCCCATAGCCCAATTTATCTACATCTTGTTATCCAGTTTATGTATTTGATCAGTTTTATCCCTCACAAACTTAAAAACTAAAAAAACCCAAAAACACACTTCATAACTAGCCTAATATCAGAACACCGCAAGTAAACACACCGACATCTTTTACACATATAGAGAGAGCCCTCTCTGAGTCCAGGAAGGCTAGGCCCTTGGGCTCTAAAGCTTGGTTTGATGTTACATCGTCATTTGGCTAGCCAATCGGCCAAATCACGGGACCCTAATAGTGACAT